>CM035430.1:102778430-102958430 GCA_020310875.1 Ceratopteris richardii | reverse complement strand
CACATAGATAGATAACCTCATTGTGATCCCTTTTGATGAATAGAGAAGGATCTGAGTTGCTAGGTTTGAATCCTTGATCTTGAAGGTATGTAACCAACCTGTAATTCCAAGCTCTAGGAGCTTGTTTCAATCCCTACAATGCTTTCTTAAGTCTAGAAACATAAGATGCATGATGAGGGTCTTCAAAAAGTAGAGTTTGTGACATGTATACCTCTTCACTTATTTAACCATTTAAGAATGCATTTTTCACATCAAGTTGGAGGAGTCTCCAATTCATTGTAGTAGCTACACTTATCAATGTTCTGATTGTAGCCATCTTTGCAACTGGTGAGAATGTTTCCTCATAGTATATACCATGAGTTTGTGAGCATCCTTTGGCAACTAATCTTGCCTTGTACATGCAAACTGATCCATCTGAATTTCTTTTAACTTTATATACCCATCTGCAACCAATCACCTTTTGATTCGGTGACATTGAAACCAAATCCCAAGTGTCCATCTCCTTCAATGCATCTATTTCTTCTTTCATGGCCTTTTCCCAATTAGGGTTTTCCTTTGCCTCTTCATAGGTTGAGGGTTCCTCTAAAATTGAGTCCTTTGCCAGGTAGAATGAATGCTTTGTAACGAATGTGGAATCATATCCATACCTTTCTGGTTGTTTCTCCTCTCTTGCTGATCTTCTAGGTGCTTGTTTGGGGAATTCTCCAACCTCTTGTATCTTTGCTTTGCCTCTTGACTTCCATAGTCTTTAATCCTTTTCCTTTTCATCTTGGTCATCATCTGTATCACTTCTTGGATCCTGGACCTATGTATCATGCTTGCTTCCTAATTGATGAGAATCAGAATCAAGATCATATGGTAGAGTTACCATTGTTTATCTTCATCATAACAAGGCTTGTGTTCTTCAAACACAACATCTCTACTTGTAGTGAATTGCTTGGTTGAAGGATTATAGAACCTGTAACCCATCTGAGTTGAGTCATACCCAATAAACACTACCTTTGTTTCCCTTTCATCAAGCTTACCTCTTATTTGTGATGGTACATGAACATAAGCTAAACAACCAAGCACCTTGCAAGGTCCAAGACTAGGTTTTCTTCCATGGCATGCTTCATAAGGAGTCATACCTTGAAGTGATTTGGATGGTAGTCTATTGACAAGGTACACAACAGTTGAAATAGCTTGTACCCATAGATAATGTGGCAACTTCTTCTCTTCAAGCATTATTCTGGCTGATCCAACCAATGTCTTGTTTCTCCTCTCAATGATTCCATTCAGTTGAGGAGAGTACCTGGTAGTCACTTCCCTTTTGATACCTTTGTCGTGCAAGAACTCATCAAAATCTTTGGAGAAGTATTCTCCCCCTCCATCAGATCTGAGCTTCTTGAGTGATCTACCTGTATGATTCTCCACATATGCTAGATACTTTTCGAAGCAATCAAACACTTCATTCTTACTCTTGAGAAAGTATAGAATAGTCCATCTACTATGGTTGTCAATAAATGAGACATAATACCTTGATCCTACCAATGAAGGTTCTTGACTTGGTCTTCATACATCTGCATGTACTAAGTTCTATAAGTTGTTGTGGATGTAGCTTTTGTGGTTGAATGGTTGTCTTTGTGCCTTCCCAATCTGACATGGATCACACCTATTGATCATGTGTTGCTTTGATATGTTCGGCAATCCTAGAACACTTTGATTCTTGCATATATCCTTCAAGGTTCTTTCATTCACATGAGCAAGGCTCTTATGCCACACTTCAAGCTCACTTAAGGCTTGAGACCGAAAAGTGATTAGAGCTATGTTCTTGGTTTCTCCTACTTCAAAAGTAAAGAGCCTACCATGCTTCTCACCTCTGGCTATCTTCTTAAAGTCTTGACATGGATCTTCCACAAAAGCTCCATGTTAGGTGAACCTAAGTTGCAAGCCTTTTTCAACTATTTGGCCTACACTTATTAGGTTTTTAGTGATAGTGGGTACATAGGAAACATTACTTAGAATGTTTGTCCTATCATTGGAAGCTTTGATATTACCAATATTCTCCACATTGTGCTTTGTATCATCCCTTGTTTGTACTTCATGTCTTTGCTTTGGACTTTCCAAATCACATAGAAAAGAAATGTTGCCTGCAACATGATTTGAACATGTTGAATCTATGTAGAACAAATGATCATCTTCTTTACCTTCTTTGTGGCTTAGATTCATGAGAAGCAATGAGTCTTCATGTGGTTGATCTTCTGAATAATTGTTGAAGTCCCTTCTATTATAGCCTCTATTGTTATTGTTGAAGTTTTTCCACCACTACCTCTATTGCTGCCATATCCACCTCTTTCACTTCCTTTCGGGCCTTCCCGTTGAACAAACAATTCTGAATGGTGTGGTTGGTCTTATTGTAGATGGCACAAGGTTGAACATTCTGACCTTTGGCTTTGTCATGCTTTGGTCCTTTCTCCTTCCCTTTCCACTTGCTCTTGCTTGCGAAGTTGACTTGGGAAGTTTCTTCTTCATCTTCTTCCTTCTTCTTTTCTTTCAACTTCTTATCCTTCTTATCTGCATATAGAGAACTAGTTGAATTACCATGATAGGAATTACCTTCCTTTATGCTATTGTTGGCTTGTTGATCGAAGAGTTGTCCAAGAAAGACATTGAACTCTGGAGTTTTCACATCCATTATGAGACCATAAGCCACGATGAAGGATTTCCATTGCTTATTGCTTTGTATCCCCATTGAGAATTTGCCTCATGATAGCCTCTTCTTTAATCAGCTCTCCAATGGATACTAATTGTAAGGTCGCCGGATTGACATTCTGTAATTTCATATTTTTCCTATACCGCACGAATCGAAAGGTCGTAGCGAAGTGTTGTATCTTTTTATCAATCAATGGAAAGACATGGCAGTGACTCTCCGGTGACGATGAGCGGAATCGCCAGACTGTCTGTCTGGGCGATTGTAGTCATTGGAGACGCTGTGGTGTATGATTCGTGAAATTTTGAGTAAAGTTAACTCTTACTTTGTTTAATTGCATTGATTTGTGATTAACTCAGTACTGTTAAGTGGCCGATAATAAGTTTGTGCAACGGTGTTGAATAACTCCTGCGTTGCGTACTGTGAAAAGTCTAACCAGAATTTTGACAGTAAGCTGTATAAAGGATTCGATATTGAACACTAACGTACTGCTGATTGGATAAGTTAATTGGGAAAATTAAGTTACAGGGCCTCTGATTTATCAGACCCCTACCACTCCCAAGAACCCGAAAGAGCTTAAAAGTGCCTGTGACGGAAATGCACTTTTAACACTGGTGCCGTCTGTGGGAAGGTGGCATAGACTATGAATAATCAGTAAGGTGGAGTAGTACGCAAGTGGTGCAGAGGTGATATATGCCGGTTACTCGGTTCGGCGAGTCGTATTCGAAGTACAGGAGAGACCAGCATCCTTGGGCGGTACCAAATGTGTTAGGGACACCCCCCGGCGGTAGAAGTATAGACCGGTTAAGCCTAGTTGTCGAAGGAGCGGAGCCCGTTAGTAGTTATTCCGGTAGAATTCCGGTGACACATGAGGAAATTCCGGTAGATTCTGGTGTAATTTCGGTGCAATCTGTAGAAGGTACAGTAACTTCGGAGTATACAGAAACGCAGTGCGTAGTTGACCGGACACCGTCTGGGCAGGATTCCAACTTTTTCGAGGATAAAGTGGTGTTACCCAGAGAGATCATTGCCGGTGAAAGAGTACCCTATTTTGGGGAAAGTTTGACAAATTCCGGTGACAGTTCGGTCCCAGTTGCAGGGAATTTACAGTTTTTGGGTGTGTGATACTCCCTGGTGAATCTTCATTTCGGACACCACTGTTCGGGGCAAATTTGCCTACCTGGGATATCAAGGCTGAGGATAGGCTCTTGGATTTGGAGATCCGTAAGAGATTGAACGCTATTTTCAAGCCGGAAGGTGAGCAGTCTGACCACATAGATTCCGAAGGACCAGAAACACCTCCTCAGAACTCGAGAGACAGCAATGGTACCACCAATAGCACCATGAGTAGTCAGCAACAACAGCAATAGCAACAACAGCATCAGCAACAACAACAACAGCAACACCCACTTCCACTTCGACCTGTTCCAACAGGGGTGACGTACACAAAGTTCGGTGGATTTCCAGGTGACGACCCTGATGCACATGTGCGTACCTTTGAGATAAGTTATGCGGTACTGAACCATCCAATCGATCCAACGTACAAGGCCATCGTATTCCAGTCAACATTAGTCAATGAAGCAGCGAGGTGGCTAACAGAGTATGATATCAACCATTTCGTTACCTATGAGGCGGTAAGGGATGCATTTTTGTAGAGGTTCCGGCTGAAGAAGAACCCTGCCGAAATTTTCGATTACTTGCAGAACAATAGACAGAAGCCGCACCAAACTGTTCAAGAATATGCCACATTGTTTAGAACTCATTTAAGACAATTGCCTTTGGCACATGCTAATTTACCGAATGATGTCATAACCCAGTGGTTCATTAATGGTCTGACCCCACAGCTAAGACAAATCATGATCATCCACTGTGTGGGTGCTATGACACTAGATGCTGTTATAGAGATGGCCCTACAACTAGAGCATAAAGTTGGAGGATTCACTGAGGACTTGGAGTGGCTGAAGGCGAGTAAAAACGTTATAGATGATCCGGCTAAACAGATGTATTGCACTAAGTGCAAAAATTCAGGGCACACCAGTGCTACCTGTGCCCTTAATCAGATGTATTGTGCCATCTGCAATATCACCGGACACTCAACCGAAAATTGTGCGTATAATGCCAAAGTGTAGGGACGAGCAACTGTAAATGCCATTATACAAGAACCAGGGTAGCTAGCAACCCACTACGTGCCACCACATATGCGAAACAATCAGTTGCAAGGATACAAAAATTACAGGGGACAACGGAACACCAACTTCAATACAAATCAATGGCAGGCCAGTACATCAGCAGCGGGTACTTCTCTGCCACCACCTCGATGTCATTTTTTCGGTGAGATTGGCCACATCCGGAGATTTTGCAAGGATGAAGCCGAATATGACAAAAGAAAGAAAGAGTGTCAAAACCCGATGACCAACATGGTCTATATTTCACCAGTGGAATCACAAGCAGCAGTGGTCCAGACAAGATCGGGTAAGCAGTTGCAACTAGCAGCTGAGGTGTTTGAACCTGGTATCCGCGAACAACAGCGAATGTATACCAAGGCCAATCAGTGGGCCGCTAAAGAACCAACTGTATTCCTTGATCAAATTCCGGTGACACAGGCTCCCCTGCCAAAGGTGAGAGCGCATGAACAAGCCTCTACCCCAGTAATAGGAGAATCATCATCAGAATCAGTGAATAGTGCAATTCCAACAGACCAGGTATGGGATATTCTCTCGAAGGCTTCAATTACACTTTCTTTGGGGCAGCTACTCGCCTTGGTGCCCCGAGTTAGGCAGCAATTCCAGCAACAGGTCAGTCTTGGATCTCCCAGTACTCCCGTGACTGCAACAATACAACCGGAAAATGATTCTATGGTGGATCATTCAATCCCCTTAATCACTCTTTGGCATAAAAATCACAAGATTACTCAAGTGTTAATTGATGGCGGTGCGGGTGTGAACATAGCAACTGCAGCTCTTTGTAAGAAATTGGGGTGGACCCAGATCGAGCCCGTCCAATTCTTTGTCAGAATGGAAGACCAATCCCGAGTCCATCCGGTAGGACTAGTCCGGAATATCCCAATTACTTTGCAGGGTACCATGTTCAAAATGACTTTCGTAGTCTTAGAACTACCAGAATCCAATCTCGACTATAATCTTCTTTTCGGTCGACCATGGTTGAAACAGGTCAAAGTTATACATGATTGGTCAACGCAGGAATTGACTTTCAAAGATAATCACCATAAATATGTTGTCAAATTGGATGCCATTCAGCCCTGTGAGCTTCATGCCAGACCCTATGTAGCAGAGCCGGTCCACATGTTGGATGGCTTATCTGACGATGAAGAAGAGGTGTTTCTGAAGAACAATAAAGATTTGATTTCCTTAGGTACTATAGATCTTCAAGCTGTAGCAGACAACTGGAGTCTGGCAGCCTGTACGGTTGTTCCCGTGACCGGAGATGCAGATGCAGATGATAGTGTTGCTATGGATGGAGCCACTCTACATCAACTTTTACAAGCAGCTGACGACTTGGGGAAACCTTGTCAATTTTATGTCCCAGAAGACCAGTTAGTAACCTATAATTTGGGTGATGAAGTTAACCCGCGACCTGTTAAGATTAAGGCAGGACTATCCGAGGCATTTCAAGATGACTTGATCCGACTCCTGCGTGAGTTTTCTGATGTTTTTGCTTGGGACTATTGCAATATGAAAGGTCTTGATCCGCGGATCTATCAACATCGGGTCGTGCTCAAACCAGAGGCGAAGCCAATTAAACAATCCAGTTACCGAATGAACCCTAATTATGCCGCACAGGTCAAAGCAGAACTCGATCGGTTATTGAAGGTGGGATTCATTGTACCAATCGAACACACTGAATGGATATCTCCGATCGTGATTGTTCCGAAGAAAAATAAGCAGCTACGAATCTTTGTGGATTACCGGAAACTGAATGCGGCCACGGTACCTGATCCATTTCCTCTTCCCTTTCTTGACACAATGCTCGACAGAGTGGCTGGGCACGAGATGTACTCCTTTCTGGACGGCTACAGTGGTTATAACCAGGTCAGAATGGCTGAACAAGACATTACCAAAAACAACTTTCATTACGAACTGGGGTGTTTTTGCTTGTACGGTCATGTGGTTTGGGTTAAGGAATGCTCCTAGCACATTTCAACGCTGTATGCAAGAAGTCTATTCACCCTACCTGACTACTTTTATGCAAGTCTATTTAGATGACTTCTCCTTATTTGGCAAGATTGCGGCACACCTATATCATTTACGGTGCTACTTTGAGAAATGCCGTGAATACCGACTCTGCCTGAACCCGACAAAATCTGTTTTTGCGGTTTCTTGTGGTAAACTCCTTGGACATATCATATCTGCACAAGGTATCCAAGTCGATACAGACAAAGTCGTAGCTGTGTTGGAAGCACCCGTCCCTACAACGCCGAAAGAAGTTATGCGCTTCTTGGGTCAAATCCGGTGGCATGACAGGCATCTACGATGGCTAGCCCATTTAGCAACACCACTTAATCGGCTAATGACTAGTACTCCACGACAGTTCGAATGGACTCCGGAATGCCAAACTGCATTCGATCGTCTAAAAGGATTATTGACACAGGCTCCAATTTTGCAACCTCTTGATTGGGACCACCCATTCCATGTATTTGTAGATGCATCGGATTTAGCCATTGGTAGTGTTTTAATGCAGCAAACGGATAAATGGTTTTGGCCTATCTACTATGCCAGTCGCTGACTTGCTTCTGCGGAAAGGAATTATTCAATGACCGAAAGAGAATGTCTCGGGTTGGTGTATTCTGTGAAGAAATTCTGGCATTATTTGCTCGGCCAAAAATTCACCTTTCACGTGGATCATGCCGCACTTGTATATCTGGTCTAACAGCAACATTTAGGTGGTCGCTTGGCTCGTTGGGTTTTATTGCTACAGGAGTTCGACTATGAAGTGATTCATCGACCCGGTACAACACATGCCTTAGCAGATTTTCTCTCTTGGTTGGATTCCGGTGAAGCTCCGGTGGGCGTTGATGATACCACACCAGCAATTTACGTTGCTGAACCAGCTCGTGACGAATCTACCAAACATCCTGTGCCGCCTACCTACTATGATACGTTGTTAACTTTTCTAACTAATGGATGTCTTCCTCCTCATACACCTCCTGCTATGCGACGAAAAATTGTAGTTTACAGTCGCAGATTCTGGTTGATTGTAGGACAGTTATACTATATGGATCATACTGGTGTCTTACTTCGCTGTATTCCGCCACATGAAGCAGACTCGGTTATTGCTATGGCACATTCAATAACCTTCGGTGGACATTTTGCAGCAGATCTTACTCATCAGAAGATTCTGCAAAGTGGGCTTTGGTGGCCAACCATGTATACAGACGTGACTCAGTTTGTCAGCAGTGTGACACTCGTCAACGATCTGGATAGCCATTACAACGCCACTTCTTTCCTCTACAACCTGTATTACCTTTGGAACCTTTTCAGAAGTGGGGTCTTGATTTTATTGGGCCAATCACACCACCAGCGATCTTTAGCAACACTCTCTACATCCTGACATGTACAGATTACGCTACTAGGTGGGCAGAAGCTTGGGCATTACGGTCCGCCACAGCTGTTTCGGTGGCAAAATGCCTGATGAAGCGCAATGCTTAGAGTTTTCGATCGCTTCACATTGCCAAGTGTCTACTTAATCTTCTTCTTTTCGCTGTTAATCGCTATTATGTTTGCTGTGTTCTCTACGTTCTTGAGTTTTCGTGTGCGCATCATGGAAGCATTAGCCAACGGTTGCTACCTTCCGTGAAGGACTCACCCCGGACGTGAGTGAGTTTTTGCGCATTCGAGGTCTTTTGAACTTCGCTGAATTGCCTTGGCATTCAGTGGAGTGTCACCCTTTTTACGTGCAGATTATTGCTGCCATTGCCGCCACACCTGCTATGGAGCAGAGTTGGCCTATTCTTTGTTTGCCGTCACGTGTCGTTATTACCTTGGCGTCGTTTGCTGAAGCATTCTGTCTCCCTATGGAAGGATTGGAAAATGATCCTCTCCTTCCGGTAGCCACCATGATCAAATTATTCCCACGACACTCATCTAATGAGTACGCCATTCTCTGTCACCTTGATCCTGAACGGACCGCATTACAATTTTTAGTTGCTATATTGAATTTGCAGAAATGTACCTACGGCATTTCGCGTCCATTTTATTCGATGATTGACATGGCTTCTCGTGAGCCTGTCAATTTTGCCTCTTATTATTTCCGACGCATTCACCGTGAATGTGTTACGATTATTAAACATGTTAATAAGGGTGATCTTCCGTGCTCTCGTTTACCACATATCCTTACCTTCCTTTTTCCGGTACTCCAAGCCGCACAACCGCCTCCCAACGCTCCTATCTTGTTCCATGAAGACTCTATTCAAGTGCTCGAAGATGACGAGGATGAGGATGAAGATCTCTTCCAACCCAGGAGGCATTTTTGCAGACGCAGACCGATATTTTGATGAGTCAAGTGATTGCAACAAGTTCTGTTCGTACTCACGCACAATTAGTAGAGCCGGAAACCTTAAAGCTTATGCTGGATTCTTTGAAACAGAAGATCTCCAGAACTTTTAAATTAGCTAGAACTATGTATATACAAGGCATTGTCGATGAGCTTTGATTTTGTTTCCGTTGCGGGTTCAAATCCACCGTGCGTGCCAGTGTAAGGTCGCCGGATTGGCATTCTGTAATTTCATTTCCTATACTGCACGAATCGAAAGGTCGTAGCGAAGTGTTGTATCTTTTTATCAATCAATGAAAAGACATGGCACTGACTCTCCGGTGACGACGAGCGGAATCGCCAGACTGTCTGTCTTGGCAATTGCGCTCATTGGAGACGCTGTGGTGTATGATTCGTGAAATCCTGAGTAAAGTTAACTCTTACTTTGTTTAATTGCATTGATTTGTGATTAACTCAGTACTGTTAAGTGGCCGATAATAAGTCTGTGCAACGGTGTTGAATAACTCCTGCGTTGCGTACTGTGAAAAGTCTAACCAGAATTTTGACAGTAAGCTGTATAAAGGATTCGATATTGAACACTAACGTACTGCTGATTGGATAAGTTAATTTGGAAAATTAAGTTATAGGGCCTCTGATTTATCAGACCCCTACCACTCCCAAGAACCCGAAAGAGCTTAAAAGTGCCTGTGACGGAAACGCACTTTTAACACTAACTGATCCACAACCTCCTTTGTAGCTCAGTGATGAGTAGCACCTCCTTTAATGTCAATCCGGGAAGACATGAGGATGGTATGAAGACCACGAGCAAGTGGAAGCACAAGTGCGTGAGTGAGAAGCACACAAGCATGCACACACATACACACACACGCGCACACACGGTAAGAACAAAGAGAGTAAGACAATGGAATCACTTCTATTGCAAGAAAGTTCTCATACACGCTCAAACTACAAGAAGCTACCCAAAAATGAGCTCTCTAGCTCTATTTATAGTTCTTGACTAGCTTTGACCCTGTTCAGACCTAGTGTCCGGCCTAGTTAAAAATTAGGTTCCGGGGCTTATTTGAGGGCCCAAACAAGATCTAAAAATTATGAAAATTGGCAGGCAACTACATCTAAGGCTCCCCAAGCTCGAGGACTCCTCGGCTTGTACAAAATGGAGCTACAAAAAGGTGAAAAGATATTTACAAGGGTTTGTAGTGATGAGAATCACTCTAGAATGATGTTGGGGTATTTGGAAAAAATGAAGGGTAGCCTCAGTGCTAGATCTGCATATGTGTCCATACTTGCTTCTTCCCGCATCCTGTCAACACTCTCCCCCCCCTAGGGTCTGTCGCCTCTGACAGACCTCTTTTCCGCTGTTTGATCAATGTATTTTTGCAGGAGATCCGTTGCCACTTCGTGTTCCTTGATTTTTAAACCTCTGATTAGGTCTCGTTGCAAGGCCTCCCAATCCACTGTACCAGGCATGTCAGGTTGTGGCATCGTGTAGAGTTCAGAGTGCATCGTTTGCTCACATGCAAAGAGATGGAGTAGATGCGTAGGCCGTGGCGCAAATACCTCTGAATGTGCTTCCCAAAACCCCGTGGTGAACATGTCGTCAAATGTTTGCTTATAGCAGGCAGGGAGATATCTTATGCGTGCATGCCATGCGTAAGCCACTCGTATGCTCGGGGTTGTGCTCATATCATATAGCAGGTCGTAGTTACCATTAATAAACCCTGGAATAGGAGGTTGAATATGGCATACATTGCGAAAAGTTTTGAGTACGATCTGCATCATGTCGAGGATCTTGAGCATCATCTGGGCAGCGACATCTGGCATCGGGTGGAGGCGTGGTATCCAATGTCTGATGGTTGCAATCATGTATGACACTGTAGGAGTACCGGTTGGGGGGGCGATAGCGGGGTAATTGAGCCATTCTTTACAGTTGGCGTTATTCTGAACCTTGATGGCAAAAGCTTTCCATGATCTGCGTCTTTGCACTGGCCCATAACACGGATTGTACTTCAAATGCATGGGGGCATGATCCCATGTTCGAAGCATTTCTGGATAAGTTTCTAGTAACTTTTGCCTCCACGTTGGTTGGAATATGGCCCCCTTTCGTGCTGCTTCTGGTATGTCTTCTGGTTCGAACTGTGTGGCAAATGTTGGGCATTTGTTGGTGACTCGTTTGATTTCGGCATTGTAGTCAGCCAACAATACAAAATAGGGCTTGTATTGCAGTTCTGAGCTAGTGATCAGGCGTCTAGGAGTGAGGTGCCTGAAGTATTCTGAGTGAAGGATGGTGTCCTCAATGGCCTTCATTGCCAGCATCTGAGTGGATATCCGCTCCTGATGAGTTTTCCCCATCTCCTCGACTTGTTTCATCCATGCCGATGGGGGTTCCTCATAGGTATCTTGACCTTCTTCTGTTACGCGTCCACCTGGAAGTGGTTGAGGCTCGTAGTTGTCGTCGAATGCTTCCTCCACTGGGATGGTCACTGCTTCTTCTTCTGACGGTGGCTCTGGGGGGGAAGGGGGTCGTTCGTACTGCATCAACTTCAGCTTCAATTCTGCGATCTGCTGCTGTAACTCCAGCACGTCATTGGGCGTTGAATGTTCAGGTTCGGTTGAAGTAGCAGCGTCTGTCATTTCTTTATGTTCTTGTTGGTGTGGTGTAGACTCTTGGGGTCTCTGTACGTCCTTTAGCTGGTCGGCAAGCTGATCGTGTGCTTCTAATAGACTGGCATACGTTTCCAATATTTGTTGTATGCTCTCTGAGGGGACCGCTTGAAATTTGACCGGGTCTATGGGAGCCCCCGGGTTGTTCTCCATGGCAGCCTCGAGGTTCTCTTGGTTTTGTTGTTGAAGCCGCCTATTCTCTTCTTGCGCTGCCGCCAGATGTCGTCGTAGCAAAGCCATGTTTCGTTGAAGCCGTACATTGCGGCCCATTTGATCGCGCAGCTGTTCCTCCATGGCTTTGCTCTCTTCCATATGCTCTGCTTTGAGTTGCGCATTTGCCTGTTCGAGGGCAGAGATCTTGCGTTGTGACTCCGTATGAATGAACTCCAAAGCAGTGACACGCTCTTGGAGTGTCGCTGAGAGGGTGCAAAGCCCTTTGTTATTTTCTTCCAATAATGTGTATTCTTGCTTAAGCTGAGTGGCAGCTTCAAGCATCGTGTCGAGTGCAAGACTAAATGAGGTGGAAGATGCAGGGGGTTGGGAAGTGGGAATGGGAAAAGTGGATGTTGTGCCTACCGTGTGTGGAAGTGGTGCTGTGAGTGTAATAACCTATGGTGGTGTTGTGAGGACAGTGGTGGTGGGTGATCCAGCGGATGGTGAGATGTCCATGGGATCGGACATGAGTGAGTGTGATTCGTGAAAGGTGAACACCGGGACTGTGGGTGGTGTGATAGTGGTGGCCGTGAATGTGGGGGAGTGAATTTGGGAATGGGATGTTTTCTTATGTTCCTCGACCTGTTGAAGAATGTTTACAAGGTAGGTCCAGAAGGAGGGTTGGGTGGTTAGTGTGGTGCTCGAGGCAGTTACAAGGGACGGGGTAGGTAGAGTTTGGGGGGGAGGAAATGGAGGGGTGGAGGGTAAAGGGAAGGGAAGAGTCTGACTAGTGACAGATGGTTGTCCAAAGGCATGGGGGAAGAAAGGGTGACCTAATTGAGGTTCCAAAGTCTGAGTGACAGAAATGGATGAGGGTGAAGGAAGGAGAGTAGAAACGGGGGTGTGTACAATGGTCTCACTATAGGAGGAGAATGGTTGTGTAGAAAAATAAGTGGATAGAGGCTCTGAGGGTGGGATAGGGGATGATGGGGGGGATGGTGCATGCGTAATTTCCTCCGGTTCATCATTGGGCCTAGGGCTAATCATGTGAACATCTTCTGATGTGGATGTAGCTGGCGCGGTAGATACTTCCATCTGAATCATCTTTCCTTGTCGCGGCCGCGTATCAATTCTTCTTTGATCATAAGTAGGGTTCTCTTGACAGACCAAGGTTCTCAATGCTTCACTGATGCCACAGGTATCCGCCAAAAGATTTAGTGATTCTACAAATTGGGGGTCGATATGCTCTGACTGTAACATCTGGTTTACTAGGGCCCTATTTGCTTCTTCTGACATTTTATGGCGGCTTTGTACCTGCTTGATTGTCTGGTATAATCGTTTGAGTTGTGCCGTATATGCAGGGGCTTCGTCTTCACTCTCCTCTGGGTTATTCCTTGGTGCCTGCTCCTGAGCTTGTATGTTTGGACTTGGAGGAGGTTGTGTCACTCCTAGCTCTTGTACACTGCTTGTCTCACCTCGTGCATGTTCTCTTTGGGTAGAGGTCCCCGGATTGACATTGTCAGGGCAACCTTCACTGTCTGATAGATGAGCCGTCTGCAGAAATGTTTCAAAATCAAAATTTGGATCTTCGGTAAAATTGGCCATCGCTGCAAATTCTGCATCAGTAGGTAGCGGAGGGGCAGAGGGAGTGGGCTGTACCACCTCTCTTGGTTGAGACTCCTGGAGATGAATTGTGATTGGTGCCACTGGGGCTTCCTCTCTAGTGGAGACTTCGGTAGTGGTTGCTGGAGGGATCAGGACTTGTGAAAGGGATCCACGCATTCTTTTTGCAGGCTGACTCCCTGACCTTTGCCCTTTAAACAACTCCAGATGTGCATACTTTAGGGCTCGAGCAACTGGCACATCATACGCCAGACATCTGTAGATGATTCTAGTCAACGCACAGCAACCATGTAGGGTGGGCTTCCTCACCCCCCGCTTGCCTGCCTCATATACCTGATCTAAGATCCATACTGGCAACTTAATGGGCAAGCTGCCGGTCTCTGCTAAGTACAGTCCGTACCATATCTTCTTGTGAGGCTGAGTGAAACGGTCTTGAGCTGGAAATGCGAAGTGCTGGAGGCACATCCGCAGGGGTATGGCGATGTTGGGGGTGAGGGCGCACATGTCTTTGAGCTTCTTGACTCTATTGCTTTTCATTGACTCTGGTATCAGGGGGTCGCGATCTGAAGGCACATGAGTGCCATACATTTGAAGGGCTTCCCTGATCAATGTTACATTTAGTTCAAACTTCCTCATCTCCTCCAGATTAGATAAGGAGGGCACCCAGAATGTGCCTGAATGATCTTTATCCCCGGTAGGTTTCATCGTGGCAATCAAGTAGTAACACCTGAGGAAGTCAGGTTTTGGTAGAGCTGCACTGAAGTAAGTTTGCAGTCCTGCCTTTCGCCAGATCTCTTGAAGGGGGGCTACATTTTGTAAAGCCTCAAATTCTCTTGAAAAGAATTGGAAGGTCCACCAAACCCCTCCACACTCCATTTTGGACTCCCAGATGTGGTCCGCGTCTCCCAAATCCCCTGGCATTTCATTGAACCAATGGGAGTGCCCTTTTACTCTTTCAGTTAGCCCACTGGGTGGATCTGGAATAGGGATCCTTCGCACATTCAAGAATTCTTCGGGCCTAGCCGTTGGTGGAGCTTCCACTGGCATGGCATCCCCGTTGATAGGGGCACCAGATCCTGCCTGAGAGCTTGTGCCTGCCGCGGTTGCCATGAGAGTAGGTTGCTTATCTGCTGGAAGACGAAAGGCACATTAGTGTTGCATAGGAAACAAGATGTAATGGTGTTCCCTTCACAATACTAACATGACAATCCAGGAGGTCAGTAGTTAGTGGTGAGGTGTTTATGATATGTGTGAGTGGTGATTAAAGGTCAGTGTCATCCTAGATGTGTACTTTGGTTATGCAATGGACTCGAAATGCTTCTGTGTTAGTGTGGACGGATTTACAGAAGATGGTCAGGGGGTTTAGTACACAGTTTAACTCTCCACAGTTTGATATAGGAGTCGCAGCTTTTAGAGCTAAGGACAGGTGAAGACGTTGGTCTGAGTGTGTGATGTGGTTGGGACCTTGTGGGTACCCATTTCCAGACATTCCTGGGGTTGATGGGAGTGTGGGCAGTGATAGGTGTAGGTATCTTGTCACTTCCTGAGTTGTTGGCCGAGAGTGCTTGTGAGAGCTGCTTCATCCTTGTGTCTATAGTTGAAGTAATTTGGGCTTGTAAACTAGCCTTGGGCACCCATATCTGTCTAGCATTAGGGATGGCCTTCATTGACCGCTTAGGGACCCAAATAGAGATGGTGTGCCTAGGGGTGATCCTAGGGGGCTTCTTAGCTTTGATCCTTGGTTGTGAGGCTCGTTTCTTGTCTCCTTGAGAATCTGCAATTGGAGCTGTAGATCTCCCATCCTTGCGTATCCAGATCTGCTTCACGCCACGAGGTGCTCCATGGTGCGCAGGTTGGCGCTCCTTCCTTTTGATCAGCGGTCTCCCTCGTATAGAGTGATATTCGGTCCGTTCGTTTAGAATCTTCTGTGGATCAATTAGGAACTCCTTCTTGGCTCCTGAACCTTCAGTAAGGTTGACATTCCTCTGCACCATAGAAGTTTGGACAAGCACATCGTGGTTATCTTCATATGGATTCCTGGAGGGACCAGGAGTTGTTGCCTGTTCTATTGGTTGGAGTGCTCGATTTTCTAATTCAATCGTGAGACGACTTTGGCCTACCCAAGCCTGAAGAAGTCCACTTCTTAGGTTCAGGTTGACTGCGTGATCATAGATCCAGTCTTGGCCCAATATAAGCGGTTCGGTCAGATCCTCGTCTTCACACACTAGCACTTTTACTGGCATGCGGACCTCTTGTATGTAGAGGGGAAGATCCACCTCTCCCATACAAGGGGTTTCAACACCTCCTAATCCTATCAGATATGCTTCTATGGGTTTTACCTTCAACTGCAGCTGCTGGCAGTAAGAAAGCCGAACTGCACTTGTGGCTGCTCCTGAATCAATTAAAGCCCTCACGCTTGCTGTGCTTTCCTTTTGTCCTATTTCTAGGGTCAGAAAAGGTCGTCGGTCTACTATCTTATGGGTGCGTCCACCTGAAACCTTACACATGGCCATGTGATAGTCTGGAGACTCTTCAGTGTTAGTCATAGGCTGGTCTCTTCCTTGTCTTCTCAACTTCATTCGTTTGATACGTTCTAAGGCCTCTGCCTGTGCTTCCTCTCGAATTCGTTTTTCCTCCTCTTTACGTTGCTTAGCAATATTGAGTCGGCCTAGCATCTCTTCCGTGAGGGGTTCCTGATACAGCTTGACTCTGCATCCGCTAATATAGTTTGGGAGGACATCCCCCTCTAAAGTGGCTAGTTGTACTGCTCCACTCGTGGAGATCCTATTAATGATCATAGGTCCGTAGCCTCTCTTCTCTAGCTTTCTTGCGTGTTGTTTCAATGTGTAGACTAACACTAGATCTCCTGCTTTCAAGCCCTTATCCTTCACATGGGCATCAAAGCATGCCTTTTGCCGTTTCTTTGCAGCATAGATACCTGCTGCTGCTCGTAGCCTCGTCTCACCTAAGCGCTCTAGATCAAAGACCCTCGAGGACAACTCGTGTCCATTCCACTCATGCTCTTGTGCTACTCTTAAAGCTGGAATTAGGAAATCTAAGGGTAGCACCGCATTTTGTCCGAAGACCATCTGAAATGGGGTGGCATTGAGTACCGTTTTGTAAGCAACTCGGTATGCCCACACAGCATGGTGAAGTTGTTTGTCCCAATCAGAGCGTTTATTATTAACCAGTTTCGTCAATACGTTACACAGGATGTTATTCGTGCTCTCGGCTTGTCCGTTAGCTTGCGGGTGATAGGGTGCAGACTTCTTATGTACCACCATGAATTCTTGAAGGAGATTTTCAATGACCTCGTTCAAGAAGTGCGTACCTCTATCACTAACCAACTCTATTGGTAACCCATATCTAGTGAACACATTTTCGAATAAGAATTTAGCCGTCGTTTGAGCATCATTCTTTGTCGTGGCTTTTACTTCCACCCACTTTGTAAGGTAATCTGTGGCTACAATAATATACTCTGCATGGGAATTCCTAGCTGGGGGGTTGATGGGACCTACAAAGTCTATACCCCACTTTGAAAAGGCACGTCCTCCCATCATTGGCCTCAAGGGCATTTCATCTTTTCTTGTCGGATATTGGGCACGTTGGCATGTGTCGCAACTCTTCACATAAGTATGTGCGTCCATATGAAGAGTGGGCCACCACAGTCCTGAAAATAGAATGGTCTTAATTACTCTGTCAGGCCCAAAGTGTCCACCTGCAACACCGCTGTGTGCCGTTTCTAAGACGTTCAGGTAATCTGATTCATGTACGCACAGTCTTAGGTAACCATCCTTGCCTCTTCTGTATAGGTTATCCCCTACTAAGGCATAGTCTTGAGCCTCTTGCTCCATGCTTCGTCTTCTTGCAAGACTAGCCTGATTGGGTAATGTTCCCGATCTTATGAACTCGACCAGTGGAGCACTCCAATCTGGGATTAATGACATGTGATAAAGAGTGGCATGCTCCACTGGGGGTCTCTCCTGGCACTCTGGACAGCTCTGGATCCACTCTTGTACTTCTTTGTCCATGCTAGGCCAATACACTCCTAAGCGTTTTAGATTCTGCAAGGTTCGTTGTTTAGAGTAGTGATTCCCTAGCGGTCCCTCATGGGCTTGTTGCAGCCAGCTAGCATGTTCATCATCCTCAACACAACAAGCTAATATGCCCTCGTTATCTTGCTTGTACATGCTTCCGGCTAATATTTGATACTTTAGCGATTTTACAATTTCCTCTTTGCTTGTCTTAACATTTTTGTTTGCAGGCCCGAAGGTTAGGACTGGTACCAACTTATTTGCCCATTTAGGTACAACTTCTAAATTGAACAGATAAGCATCGGGCAACTCATCAGACACTCCTTGCGGTGGCTCTCCTGAAGTGATGCGAGAAAGATGGTCAGCCCTAAGATGGGTTCTACCTTTCCTGACAACCACTTCAAAGTCGTATTCCATTAGTAAGAGGAACCATCTTACTAAGCGGCCTGTATTGCAAGGTTTATTGACCAAATATAGTAACGCTTGATGATCAGTGAAAAACTTGAACTTGTTGGCCAATAGGTAGTGTCTAAACTTCTTCACAGCATATATCATGCCTAAACCTTCTCTCTCCGTTGTGGTGTAATTTCGTTCAGCTGCATTTAATTGCCTACTAGCATAAGCTATCGGCAAATCTAGGTTTCCTTCACCTGTGGGTTGTGCTAGCACACATCCTATTGCATGATTGGAGGCATCTACATGGACATGAAAGGGTTTGCTCCAATCCGGAGTAGTCAATATTGGGGCTGTGCACAAACGTCTCTTCAGCTCATGGAAGGAAGTCTCGCATTCCTCATTCCATTCAAAATTCGTTAACAGCCCATAAAGAGGTTTAGCTATGATGGCATACATGTGGATAAATCTACGATAATATCCACAATGGCCCATAAAGGCTTGTACCTCTTTCACATTTCTTGGTCTGGCCAACTCTGCTATTGCTCTCACCTTGTCTTCGTCTGTTGATATTCCATTCTTCGAAACAATGTGACCTAAGATCTTACCTTGGCGTACCATAAACACACACTTCTCGGGATTCAGGCACACTCGATAATCTCTACACTTGTTGAAGATTTGCCTAAGCTCAGGGATGTGGTAACTCCTTTCTTGGGAATGAGCGCATAAATCATCCACATATACTTCTAAGCTCTTTCGCAAGAACTCTTTGAAGACATGACACATGAGTCTTTGGAATGTTGCAGGTGCATTGGTGAGCCCAAATGGCATCACACGAAATGCAAAGATTCCCCATTCTGTGGCAAAGGCCGTTTTGTGCTGATCTTCGGGGGCGATGGCTACTTGGTTGTAACCTGAAAATCCATCAAGGAAGCTGTAAACTTCCTTGCCTGCAACACGCTCCAAAAGATGTTCGGTGATTGGAAGAGGATAACTATCTCGGATCGTAGCGGCATTAACTTTTTTAAGGTTAATGCACACTCGCAATTTCCCATTCTTCTTGGGCACCACTACAATAGGGGACACCCATTCGGTGTGCTCAATCTCATAGATGAACCCAGCTTCAATCAGCCTGTCAATTTCCTCCTTTATTTTGGCCGCATAATTGTCATTATATGTGTAGGGTTTTTGTTTGGTGGGCTTAGCTTCAGCGGTCATCGGAATCGTATGAGAGCAGATCTCTGGATCTACTCCTTTCAAGTCTCTATAATGCCATGCAAACACATCCCTATATTCCCTTAATAGAGCTACAAGTTCTGCTTCTTCTTCTGCACTTAGGTCGTCTCCTATGTACGTACATTGCTCTTCGTTCCCTTCAATGGTCACTACAATTTTTTTGGTCTTTTCTTTATTGTCATATGCTTCTCCTATAATGGCCTCTCTCTTAGGCATTCGTACCAAAATTTTCCGGTCTTCCACTTCATATTTCTTGAAATTCTCTGGTACTTCAAACAATGATTCTTCCTCTTCTTGTCTCACTACTTTCCTTTTCTTTTTCTTTTGACTTCCTTCACTTCCTGTCTTTGAATTTATCGTTTTAATACTCGCAAGGGGTTCTTCTTCTTTTTGGGTTAACCCTCCTATGTCTTCTAAGTAGTGTTCCTCTGAGTCGAAGTAAGTATCCATAACAATGGACTCTAGATCATTGTCACTCTCTTCTTCTTCCATGGACTCACTAGAATCACACTCTTCCAACAAGGGCTGACACATGAACACTGAAATATCGTAGCCCTCCTCATCGCAATGGGGTGTCCATTGTTCCTCATTGACTGCAATGTCCATGGTAGCTAAGATTTCTGCCCAACCATGAGGCTCAAATTCCTCATCAGGAAATATCATCGGAGTATAGGCTGGGTCTTTTATTGGTCTATCTCCTGGGGGAGCTCCTTCTTCTCTCGCCTTTCGGCGCTTTTCCTCTTCCTCCGCGACCTTGCACATCCACAAGTGAGTATCTTCATGCAACCAGGATGGTTCAGGTGAACTTCCAGAATGCACAGAGATAGAGTCTTCTTTCGCTTTGTGGATAGGATTCCACTGTAGGGGTGGTACATCTCTAAAGGTGTGATCCTTCAGATTGACCTTGGTGGTGACCCCTAAGTGCTGTAAGTACAAGGAGTTGGTTCCCCAATCTTGTACTATTTGTAATTGTCGTAGGAAGGGTCTTCCTAGGATCATCTCGTAAACATTATTCTTCTCAAAGTCACATATGGCAAACGTATGTTCAAACTCTACACCACAAGTGGTTAGAGTTATCCCTTCAAGCAATCCGAGAGGCCTTTCAAAATGACCATCTGCCATTTGAAGTTTCATTCTCGTTGGTCTTAAGGTGGGTTTGCCCCATCGCTTCCACAGGGAGATGGTCGCGATAGCAACACCGGCACCCGAATCCACAATTGCTTTGGTTGTGTAACCTTGATAGGTGATCGGAAGATAAGTGTTACCTTCTTCACCTTCGCTCATGTCTCCTATCTTGTCAAGAGGTATCTCGGGAACTTTCTGCTTAGAGCCTACTTTTGGTATATTGGATTCAAGTTCTGGACCCTGATCTTTCACATGATTCCAGAGCTCCGGTTTTGCCTTGAGGAGTTCCTCTACAGTGAGGTGACATTGAACCTTAGTGTTCTTCACCACATCAGTATTCCTGGGAATCACGGAGTCTTCATTTCTTACCAATATCGTGGGCGCTCTGATCTGGAGAGATTCAGATTCCCATGGGCCTGTGAAATGAGGCAACTCTTGTAAAGAATTAGATTCAAAATCTAATCTCTCATCCTCTTGTTGCTCTGCTTGATCCCCATAGATAGAGGGAATGTCTTGGGGAAATTGATCATGAAGGTCATCAATCTCAGGAATAGGAGGGGAATCACCCTTTTCCTTGGCCCATTTCTCTTCTTGTATTTCCCGCAAGAACTCTGGAGAGTACTGTTGTATTGAAGGAGGTATTCCAGCATCCGTAGAATTAGGAACATAAGCTACCATTTGTGGTGAGCGTCCTCTTTCAACGACTGGTTGAGCCTGTGGAGGTAAAGAAACTTGTGATTTGTTTACCAACTGCTCTAATCTTTCTAGTAAGCCTTGGAAATGCAACTCTGGCTTGACAGAGTTTGTCTGATTGAACTTTTGGCTAGTCTCAAGTATAGCTTGAGCTTGTTCTACCATTTTCATGCACATCTTCATTCGTTCAATCTCTAAGTCGGCTCTAGGGTAACTCCTGTCTAGGTTTGCAGCTGTTGGCCCTTCTTGAAGTCGAGCCTGGTAGGCCTTGAACATCATGTCCAAGCCTTCAGGAGTGGGGTCAGCTAATACTGATCCCACTCGGGGTGGTGGGTGGGTTACGTGGGGTGTATTAGAGGGTGGAGGAATGGAGGGTGATGGGGGAGGTAATGGTGGAAGTGTGTGGGAGTGTGGTTGAGATGTGATTTCTGTGAGTTTTGCCTTGGTTTCTCTCAAGCTTTCTTCAAGTTCGTTTATCTTTTTTGCCCATTGCCTCTTCATCCTTTCACGACTCTCCTTCCAGGCTCTAGTCCTCTTTTTGGTTATGCTCTCTGTCTCACTCACTTCAGGGCTCTGTTCGGGACCAACACCTTGGTGTTGTTGAAGTGCCTGGGCTCTTGTGATCACCTGCACAGGTGCAGTGGAAGTCACGCTTCCTATGGAGTCTACTACTAATCCCACAACGTTGATAGGAGTGATCTTAGGCATGTTATTGGGGTTTTTTGGGCAATCTCGTAGGAGATGCTCTTTCCCGCAGTCTTGGCAAAAGCCCTGAATGGTCACTGGCTGAGGTAGTGTAGGGACAGGTAGTGGACAGTCACGTACAAGGTGATCTCCCTGACATTTGAAACATGGCCCTCTAGGAAATGGGGGTCGTACCTGCCTAGGTTGAGGTCTGGAGTTGGGGTTTGTGTACATGACATTAGAATACTCCGGTTCCCCGCTATTTTCACTTGGGTCCTCATAGTAGTATGACTCGTTATGCTCGGGTGACTGCATGTAGTAAGCCTGTGGGCTATCAATATGTGCGGAGTCAAAACTATGGTCACTGGGGTCACTGTCTGATAGCAATGGGGTGACTGGGACTATGGCTCTATTCGGATTTTCTTCAGTAGAGGCATACTTCACTGGGATCACATTGGTTGGAGTAGGGGGTTGTTGCACTAGGACTGGTTGAGGTCTCTGCTGCCCTTGATAAGGTGGCTGATAAGTTTGTTGCGGTCTGTTGAATTGTGGCGATGGGTACTGAGTCTGGTATCTCCCCTGTTGTGGGTATGGCTGAGGATAATTTTGCCTAACAGTTTGTTTGTTATATGGACAGTCCTGTGCCGAGTGATTGGTGTACCTGCGCTCTATGGTGCAGTACTGGCCACTAAGGTTCGCCTGAGGTTGGGCCATAATGGGGCATACACTTGCCATATGTTCGCCGCCACAATTGTAACACCGCTTAACTGGGGCAAATCTCGGAATTTGCTTACTAGAGACACCTAGTTTTTGGGCTACCTTCTCTGCAAGTTCCTCGATGGATGTGGATTGACCTGATGTCTGTTTACTAGAGCTATCAGAATACTTATATATTTTTGATAGTTCTAACTCTTCACCTAGATTGTCCTCAATGTCTATGCACATGCGCACGCACTCCTCTATCGTTCTAGGGTCCTTCAGGTACACATATGACCTGAGCTTAGTGCTCAACAATCCATCTAGGAACAAGGCCACTTGTTTGGCTGGTGTGGGTAACTCTGGCATAGGGCATCTCTCCAGGTACTGTCTAAATCTTCTTCCAGCTAGTCTGACCGTCTCTTGAGGTGTTTGTTTGAAGCTATGAATTAGTGAGGAGGTGTTATGCCTGATTCCACTCTTAGAAAACTCGACAATAAATGCCTCTAAGAGTTGGTCTATGTTTCTGAAGTGCCTCTCATTCAGTGGTTGGAACCAAGTGAGGGCAGTGTTCCTAAGGGTTAGACCGAAAGCATTATATTGTGTGAATAGGTCCTCCACTTGTTCAGCTTTCAACACTTGTCGAAATTCGGCCACATGGTCATAAGGGTCTCCCGTGCCATCGAAATAATTCTTCATGGACTTCACAAGTTGGGTTGGTCGTAGGGTCCTAGTGTGTTCTCTCGGCCTTGGCAAAGGAAAATCATCAATGTCCCGGTGATTCCATGGGGTTCTATGTCTCTCAGTTTCTACTCTATTCCTTTCGGTTCCCGTTCTTTCTCTTCCCAGGGAGTTGGCAAAACTTACCTCAGGTTTGTCTCTACCTCTATCTCTTTGAGCGCCATGAGCGAGGGAGGTCCCGGTTCCTTGATGACCAAAGGATACATTAGACCTTGGTTGGGGAAAAACAAATTCACCCTTCCAAGTGTAGGCATGTCTGCCCTGCTCAGTGACCACAAAGATTCTCTCTGATGCAGTGTCTAGGTAGGTTACTTGGCCTGGACTATCAGGGTCTTTAAACTCGTAAATTGTGAGGGTGTTCCCCTCCTGAGGTTGAGAAGTTCTATATCTCCAAAAAGCCTCATCGGTTTCCCGATTTAAAAGCAAATCTATGCTTTTATTATCTTGTGGAATCCACTCAGGAGTCATGATTCTGGTCAAGACGGACTTACCGCGGGGAGTTCTTGGCTCTCTCTCTAAGTTCCCTTGCTCTATATCTCCTATGTCGGCCTCCGCAATCACATTTCCAAACTCATCAGTTCTATCGGGAAGAGTGGTGACTACATATATAGTCCCCTCTTTATCTAGGTATGCTCCATTCTCAAACTTGACTACCGGGTGGTCTATTCCATGGGGTTGGTCGGGGTTCTTAATCTGGACCACTGATCTTCTTAGTCCGTCTTCGTAGATGCGAGCACCTAGACGATTCGTCCTGATATATTCCAACTGAGTCTTATAAGGCCCCTCTGGCTTTTCTAGATATGCCAACCCTGAACTACCTACTGATCTCTCCATGTGATAGGACATCTCAGAATCACTTGTTTCTGATCTGGCAGTGTATGGGTAATCACTCAACTGCTGGGCCCAAGACCTGGCAGTGTGATTGACACTAGCTTCAGAAGATCTGAGGCTTTGTCTGTCTCGGCCTAAGTGTCTGCCTGATCTAAGGTTCATATGCCTGATTTATTCACCCCCTGGAACCCAAGCACACTCTCGTTGCAGGTTGATTTTGCCCCAATTACTTTGTTCTTTTTAGTTGAATAGTATGTTTATGGTCTTGTCTGAAATTGCGTCGTCAGGAGTACTTAAATGAATTTCCGCACTTGATGAGTGATCGATTCCCGTTTACCTTTTTGTCCCTTAGTGTTTTCGCACTTAAGACCTATTTATTTTCTTGCACTTGGTTGATTAATTCTCTTGGACTTACTTCGTGCCTAACGTTGCCCTAGTTAATTACCACACCTAAGTCGTACTTAGCCTAGGCTAGGAATTGACAAAGGGGGGTTATGAGATCTTCCAACCTCAATCCGCTGGTTGACCCGACAGCTATGCAAACCCAGGAAGCCTTCTCCCAGGCCCGGTACTCACCCTTGCTAGCTTGCTTTGATTGCCTTGAGTGCCCACAAAGTTCCTGCAAAAACTCACCAGTTAGTATAGCTTTATTGCCACAAGTATTTGAAAGACCTGCTTCAATAATTTTTAACCCCCTTGGGTAGCCCACTGTACCCCCTGTCTCTGAGAATCACTTAGTCCCACCTATCTCGGGTTTCTATGCTTTTTGCCCCCTACCACGGTTCTAAGTTTTACCAATATGTCAAACACCAAGCTCACTACCCTTCAACCACTCAAAAAATTATCTCTCAATTTTCATGCGTTAATGGCCGTGTATCGCGATAGGTCAGGTCGGGGTGTCGCGATAGCTCGGAGTGTCGCGATACCTTGAGGTGTCGCGATAGCTCGGAGTGTCGCGATACCTTGAGGTGTCGCGATAGCTCGGAGTGTCGCGATACCTTGGGGTGTCGCGATAGCTCGGAGTATCGTGATACCTTGGGGTGTCGCGATAGCTCGGAGTGTCGCGATACCTTGGGGTGTCGCGATAGCTCGGAGTGTCGCGATACCTTGGGGTGTCGCGATAGCTCGGAGTGTCGCGATACCTTGAGGTGTCGCGATAGCTCGGAGTGTCGCGATACCTTGGGGTGTCGCGATAGCTCGGAGTGTCGCGATACTTTGGGGTGTCGCGATACCTCGGAGTGTCGCGATACTTTGGGGTGTCGCGATACCTCGGAGTGTCGCGATACTTTGGGGTGTCGCGATAGCTCGGAGTGTCGCGATACCTTGGGGTGTCGCGATAGCTCACGGGGTGTCGCGATACCTTGGGGTGTCGCGATAGCTCACGGGGTGTCGCGATACCTCGCGGGGTGTCTCGATAGCTCGAGATATGGCGAATTTTCCTGTTCTATCTATGGTTTCTAGGAGCTCTAGGCCTGCGCAATGCCGTGGTGCACTCAGAATCGTGAGAGGTCGAGCTTTTCGGAGTGTCGCGACAGCTCGAGCTCAACGCCTCGGGGACTGTGTAGGCAGTTTCTGTACCTGCTGAGTTTGCTGGAGATGATGATGGAGCTGGTACCTGCAAGAAACATGCAAAAAACACACAAATGCAAACACACACAATCGCTCTCTCTCAAACTCGCACACAACAAATGAGGGAAAGAAAGGGGAGAGGGGATATGTAGTGGGGAAGGAGGTGGAGGTGGAGATGGAGAAGGAGGTGAAGATGAAGATGGAGATGGAGAAAAATCAGAAATTTACCTACTACTTACCATTCCAACGCGTCCTCTCTACGTCTTACCATCACACGCTCGTCCTCAAAGCTCGATCCCCGGCAACGGCGCCAAAATTTGGTGTAGCTCAGTGATGAGTAGCACCTCCTTTAATGTCAATCCGGGAAGACATGAGGATGGTATGAAGACCACGAGCAAGTGGAAGCACAAGTGCGTGAGTGAGAAGCACACAAGCATGCACACACATACACACACACGCGCACACACGGTAAGAACAAAGAGAGTAAGACAATGGAATCACTTCTATTGCAAGAAAGTTCTCATACACGCTCAAACTACAAGAAGCTACCCAAAAATGAGCTCTCTAGCTCTATTTATAGTTCTTGACTAGCTTTGACCCTGTTCAGACCTAGTGTCCGGCCTAGTTAAAAATTAGGTTCCGGGGCTTATTTGAGGGCCCAAACAAGATCTAAAAATTATGAAAATTGGCAGGCAACTACATCTAAGGCTCCCCAAGCTCGAGGACTCCTCGGCTTGTACAAAATGGAGCTACAAAAAGGTGAAAAGATATTTACAAGGGTTTGTAGTGATGAGAATCACTCTAGAATGATGTTGGGGTATTTGGAAAAAATGAAGGGTAGCCTCAGTGCTAGATCTGCATATGTGTCCATACTTGCTTCTTCCCGCATCCTGTCAACATCCTTGAAATTGGTAACAAACTCTATGATGGTTTGAACTCATTCCAAAGATGAATCTTTCTTGCTTCTGTACTAGTAGAAAAGAAAGTCTTGAGGGCACACAAAGTCTCTTGAGATGTCTTGCATCCTCTAATATGTGGTAATAGAAAGTCAGAGATAGAGTTTAGTATGTATGACCTTGATTGAGCATCCCTTGTGCACCAAAGTGTGATCTTATTTGTCTCCTCATGTGTAGGCCCTCCTTTGGATCTTGGAATAGGCATAGCTTCATCACCGGCTGCAATTCCATAAAGATTTCTACCTTGCAAATAGGCCTCCATTCTGATTTTCCAAGCCGTGTAGTTGTGTCGATCAAGCCATGTAGTTGTGTCCATCAAGCTTCTTGTTCATTGAGAGAAAGTTGTCACCCATCTTGGTCTATCTTTGATACCACTAAAAGAACTTGGAGAAGCTTGTAGGAGGTAGAAAAGTGAGTTGCGAAGTGACAAAGTTTGGTCCTGCCAACTGGCACAAGAACATCCCTTGAGCTTATGGAGACCCAAATAGACCTTATAGACATGCAATAAGTGCAATAAAATGCACTATAAACTTTGGAGCATCAAAGAGAAAGAGTCGATACAAAATAGATAGGTTTGTGCATCAACTAGCTCAAAAAACTTACTATCTTTGGAAGAGACAATGAACTTCAAATACTCATAGAAACCAACCTGATTAAAATTAGAAAAAATCCTTTTATGGGAATGATAGACATAGAGTTGAGTATATAGAATGCACAAGAGTACAAGAAATAAGCAAAATAGGCTTTTGGAATGGACCAGACACTCAACAGTGGTACCTCCTACTTTTCAGGAATCAACTCAAGATAGAAAACCTTAGATTTCTCCCAATCTAGTAAACTAAATGCTATGAAAATTTAGGTGCATAAATTAGATGCTAATATCTTTACAATGAGCTATGTCACATCCAATTTGCACCTCTATAGAGAAAGCAATAGCCTCTGCAAGCTTACTGTTGGCAAAGAAGATGATGTGAAAAAAATGAAGGAGCAAGACAATGATGGTCACAAGTGTATGTATATTTCTTCCATGTTACGTACAAGTGTTTTTAAATCTTCTTATAGACTCTAGAAGTGCTCCATGAATTCTAAAAGTGGATTTTGAATTCAAAATAAAGGTGGTAAGAGTTGTTGGAGGGAATCAATTCGCTTTCCTACATTCTAGGAAAAGTGAAGATCTAGTTTGATCTACTTTTAGGTGATTGATTGTTTGATTGAATGAAACTCAAACACCACAATTTTGTGGAATTTGGGATCTATCTTTGTAATTTTACATCTGTAAAGCTCAAGGCTTTTACAATGGTAAAAGATCCATGAAGAATCTTTTTTAAAAAAATACAATAAATGAGCATAAGTAAAAGAACTCTCCAACGGATATTCCTTTGATGTAATCTAGGCCATAGCTCTTGATGTAGATCAAATCCAACTCAAGCATAGTGTAAGCTTGATGTTCCAATAGTACCTAGTTTTCAGATTGCAGTGTAGAAATGTTTACTTCTGGAAGACTCTTTTGCTCACAGGATGGATAAGCTACGATAGTTGGGAGAACATAGGTATGCCAGTTTCTTATTACTTCAGGAGGTGCAGAGTCGACAAAAGAAATGGCATGAGTGGAATTTATGGACAAGAATTTTTTGACCCGGTGATTTAGTACTATATTTTCATTCCAAGATGAAGAGAAAAATGGGTAAACTAAAGTTATGGTGGACAGGTCCATTCCGAATTTATGAATTATGCGGACCCGCTTCTTTTCAACTCACCACATTGTCCAAAAAACTCTTACCTATGGTTATCAATGAGTCAAAGTTGCAGCCCTACCAGTCCTCTGACAAGTAATCTATTATAAAAAAAAGGAATACAAAAGAGAGAAAAATATAAAAAACATAAAATTAAAGTAGAAATATTTAAATATGGATCTCCTTCGACGTGCAAAAATGGAAGAGTAACTATCTGACATGAAATCGTAAAAGTAATCAATGATGGTGATGGTTGGTTGATTCACATTTGATTCTCTGATTATGATGATCTTCATCCTAAGGTGCATGATAAGCGTAGAACCAATGGAGTAAAGATACTATCTATGGAAATCATGATGCATACCTGACGCTCTCAACTCAGGAAGGCAGGCAATAAAAGGCTACTGACTTTCCCTAAACCAATGTATTTGGCAAATGAGCAAACAGAGCACTCAGTGAATGCATATTCTAGTGCACCCTGTAACAAACAGAGTAGAGCAGCGGTGGCGGTCAACTTTTATGATGCCCACTTATTGAATATCTGAGATTGTCTCTCTCAACAACAAGTCGATTGGTTCAAGTGTCTGGGCCTACTGAAAAGTTCCCTTATTGATTGGAGAAGTATCCAACCACATCCACTATCGAAGGATATTGCATTGGAGATAGCCAGACAGACAAAGGATAGCAACATCAATACCCAAAATGTCTACCTTTGAATTGGATAGGGGTAACCATTTCATATATCCCTAGAAGTGATTGCAGAGCGGCTACATGTTGCTGAGAAAGGAATTACAATAGTGATAGAGACCATCGATGCAATAGAGATTACCAAGGTCTTGGGCAAACCCTGTTTAGGAGAATATAAATTCTCACAACTCCCTAATGACAACCCATTGAAGCTCGAGTTATTATTTATGTCAATGATAATCAACATATAAGCAAAACACTACGAACTATCCCAACAGCTATACTCATTGGTGAAGGAATCTGTGAAGACACATGTAAATTGGGCAGAGTGGATCTTCCAAAAACCTAAGAAGGAGATCCAAAGACTCCATAGAAGAACCAGACAACAAGAAGAGGACTAGAAAGCAGTCAAAGAAGAAGAAGCATGGAGACAGCAAGAAGAAGCAGCAGTAAGGAAGAGACTAGAAGAAGAAAATAAAAGGAAGTTAGAAGTTGAGGTGGAAGTAAAAAGGCTCCGAAAAGAATGATAGCACACAGACCGCAATACGAAGAGCTCTTGAAAACTTCCAGTACTCCCCACGTTCAGTTCCTTCAATCTTCATGATAAATGGAAACAATCAGATGATAGAGTCAATCTACCATCGATTCGGTGCAATGATAATATTTATCCTTGTTGATATATTTATGTAGTGATGTGTGTGAACACTCTAGGATTTTCGGGGCACTTTTTTCCCTCTTTGGGAGGTTTTTTTCCTCGGCTTGTATATATGCCTATTACCCTAATGGGCTACTAATCTTTGTACATTCTAGTGATAATACATTCAGTATTGTGTGTTGTGCTCCAAGCTTCTTCTTCTTCCTTGTGATGTTCACATGCTTCCATAGACCTCAAACTCCAACAATTGGTATCAGAGCAGGTTGTCGCTTCATCTAAGACGTTGTCAACACCTCTCTGATCATAGTTTTAGAATCGCATGAAAATTGGTGAGCATAATCAAGGTGATTAGGAGTTCAAAACTGCTTTGCTATGTGGTGCCAAAATCATGATCTCAGCTCGTTTTGACCTCTGAACACATTATCCAGTGCTTATGCAAGCAAGTTCATCTTTTTGTGACAAAGATATATATAGGTTTTTGTTCACCAATATAAGCATCTCGAAGTCTACTACAGGTTTAGTAGAACTCAAGGGTATTATGTTCAACTTTTTGAGTGGCCATGGCTGAAAGTAGTGATGTATTTTGTATGTTGGCTGTTGAGGATAAGCTGGATGGTACCAATTACCCATTACGGGCTTATATGATGCATCATGTATTGGTTGCAAAAGGAATGTGGAATATTGTGCAAGCTGTTGAAAAACTTCCTATTTCATCTGGAAACATATTTGTCGAAGGTGACACAGACGGTGTTGAAGATGGCGATATTCTTCATGTTCCTGTTTGTGCTCAGGTTCCTATTGCACCTACTACAGAGAAAATTCATTGTGATGGCAAAGATGCTCATACACATGCATTGATAACCTTGTTTGTCAAATGTGCCATTATTCCTCACATTCCCTCTTGTAGAACAACTAAGGATGCTTGGGATACAGTTACCACTTTATTCCAGGCAAGGAATGAGGCTCGTGTTGCTTACCTCAAAAAAAAAGTTGGAGAGGGAGAACATGAATGAAGGAGATTCCATGGACAATTTTTAACAAAGATCAAAGATTTGAAGGAATTTTTTCTGCTAATGATATCTTGCCCGACAGTTCACTTGTGCAAATTATTTTGAATGATCTTCCTGATTCATATGAGAGTTTTGCTTCTACTCTTTGTTTCATGATGAAAGGAAATCCAAATGCCTTTACATTTGAGGACTTAGTCTCTGTTCTGTTGCAAGAAGATTAGTCTAGGCAAAACAGATCCATTATGCATGTTGTAGATCAAGCTTTCCTGGCTAGTCAGAAGGGCAAAGGTAAATGGAGCTCTTCTACTAGTAAGCAAAAATCTACTAATTCTGCACAATCAAAGAAGGATGACAGAGATGAGAAGAAAACAGAAAAGTAGAAATTGTTTTGCAAATACTCTAAAGGAAATGAGCATGTCATAAAGAGTTTTCCAAAACTGGTTGCTAAAGAGGCAAGTAAGAAAGAGGCTAGAATGGTTGTTGTAGAGGCCTCTACACCCAAAATAGAGTCTGCTAATCTTGTGCAGAATGAAGAATGGGCATTTACCACTGTTTGCAGTTATGACCCATATTCTCATGAACAGTGTATGTTTGTAGTAGACTCAAATGTTTGGTACTTTGATAGTGGGGCAACCAAACATATTACCTCATAGCATAGTTTCTTCACTTCACTTGAGCCTACCCCTACTGGCAATACTGTCACATGCGCCACCCATCTTCTCATGAACAGTGTATGTTTGTAGGAGACTCAAATGTTTGGTACTTTGATAGTGGGGCAACCAAACATATTACCTCGCAGCATAGTTTCTTCACTTCACTTGAGCCTACCCCTACTGGCAATACTGTCACATGCACCAACAACTCCTCTTATCCTATCATGGGAGTGGGTAAGATCATTTAGAGTACTGTTGATGGTAGTTCTTTTAGATTTTCGGATGCTTCATTTGTAGCAAGGATCAAGAAGAATCTGTTATCAGTTTTAGCTTTAGCCAAGATTGGCTTCGTTGTGAAATTTGTTGGTGACAGATGTATAGTTCATGATCTGTCAAATGACGATGTCATTATTGCCTCTGGAATTTTATGTCATGGGCTATACAAGCTCATAGACTATGAAAAATTTGTGAATGATTATGGTTGTGTAGTACGTGATTCTCAAGCTTTATCACATGCAAAGCTTTGGCATGCACACTTTGGTCATTTGATTTTTTCTAGTTTGCTATGCCTACAGAAATCTGAAATGGTGTCCTCTCTACCCAAACTTCAGGCATCTGGTGAACATGTTTGTAAAGGCTATATTTTGGGCAAAATGCAGCATTCCATCGTTCTCAAAAGATGGTTTAGTTCGAGCTACTAAAAAATTACAGCTTGTTCACAGTGATGTCTATGGTCCTATGTAGACACCCTCTTTTGGAAACTATCTTTACTTCATGACTTTCATTGATGATATACCCTCTCTTTCCAGGCATGCATGGGTATATCCATTGAAAGTAAAGTCAAAAGTGTTTATGTGTTTCAAATAGTTTCTAGTTTTGGCTGAAAATATATCAACATGTAAAATGGGCATCCTCCGTTCTGATCGAGGGGGGAATATATGTCTTCTAATTTTAATGCATTTCTGGATGAACGTGGGATAAAAAATTAGTGTACAGTGCCATATACACCTCAAGAGAATGGATTTGCTGAATGGAAGAACAAGTCACTCATGGAGATGGCAAGGTGTATGGTCAAGAGTGAGGCTTTACCACATAGTTTTTGGATTGAGGCTGTTATGTGTGCAACATATGTACTTAACAGGTGTCCCACTAAAGCATTGCATTCTATCACTCCATATGAGGCTTGGCATGGTCGTAAGCCATCTGTTGCTCACTTGCGTGTTTTTGGTTGTCTGGCATATGCATTAATGCCTGAACAACAATGCAAGAAATTGGATGATAAAAGCAGTGAAATGTATTTTTGTTGGGTACAATTCTAAAAACAAAGCCCTATTGTTTGTATCATCCACATACTAAATGCATTCTAGTTAGCCATGATGTTATTTTTGTGGAAGATGCTATTCAGCCATTACTTTAATGTACTAAGGAGACTTCTGTTAGCTTCAAAGATATGTATGATACTTTGTTACCTCTTTTTACGGGTGGACAATCTAGTTCTGATCCACATGCAGTAATTTCTCAGCCTTTACAGGTTTCATATGATGATGCAAATCATTCCATTTCTGATGCAGATACTTGTTGATGAGAGAACAAATATTGAGGAGGCAAAAACTATGCCAAAATGGCTGTTGTAGACTTTGTGTGACAGCGAATTAGATGCACCTCTATCATATCATACTCGTTCAAGCTCTCATGGTACTTCGTTTGCATCAGATTGCTATGCTATGGCTGCCTCTAGTCTCTGTGATGAGAATGAGCCTATTTCATTTGATGAAGCATAAAATTCTGGAAATTGTATGGTTGCTATGCAATCAAAATATGATGCTATTATGAAAAATGGTACCTGGTCTTTATGTGACTTTCCTCCTAGCAAGAAGGCCATTGACACTAAGTGGGTATACAAGATGAAGCATAAGCATAATGGAAGAGTTGACAGGTATAAGGCTAGGCTTGTTGCAAAGGGTTATGCTCAAGAAAGAGGCATTGATTTTGATGAGACCTTTGCTCCTACATGCCAAATGACTACTGTTCATAGCATCTGTGCACTTGAAGCTATGCTTGGAATGTACATTAGTTGGACATTAAAATTTCATTTCTGAATGATGACTTGCATGAAGAAGTGTATGTTTTCAGTCCCATGGCTTTGTGCAGAAAGGGCATGAAAACCATGTGCAAGTGGTTTTGACGATAGTCCAGAAGTTACGGAGCAAAAAAGACTATCTTAGGAAACTGTCAATGAATGTTGAATGCTATAGTGTGGAATTAAATCTAAAGATAGGAAGCAGAGTTCTGTATATGATGTTTACAGTTTAGTATATATTTCTATAAGCCAATTATGGTATTTTTTTCTAAAGTTTATCATATTTACCAAAGTCTGTAACATTTCTATTAATAATCTAGAATCTAGCGATGCATCATTTTCAGTCTGAATTGTGTTACTGAATCTTGAAACATATTGTGTGTAGAGGATACTGTATGGAACATAAACACATGTTATGATTGCGGTATCGTAGTCATAAGCTCGATTCTTGAATCCTATCCTTTGGAGGTGCTGTATGTTATTCGGAGATTCAGCCAAACACTACATTTATCTATACTGACTCCCCTTGTAAAAGCTATATAATCTTGGCCTATGTGTAGTGTTTCAGAGTAAAGAAGCATAGAAAAGGGAGCTCCAAAAATTTTCAAACAAATTTCTCTTTCAAATTCCTATGAAAATCCCTTAAAGCCATGTAACGCACTAGAGGAGTCCTCTAGATGCATAAACCCCAAAGATTGTAACATATTCCTTGTAACATAGTAGGAAATTAGTGTTTCTCAATAAAAGTGCCAGTCTCTTGTGTGAAAGGACCAATTTTAGGGCACATGTATATAAGTCACTTGGTGACTCTTGTAAAGGACTTTTTTCCATTGTGAGAATCGAAGGAGAATTTTCGAATTTGCCTCTTTCTTACTAATTATCTTCTTCTCCAAGAGCTTTTGTGTATGTGCAATGCTTGAAATGTGTGTAGGATTGTTGTCTACCCCTTCCCATCATGTGTATGTGCAATGCTTGAAATGTGTGTAGGATTGTTGTCTACCCCTTCCCATCGCTTTTGAACTACTGTAGTGTGTGTGTGAGCCATGATGAGTTGTGGAGCAGGTGTTGGTGTTTCTCAACATTCACTATTTTGCTCATAATTTGAAGCATGTTTGGTAGGTTTGACTACAAATATAATGATTAGATGCGTCTCATTGAGAGCTTCGAAAAGAACTTGCTATTAACCATATTTGGAGTTCGGAGCTGAGAGAAACATTCGAATTTGTGCTTAGTGCTGTAAATGGTATCACGACATGCGTTTTTAGAGAGTTAGTGAGTTGGAGAGGTAGTTGAGACAAATCACATGCATTGTAGCATTGATACTTCACTTACCATCATGTGTGCATGTCTTCATACCCTTGGTATGTCTAATTTCACAGATTGATAATTAAATGTGTATTAATCCACCATTATATGCACTTGTGGGGCGATTGAGGTACAATCTCATTGACACAAGTCCTTTAGACTTCACCACTTAGGTACACATGTTTTTGGCATCGTTGCCGAGAAAGCCCAACCAAGGTGCCTTCGTGATGGTTATAGCTATGGAGTGAATGAATCGTACTTGTAGAGGCAAATTCAGTTAGTGGCAAGTCATTAAGTATTTCAGCACTTGTTACTTCACACTTTAGGAGTGTGTCTAATGAGTTTTTAGGTTTAGGTTTAGGAGTGAGGAAGTGAAGAAAGAGTTAGGGTTTAGGGAAGAGAGAGGAGGATAGGAGAAGTAGGACTCCTTGAAAAAAATCCAAAAAAATTTTCTACTTTGGCTCAGTTCAGACACTTGGGCAGGCAAGGCCTTAAACCCCAAAAAATAGTCATTTTTCTAGTCACTTGTTTTGAACAAGTATTGGTATCATGGAAGTCATATCATGGCAAGCATGTGCATAACAAACATTGTGAGCATAAAGCTTAGGCAAGATACTTTTGAAGGTGAGTTCTTCAACTCTAGAACCTCAGAAAATATAAAGAACACTCACAAACATGACCAAACACACATGTAGTATCGCAGGGTGAGACAAGAAGTTTTGAGTGAGTTTTTGAGTGGCACAGTGGGCTAAGAGTCAAGGGGAGAGAGAAACACACACCTTGCACTAAAAATTTCTGAGTTTCAATCACTTTTGGCTATAGTATCACCATCGGTTGAGTTTTGGTATCAGGATACTGAAATTCCCTAGTATCGCGATACTCGCCTCGTATCGTATCGTGCATACCACCTTGAGGTATCGTGATACCATCAAGGTATTGTGTATCACCAAGTGCTGGTATCGGGATTGCGATCCTTATGTGGTATCCTGGTCCACCCGGTATCCTATCATGCCGCTCTTAGTATCATATCACCATAATTTTGGTGGTATCATATCATCTAGGACAAGGTATTGTATCATCCACTGATCGGTATCATATCGTTCACATAGTGGTATCGTATCATCCTAACTACTAGTATCATATTGTGAGTTAATCTTGTATCGTATCATGAAGTTGGCATCGTATCGTGACTGACAGAGGTATCGTATCGAGTGCAAACCTAGTATCATATCGTCTTGTTCAATAGTATCATATCGTGCCAATAAGTGGTATCATATCATGGTGAGCTCTTGGTATCATATCATGTCAAGTGCGGTATCGTATCACTCAGTGAGGTATCGCTTGGAGCAGTATCGTCCAAAACAACCCAGATAGACTGAAAGTAAACTTTGAGTGATTGAAGATATAATTAAGGGAAAGAGGAGAGAAGATATGGACCTAGAAGGTGAATGAACTTAAGATCAGGGTGGGTGCTAAGTAGCTAGAGAAGTGTCATCTCATTTGTAGGAAGTGCAGCCCAAGCAAGCCATCACTCAATCTACTTGGAGACAAGTGACTCAGAGGAGGAACTACCCATGGCCTTAGAGGACATGCATGGTTCACTTGCGAGAGAAAACTTTATGTTGACCATAGAGGGTGAATACTAGACCTCTTTGCAGCATGTATCCACTAATCGACAAGGAATCCCTATTTACCTTGATGGCATAAATAGGTCGGTAGCAAGGATGGTAAACTCTACAGAATTAGCAATAGTTCCAAGACCCACATTCAAGTACGAGGGAGGAGTTTACATGGAAAAGTTAGGCCAGATCTATGCAGTGACCGAAAACGCTCACCAGATCAATGAGAGAGGAGAACTAGAAGGACAAGGAAATTCAGGAAGACCTACTCATGAAGACACTATGACTACCCCAAGGGGCAAGCCTGTGGTGACTCAAGTCTTGAGAGGGGATTTGATTTCTCAAGACGATTATCTTTTGGACATATATCTGATCCATGGGTCATACGTACTTTTACAAACTGATTCACCCACATGAGGAATAGAAATAAGCCCGACGATTATATATGAGCTTAAGGATCCAGAGGATGAGTCTAGAGTCACATACCTAGACCAAAACCAAAGAAGGTATTGGACAGTAGATGAAGTTGATAGGTCTCAATTGAAATACATGGGGTTGCATGGATTCCCTCCTCGAGAGCAAGCAACTACCTCGCACAACCCTTTTGGATCCCATCAAGGAATGGAGAATAAAATGTCAAGACAAATGAGTCAATGAAGTATCCCCACCCAAAAACATGTGCAATTCACTATGCTAGGAATACATTTGCACAACCAAACCAACCTAGGGATATGAAACATGAATAGACCACCCGTTAGACCAAGGCCACAACCAGGTGTGCAACCAAGAATGCATCCAATTAGACCAAAAATTCCTATAATGCTCAGACCCCCAGGACCAGTAAGAAGATTTAGACCAATCCAAGTTGCTAAATGCATGAGAAATCACTATGATGGCACGGAAGAGTCTTATGAGCATATAGCAGAATGCAAGCAAGTGTTGCGAGCAGAACAAGTGGATGACTTCTTTGTGCAATATGAATCCTTTGGACTAACCCTCATGGGAACAACCCTAACTTGGTTCCAACCATTGGATCCAAATCATTTTGGAAATATTGAACAAGTTTTTTGAGAATTTATTGGGGAATTTACCAAGCGAGGGATTAAACACAATTCATCACCCTTAATTCATAGTTTTAAACAAAACCCAAATGAAACTATAAAAATAGTTGCCCAGAGATTTAACCAATATATCGACAGATGCCCAGTAACAAAAAGACCCTCACAGTAGAAGATGATATCTCTGTTCTTGGATGGATTGACTAATGGAACACTCAGAACCTTATTTGATGTAAAATGGCTATAGACATTGAGTGAGTGCCTCGAAGAATGCATTGACCTAAAAGAGAACCTAGCTGACTACCTCAAAAATGCACAAAAGCTCCATTAAATTAGAATACATTAGGAGTACCGTGACAACGAGTTCTAATAATGTAGAGGAATTAGCAGAATTGGTAGCTAAGAATTTAGGAGAGCATGGATAGAGAAATTACCAGAACCCACCAATGAGAATGCAAATGCTGAGGAGATGCAATGTGTATGGTGGAGATAATCCATCCCATACTTGTACAAGAGGAGGTTTAGGCATACAACAACCTTATCCATACAATAGCTAGCCACCTCAAGGACCCAACCTATATTGTCATATTGAGCAAAAATATACCAACCAAACTACCAAAAATTGCCCATTTAATAGGCAACCAAGGCCAATGACTCAACCCTAGTATAAACCCTATGGATACCCTCCCAGAGAGAAAGGTAGAGAGATGTCGAGATACAACCCTTATCGAGGGCCACAAGGAGCACCCAGACCATATGAACAAGGAGGTTATGGACAACCACAGCGAGTGTTAGGACAAAAACCACCCCATCCACATAATGTAGTGCCAATCAAATACACTCAACGAGAGGAAAACATGGAAAGAGCCATAGTACCAGCCACACCTTTAGCTAGTGCAGAAATGACAAATCAGGGATATGAGCAGACCCAAGGAGAATACTACCGTTATGACACCAATCTAGTCGAGTATGACCAAACATACAAACAACCACATTATAGTTATGAAGGATATGATAATTCCTATGGACTTGAATATGCGAACTTGATGTACATTACACCTAAAGCACCTGCACCAATGAAACCACCTATTAGACCACCTGCACCAAGGGGACCATTCTATAGATGCGAAGGAGATCATTTCATAAGGCAACACACATTTCCGTACAACCCACCAGCTCTTAGAACATGGGAAGGGTACTGCAATGAGTGTGGAAAGGAACATCTATTTAGGGATTTCTTGAAAAATCCCAATAAGACTCATAACACTGCTCAGATCAATGTAATAGAAGTGATTGAATCATCAAGAAGGGATAAAGAATACATAGTACCATTAAAAGATATTACTCAAGCCCAATCTAAAGGACAAGTGATGAAAGAATTAGATCCTAAACATGAACTGGATAAGAGCCTAGAGCCAAAAATACAGATAGTAGAAGATTCAGAAGACCCACGAGAAAGTAACCAAATGAAGAAAACACAAAGTTGGAAGACTAGAAAGGAAAAACTCAGGAATAAATGGCTGAAGAAGAAAAATAAAGAGGACAAGAAAGATGTAAAAGAAAGCAAGAAACCTCCTGAACAAGAAGTGCAAGATAGCATGCCACCTAAGTTCCAAACCCAGAGGCCAAACAAACTAGGGTCAATTCTAGCAGATCCGGTGCCAGAAGACCTTGATATGTGGTTGAAAGCTTACCAATCCAGAATCACGACCTGACTAAACATAGAACAACATGAGAAACTCTACCCACAAGGAGATCTAGAAAAGGAGAGACTGGCAACATGTAGGAAGCTCATAGAGGTAGCTCAAAACACACTAGAAAAGACTATCCCAATCCTTCCAGAGACAAGAATACCTGAAAGCCAATTCAATGGGTGTATGGAAAGTAACGATTGAAAACAAACAAGATTTCCTAAAGAGGAACATAGTGAAGAACAACAATAGAGTAACCTAGCCGAACAGTTTTCTGTAATTCTAGAGCTAGAAGCCAATTGGCCACAAGACTTGTGGGCCAAGATCCAGGAAGAATGATGGAAAAAGAATGAGAGCTTGACACCACCCTTCGAAGAGCTAGACATTGGGAAAACCCAACCAATGCCAAATATAGAAGAAGTGTAGGAAGAAGTTTCCATGTTAGACCGTAATAGAGAAGAAGTGCATAGATTTTCCATGCTACCTAATTATATGGGAGAATACGAGAAAGGATCAGTAGTATTTCATGCTCCTACGATTCGAGGCAAAGAAGATGGGTCTTTAGATAAGACATCACACAACTTATCAGAGCTCAAGAAGACTAAGGTACAATGCCTCTTGACAATAGAAGAATTACTATGAACCAAACCACAATTGTGGAAACAATTAGCGGGACATTTGAGAATAGAATCTGAAGAGCCTATGAAGGAAAGGAGAGAGACTAAAGTTCCATCTACCATTCAAATCCCAATTGATAAATTTGGAGAATCCAGTGAAGGAAATAAAGGAAATACGTGCATACCTATCACATTTAATAGATATATGACTAAAGCCGTCTTAGACACCGGGGTGGGTGTAGGCATAGCCACCAAAGAGATTTGGAAAAATGAGGAAAACCAGCCCTATGACCAACACGTATGAAGCTACAACTAGCAGATGGCCACGTGGAAAGACCCCTAGGAATATTGGAGAAGATTAAGCTGACTACCTGTGGAGTAGAATTCAAACTCACTCTAGCTATATGTCAATTTGGAAAGGCCAATAATTACAAAATGATATTAGGATGACCTTTTATGAGACAACTCAAGGTAGTACAAGAATGGGGAAGAGAACATCACGGGACCACTGCAAAGATAAATTTACATACATTTTCATATAGGGATGTGCCCCCACTACAATGGAATCCTATACACAAAGAAGAGGACGATTTGTCAGTTCATAGTGCAAGATTGAGTGACCAATCGTGGATGCACAAAGATGCTCAATTATGGATGGGAAAAGAGGCAAAAGAGGAGGAGAATAAAACTCAATTATGGCCAATCGGACATCAAAATTACCGACCCATAGATGATCCCATGTACATGCCTCAAATTTTTCCTGATGAAGCATTTGAACCACACGGATGGATGGATGATTTTCGCCACCTTAGATGTGTGCATAAATGAGGAAGTATTAATCATGAATTGATGTGTGGATGAAGAAGGTTATGATGTAAGTCTCTACATGGTAATCCTTCAAGAAATAGAAGAAAGAGAATTACAAGAAAAGGAATGGAGGGAGGAGTACATAAGCATAGAGATGGAGCTAGAATTGGATTAAGAGGAATGGTATTTAGAGGAAATCCAGGCCAAGAACGAAGAAGAAACACCCAAGGTATTGGTGATAGAAGCAGCTCAGTCAAGACCAGACGATGAGGAAACATTAGATAAGACAGAACAATCCCTAGATCTTTTTGAAGTCCTGAAACACTTCAAAAGATATGAAGTAGAAGAGAGGAAAATAGCTATTCAATTGCCAAAAAGGGAAGCCAAAGAAGGAGAAGCTTATGATAATAAGGAACAAAATAAGAAAGTGATAGTGACCCTAGAAGAAGGAGAAGAGAGATGTATGTATATTGGAAAAGAAGTGTCACTTGGAGAGGAAGAAGAACTGATAACTCTAATTAGAGAATACCGGGATGTATTTGCATGGACCTACAAAGACCTCAAGGGGGTAGACCCATCCATTTGCTCCCATAGAATCCCAATGACACCTGATGCAAAACCATCAAAGCAATGCCCTTACACATACAATGATGTCTGTTCGACAAAAATTAAGGAGGAGATAGACAAATTGTTAGCAGCCAAATTCATTTACGAGATAGAGCACACTGAATGTGTGTCACTATTAGTGGTAGTACCAAATAAGAATGGAAAATTAAGAGTGTGTATTAACCTAAAGAAAGTAAATGAAGCCACTATCCATGATAGCTACCCATTACCATTCACTGACCATCTCTTGGAAAGAGATGCAGGCAAGGAAGTATATAGCTTCCTAGATGGATTCTCTGGGTATAACCAAGTTGCCATCGCTACTGAGGATCAACATAAAATAGCTTTTGCAACTGAATGGGAAGTCTATGCTTTTAGAGTGATGCCATTCGGGCTCACAAATGGCCCCGCTAAATTCCAAAGGTTGATGTGTCACGTATTTAAGGAATTCCTAAGGAAGATTATGGAAGTCTACGTAGATGATTTATGCACCTATTCAAGTAAGAGAATGTGAAGAGATGGATAGATATGTGCTTGAAGATGAAGTGGTGCTGCAAAATCCTTGATCTACACTAGCCAAATGAACTCTAGGAGTATGTGGTGGGCCTTTTTAGCTTGCCAATGGATGTGCTAGACACCCTATGTACCTTGGAAGATCAATCTCAAAAAGATAGATCAAAACAGATGAGCTTGAATTAATTCAGAGGTGAAAAACATGCTATTTTGATTCATACACCTGTCGAGTGTTTTGAATAATTCTCCGAGAACAGTAGCAATTAGCTTAATTCCCTGTGGGTAACTCTAATTGACTTAGAGCGCTAAATTTCAAGAGTAATCTCATCAGAAATAGTGAATCACACAATGAGAATGAAGTTTAACAAGCTATGACATCATCTCAATTTTCATGGGCTGCAATAGTACTTAGACTAGTGAGCAGAAAAATGATCATAACTTACAATTACAATATTCAATGATTATGAAATTTTGTAGGCTGATAATAGATGTATGATGAATCCAACCAGCTTTGAATCATGCAATTTGATGTAGTACATGCGGAGAACTAGCTCTAACAAGTTGACCGAAAAAAATAAAAAATTTGTAGAGAAGTGAATATGGACAGATGGGGTTGACTTCAACTAAATATAGCTCACAATTGAGAACTTCAATAGCAATGAAATTTTTTGAGCACACAGTAGACTCTAAAAGAAAACTTTAGCAAGTTAAATCATTAAAAATGATGCACCACACTGAGAGAAATGATCTCTGCAATCTGACTTGAAAATCTGAGGTCCTTCATTTATGGTTCCTCTTAGTAGCATCCATGTGTGGTTTCCTTGGTGTGTGCATGAATTGACTTAGCACGCTCACACTATAGCATATATCTACCCTTGTCAATTTGGCATAGTTGAGACTACCCACAAGGCTTTGATATGATGTGATGTCCTCTATGAGTTCACCTTCATGTGAGCTCAATTTATGGTTGACCTCCATTGGAGTACCTGCAATTTTAAAATCCTCCATCTTGAATTTTGCTAACATATCCTTGATATACTTCCTTTGAGTGAGTAATAAACCATGATCTTTGTAAACAACTTCCAAACCTAGGAAGTAGGTAAGTGAACCTAAATCACTTATCTTGAATTCTTCCCTCATCTGATCTCTGATCTTCTTCATACCATCTGCATCATTTTCTGTCAATATAATATCATCTACATATACACATAGGTAGATGACCTCAAAATTACTCTTTTTAATAAAGAGTGATCTGCTTTGCTTGGTTGAAAGCCTTTGTCCTACAAGAATGAAACAAGCGTCAAATTTGAAGCTCTTGGGGCTTGCTTGAGACCATACAATGGTTTGTTAAGTTTACACACATACTTAGGATAAACTTGATTCTCAAAACCAGGTGGTTGTGCCATATATACCTCTTCTGTTATCCAACCATTCAAGAATGCATTTTGTACATCTAGTTGAAGTATCTTCCAATTCTTGGAAGAGGCAATACTAAGCAAAACCCTAATATTAGGAATCTTTTCCACAGGAGAGAAGGTCTCCTCATAATCAATTCCCTGAGTTTGTGCAAAGCCTTTTGCCACAAGCCTTGCCTTATACCTGTTTATGGAACCATCATAATTCTTCTTGAGTTTATAGACCCATCTTGAGCCTATTACCTTCATAGATGAAGTCTTGGGCACCAAATCCAAGTGTTGTTTTCCTCAAGTGCTTCAATTTCTTCCTTCATTGCATGCTTCCATTTTGATTTTGCTTTGGACTCTTCAAAGGATGATGGCTCCTCTTGATTTATGTCCTGTGCTATGTAAATAGAATGTTTAGTTAGTAATGAGGTGTCAAACCCATACCTTTTTGGTTTTTTTTTCTTTCCCTTATAGACCTTATTAAGCCTTGTTGTTTGTTATTGATCTTTGGAGTTGTCATCTCCAATCATTTAGCATAAAGAATTAACAAGACATCTTTATTTTGTCAATCCTAGAAGTATTCAAGAGACCACAGCCCCTTCTAGATGATAGAATCCAAGAAATAAGAGAATAATGGCTGGATTTCTGAGAATGGTGAAAATGAAGAGGAATTTCTAGGGTTTGGATTATCTTGAGCAAATCTCCACTATTTTCCACAATCTTGGTGTCTAATACATGCTATTTTCTCAGCAGAACACAATTATGAAGTCAAAACTCAAAAATATTACCTGTACCATACAGACGAGACAATCATGATTCTGTGAAAATCGATGATTTTTATCTCCAGCACCATTCTTCATCAATTTCTCACTCAACACATCAATATTCAGCTCTCTTCATACACCTTCAACAGAATTACACAATAGAAGCTCACAAATCTCCATGGATACACAAAGAATAGACTCAACAAATCAATGAAACCACACAAAGAGGAGAAAACACGATTTTCAGCAGGAAACTCTCTCTCTATTCACTTGGATAGCATGTAAACAAATAATCAACCAACCCCCTCATAATAGAGGAAATTGTCTTATAGTGACATTTTCAAGTGTCACTTTTCACACTTGAATTTTGGTCCTTTCCTCTATTATGCTAAAAATATGCTATCTAGGAGTTTCCAAAAATTCTAGAAAAATTATATAAAATTCTATTCTACATAAGGAAGACTCTTCCTTGTTTTTACATCAATTGTATAAATATTTTTACAAGTTTTTGGCATTTTACAATTGTTTTCATAAAAAATGCTTCAAAAAATACATCTTCTAACATCCTTCCCCTCCTAAACCTTTTGGCTCCTGACAAAAGACTTTCCTGCTCTGATGTCCTGATTGCTTTCTTCACTTTTTCTTTCTTTGATAGACTTGTGACAGAAGGTCATGACTTTTTCTTTTTGTAATGTTCAGGTTATTTACCATTTCAAACAATGCTTTCCTCCACTGTACTGCGGCTTCTGGTTTATCAATTACACCCTTTTTCAAATATTCTGTGTAAGTAGCTTCATATGCAGTAAGGCGAGACTTGGTGACTACTGACAAGTTTCCGAATATTTTTGACTCTCTCTCAAAAAACCCATAATCGAATGCATCTTCAAAAATTTGTAAATAGTGACTGCCCAAAAATATTACTCTGCTGTAGTATGCCATTAAACAGATTCTATTGGGTGTTTCACTAAGATCAAACAATAATGCATCAGTTGGAGAATTGAAGCCAATGTAATTTAATATTCTGACATCTGTATCTGTATATGTCTCTATACATGCCAGAATTAATCTCATTACTCTGATCAATAAAATGCATGCAGGGTCATTTACATCTTTGTATGTAGCTATAACAGACTCAGCTGTATCCACCATGTAGTTTTTTGTAGGCCATGTTCTTGCCTTTGGACCAGCTATTTTTGGGAAATTCAACCATTTAGGTGGGATTTGTCCTTCTCTCCGTCTTTCCCAAAAAACTGTCCATTCTCTTCTTCTTGCTACTGGGCAGTAAGCTAGATTAATTTTCAATTGAAGAGGTGCTTCCTTCCAAATTTTCCTGAATTCTTTATTTGCATCCAACCATTTATTCCTCCACTTTGGATTGGCTTTCTCAAATACTAATTCTTTGGTCACATTAATATCTTCTTCATATTCTAGATATTTATTTGGAGGTAATCCAACTCTTGCTATTTGATAGTTCTTGATACTCTCCATGATCATACATAAAGGTATGCCCAGTCCATCTGCAGCCCAATGATGCTGGTCTGGATTAATCCTCTTATTCAAAGCAAATGTGACAATTTGATCTTCATATTCATCATGCATTTTTCTGATAAAATCCATTCTAGATTCTATGTTTGTCAGCAATTTTTTGACAAATTCTTTTGAATATTCTTCCTCTGATCTTTTATTTGCTGGTTCACTGCCATGTTGTATTCCATCATCATTTCCTACCTCATATTCTTCTGTATATGTAGTCTCTATATGTGTTTCTTCCTGAACTTGTGGCTTTTCCAGCTTTTTCTGTAATTCTTCTATTGTCACCCTCAGACTTCCGTTCTGTATTGCCCATAACTCTCTTTCTTTTATCCATTCATTTCTTTCCTTTTCCATCCTTGACTGCTTATCACTCCTTTCTTTTTCCATATCCATGTGCAACTTGTTATATCCTCTCATTGATGTAGCAGCATGTATACTAGCCTGCTTCTCTAGTTCCTTGGCTTCTTTCAATTCTATTTGTAGTCTCTTAATCTCTTTGTGCAATTCTTCCTTTTCTACCTCTGTCATCTGAGCAGTCTGGCTTTCATCTTTTAACTGACCTTCCTCCAATAATAGCCTGTTGATTTCCTCATTTGCTTTAGTCAAAATTTGATAAGAAGTCTGCAAGGTTCTATATCTTCCTTCAATTTTTCTCAGCTCCATTTCCAGTTTATTATTCTGCTCTGTTAGTTTTGCACTCTTTTCTTCTAGATATTGAATTCTATTTTGTTTCTGTACTTCTAACTCTTCCAAAGCAATTATTCTGTTTGTAAATTCCTCATTTTTCTCCTGCACCTTCCTCAATTGTTCTGACATTTGTTCCTTCTCCCTTTTGTGCTCCTTAATGATCATACTGCCTTTCTCAAACTCAGACTCTGCTACCATTCCTGAAATGATCATATTCCTGCTTGAAGGTCTAAACTGCTCAATGTTGCTCATAATAATCTGGCAAGCAGATCTTATATTCTTGGGTATTCTTTCCAACCCCACTTCCATTTCCATTTGTTTAGCTTCTATTTGTTTGTCTTCTTTGCACTCATTCTCCTCTTCCTCTTCTTCTTCATATTCTATAACCTTAGCCTGGTGTCCTTCATTGCTTTGATGAATTTCCAGTGTTTCTTGATCTGCCATATCTTCTTAATGTTCCAACGTCTGAGTATCCTGGTTCTCTTGTCTTGATCTATCTTCATCTGCCTTTACTTCTTCTACTTTGTTATTCTCCAATTCTGGTTGTTCTTTTGCAGAAAGCTGTGCTTCTTTTATCTGGATTGAGGTTTCCTGAACTAAAATTGACTCAGTTTTCTCACTGAATTTTATCTGATCATGGCTTGTCTGCTGTTTCTGCCCTTCTTCCTGCTCATCAATGTCCATAAGATCCATTTCTTCTTCTTGTCCTTGATTTTTGTTGGTTGCAAATTCTTCATTACTCTTCAAATCATGAAGTACATCTTTTATACTTTGGATAATCTCCTTTTCTACCACTCCCTCTGTAACTTCTTGAACATTCTTTTTCACTTCTATTTCTTCTGCTTCCTGAACTTGATCTGCACCTTTCTGTTTTATGGCTGGACTGCTTTTCTGTGCTTCTCTTACTATTTCTGCTATGCTCTCATCTAATTTAAAATAATTTTGTGAGGGTTTTGTCCATATTGATTTTATTCCTGCAGGCACCAGCCCACAACTGAATTCCTCTCTTACTTTACTTTCCTCTTCTGTCATTACTGCTTTACCTTTCATCATCCTTCTTTCTTCTTCAGGACTGATTTGCTTAACTGCCTCTTCTTGAACCTGCTTCTCTTGAGCCTTCTTTCTCAAATCTTCAGGTGTTTTCTGTTTCTCAGTGGCCTGTGTAACCACATTAGGAGTATTTGGAACTAAAAAATTCAGACTTTTTAATAAGAAACTTTCAATGTCACTTTCAGAATCTGAGGAAAAATGTGAAGATCCTCCAAGTCCTGGTTTTTCCACTTTTGACTCTTCTTTAGCAGTAAATTCCTTCTGCTGATCTCTTACTATTACTTCTTCTGCCTCCTTTATAGTTACAGTTTCAACTATCGATTTTCCCTTCTCCTTCTTGGTCAGCTTCTTCCTTTGCACTGGTTTCTTTTGAACCTTCTTTTTTACTACAATTGTGGTTCTGGTTTCTGGAGGTCCTTGCAGTTCTTTGAAGTATGCTAATAGCTCTACTTCCTTTTTAACAAATACCTCTTTTGTTTTGGCTGCCATCATCTGATCATGAAGTGCTTCATAATGCTCTACCTCCTCTTGGACCCAATCTGTAGCCTTGCATGAATAATCTTCCAGCATCTTTTGATATTGTGCCTCATACATTGCTCTTTTGTTATTTCCTTGAGTTAGATAAGTGTATAACTGTTCTTTGCTTGTTTGGGGTGGATGAGGATCACTAGAGGATTGGACCTGCTTCTGCGCATCTTCATGTTCTTCTTTTGTAGCTTCATCCGGCTCTAATTCAACCTTTCTTGGGTCCAACCTCCTTTTCTTTACAGGAACCACTTCCTCGGATATTACCTTTCTTTTCATCCCTGATCCTCTCATGCTCGTTTGTCCTTCTATTTCTCTCACAGCCATTTTCCTGGGAGGACTCTTGACCCCTGACATAAGACTTCTAAAATATTGTGCCTCTGGAGCCAGTTTCAACTGATCTTCCATTCCCAATACATGATAAATGATCCTGGTTAAAAACTGGGCTCCATTCATGAATTTTTTCTGTTCCCAGTGTTTTGCTGCTTCTTTCAGCTGTTCATGGATGTATGGTGTCACATCCATTACTCCAAAGGGCTTAGTCCTATCCTTGTTGTTAAACATCAGCAGTGTAACAGATTTATGTGGCATGTTATACCTTGGTAGCTTTGGGAAGCAAAAATATTGTAAGAACATCCTTGTGGCATATTCTTCATTCTCTCTTCCTTTGAAGTCAGTGAATTTAGCGTACCCTGTATAGGTTTCCTTATTCTTCTTTACAAAGCTAGGGTCAAGCTTGATTCCCATAGGGTAGAATTGTAAAGCTGCTCTGATATGTTCTGCTTTTATAGTGATACCCACCTCCTGATTATCCTTGTTCTTGACTTTGCACCAGAAATAAGCATCATTCCCTTTTCCTATTTCCAACAAACTACTCATTACTTGTGCCACTCTTTCAAAATCAATGAAAAAGATGGTCTCTTCCAATAATTTGTGTATACCAACTGCCTTCCATCTTTTCTGATTGACAACAACCCTTTGAAATCTGTAAAATTCTTGACACAACATGGTATATTTCTCTGCCTCTGGAATCTCTAGTTCCTCATCAGATTCCAAGTTCACCTATTCTTCCACAGCTTCACTGTCTAGGAACCAATGTCCTCTTGATAGGGTGACTGACTCTGCTTTGATCATACAGGAATCTGGCAGTAGTATGAGCATCATTCCTTCTTGTGGCTTTGGCCTCAGCCCACTTTGTCAGGTAGTCTGTAGCCACTATGATGTATTCAGCATGGGATTGTTTTGCTGGAGGATTTATAGGTCCAATGAAATCCAACCCCCATTTACTAAAGGCTCTTGCTCAAATAAATGGAACTAATGGCATATTAAATCTCTTTTATTTGGTTGACTCACCCTCTGACAGACATCACATCTTTTTACATAGGTTCTTGCATCAGGAAATAGGGTTGGCCACCAAAAGCCAGAATATAAAATGAGTTTAGCAGTTCTGTCACTTGAGAAGTGTCCTCCTGCTACTCTAGAATGTGCCAGTTCCAACATTTCTAGATATTTATTCTCAGGAACACAAATTCTTAAGTATCCATCCATTCCTCTCTTATACAATTGTTCTCCTATCAATTAATACTCTTCAGAGACTACTTGTAGATTTTTGGAATCTGCACCAGCTATCACTTGTTTTCCTTTCTTCTTCCTTTTCAATTCCTCAATGATATTTTCACTCCAATCTAGATTTTTCTGGAACCAATATAGAGTTATGAGTTCTGAATCTTGCAATAATTGGCACTTCCTGCAATTAGCAATGTATTTTGTTACATCTTGAATCTTATTGGGCCAATGTACCCCCATCCTATTGAGATTACTTAGGGTGACTACCCTAGAAGCATGAGTGCAAGGGTTCCAACAATGAGCTCTCTTCAGATATTCTTGTTGCTCTTCTTCAGGAGTACAATATTCCAATATGCCTGTGTGGTTGAGATGATACAAATGCCCAGCTAGTAACATAAAGTTCCTGCTTTGTAATACTAAGTGTGCATTGTTCCCAACTGTTCTGCAAGGTCCCATGGTTAATAATGGTACTAAAGTCATGGCCCACTCAGGAACACTCTCTACTTTGAACAAATAAGTGTCTGGCAGGTTGTCATCTAAAGGTGAACTGGGTTCTTTAGACTGAATTCTAGATAAATGATCTGCTCTCAAGTGTGTTTTCCCTTGTCTGACCACCACTTCAAACTCAAATTCCATCAGTAAAAGAAACCATCTGACTATTCTACCAGTGTGACAAGGTTTATTTACCAAATATAGTAAAGCTTGATGGTCTACAAAGAACTTAAACTTGTTGGCCAAAAGGTAATGTCTATATTTCTTTACAACAAATATCATGCCCAATCCTTCTCTCTCAGTGGTTGTGTAATTTTTTTCTGCTAGATTCAATTGCCTACTAGCATAAGCCACTGGAAAATCTAACTTGCTTCCTTCTATTGGTTGTGCTAACACACATCCTAAAGCATAATTTGAAGCATCCACATGGACATGAAAAATTTTATCCCATTGAGGTGTTTTCAGAATTGGGGCTGTTACCAAAAAATTTTTAAAGTTTCAAAGGCTTGGTCACACTCCTTGGTCCACTCAAACTTTGTAATTAGGGCATATAAGGGTTTGGCTATATCAGCAAATTTGTGTACCAATTTGCTATAGTACCCACAATGTCCCATGAAAGTTTGAAGTTCCTTTACATTTGTTGGTCTTGGAAGCTCTATAATGGCCTTTATTTTCTTCTCATCAGTTGAAATTCCATTTTTAGAGACTGTGACCTAACATTCTTCCTTGTCTTACAAAGAATACACACTTTTCTGGATTTAAACATACTCTGTAGGTTCTGCATTTCCTGAATATATTTTCTAAATCCTGCAAGTGATCTTGTCTTTTTAATGAAAAAGTACAAAGATCATCTACATAAATTTCCATTACATTCCTCAAGAACTCTTTGAAGATATGACACATCAACCTCTAAAAAGTTGTTGGAGCATTGGTTAACCCAAAGGGCATAACCCTAAAAGCATAAATTCCCCATTCTGTGGAAAAGGCAGTTTTATGTTGGTCTTCCAATGCTATAGGTACCTGACTGTATCCTGAAAAACCATCTAAAAAACTATAAACCTCCTTCCCTGCAACTCTTTCTAGAAGATGATCTGTTATAGGCAGTGGATAATTATCTCTTATAGTTGCTGCATTTACCTTTTTCAAGTTAATGCATACCCTAAGTTTCCCATTCTTTTTTGGTACCACAACTATAGGAGATATCCATTCTGTATACTCAATCTCATAGATGAAATTGGCAACTAATAGCTTGTCAATTTCTTCCTTTATTTTAGTAGAGTATTTATCATTGAATGTGCAATGTCTCTGTTTGCTAGGTTTTGCCTCAGGTGTAATAGGAATCTTATGCTCACAGATTTTAGGATCAATACCTTTCAAATCCTTGTAGCTATAAGCAAACACATCCCTATAGTTTCTTGCCAAGTTTCTTAGTGCCTCCTCTTCTTGAGTTGTCATGTCATCAGCCACTACAATATGTCTTTCTTCTCCCTCTTCCTGAGTGATCATGACCTTTTTAGTTTGTTCCTCATTATCATAAGCCTCCCCTTTCTTCTTTTCCCTCTTTGGTTTCCTCTTGAGAAGTAGTCTGTTTTCTACTTCATAAGTCTTGAAATTTGCTGGTACATCAAACTGTTGATCTTTGTTTGTTTCCCTTTTCTTCTTCTCATCCTCCTGATTTTCTTCTATTTCCTTGTGTTTGTTTTTCTTATACTTGCCTGAGATTTTATCTTTAATAGCATCTTCAGCTTTTACTTCTTCCAAAAATTGTGTTTTCCCTTTTTCTAATATCATTACTTCTTCTTTGTCCTCTTCTGTTCTGGATACCTTTATCATTTGTATTCCAATGTTAAAGACATCATATCCTTCTTCATTTTGAAATTCCACTCCTACATATTCATCACTGGCTAGATCCATGGTAGCCAAAATTTGATTCCACCCATAGGGCTCAAACTCCTCATCTTTGAATTGTTGTGGTATATAGTTCTCATCTTGTAACTTCCTTCCTTCCACACAATCTTCTCTTCTCAATTTCCTTTTTCTATTGGTAAGATTTCTTATCATATTGCACTTCCATATTGACGATTCAATTTCATCCTGGTCTTCCATTTCTGATTCTTCACTTAAATCTTGATTCTGATGTATTTTGTACCATTCTTGAGGAGATATGTCACAGTAGTGCCCATTTCTTAGATTTACTTTGGTTATTCTTCCTTTGCTCTGAAGGTATAAGCAATCATTACCCCAATCTTGCACAACTTGCATTTGTCTCATAAATGGTCTTCCTAGGATAATTTCATATGAAGTGGATTGTGGGAATTCAACTATAGCAAAGGTATGTTCTATCTCTATTCCACATATGTCCACAATCACTTTTTCCCATATTCATAGGGGTTTTTCTATGTGTCCATCTGCAAGTTGCAATCTCATTTTGGTGGGTAATAATTCATTTTTTCCCCATTTTTCCCAAGTTTGTTTAGTCATGATGGCCACTCCTGATCCACTATCCAGAATAGCTTTGGCCTGGTTTTTACCAAATTGTATTTTTAAGGTTGAGTTTCCCTCTTCTCCTTCACAATATCCTCCTATCTTATCAATGGGAATATACCATAATTCCTCCATTTCCTGTAGTTGTGGGTGAAGATTTTCTGGTGTTGTTTCCCATCTTTCCATTTTGTTTTGTAAGTGAGGATTTTGTTTCATTAAATCTTCCAATGTGGTGTGATATAGAATTGTGCATTGTTTATCTATATTCACCTGGAATGTTACTTGTGGGTTTTCTTCCTTGTTACTATTTCCTCTTGTTTTTGTTGTCTCAGATTCCTCAACTATTTTTTGAGAATTTTCTACTTCCCCCATTTTGAGTTGCACTTCCCGTATGATTTGTTTACACCTCTGCATCCTTTCATGTTCTAAGTCTGGCATAGGATAAGCCATTGTATGATCAGTAGGGCTTGGTCCCTCTTGAATTCTTCCCTTGTATGCTTTTATTAGAGTGTCTAGACTTTGTGAATTTCCTATCTCCGACTGGGTTTGTGCCTTCTGAGGAGGAGTACTGTTTGATTGTTCCCTATTTTCTTCTTCCAAATTTTTACCCATTCTTTGTTTCCTTTCCCATTTCCCTTTTTGTCTATTTTTCTTCACCTTTGAGATTGAACCTTCATTTTGTTCCTTAGTTGTTCTTTGTTGTTTAGTTTGTGACCTTGTTATAGCATTTACATTCACTTGGTCAATGTCACTCAATTCTTCTTGCTCCATGATATTGACTGCTTTTAGTGGTATGTTATTAGGTGTGTTTTGTTGTTTTTGAGGATTTTTTGGACAATCCTTTATCAAATGTTCCCTGCCACAATCCTTGCAATAAGCTCCCTCTATTCTTAACGTAGGAGGTTGTGGACAGTCTCTAATGAAATGTTCTCCCCCACACCTATAACAAGTTATCTTTGGTCCCCCTTTGAATTGAGGTTTTTGATTGGACATATAATTATTGGTTATATACATGAAAGTGGCAGTGTCCATCTCAATTCTCCCATTTCCCAAGTCTAGGGCTTGTAATTCTGGTTCTCTTAATTCATAACCTTCCCATTCTTCTTGATATCCTTCATTCCATTGATAATCTTCCTTGTATGGTGACTTTGGTCTTGAGTTTCCCTCCTCTATTGGTGTGTATTTAATTGGTACCACATTTGTTGGTATAGGAGGTTGTTGCCCAAGCACAGGTCTTGGTTGCTCAATATACCCTGATTCTCTTTGGCTCCCATAATCTCTCTCCTTTATGGGTTGTTTATTATAGAAGCATTCCTCCCTGGTATGATTTGTCCATTTCCTCTCTAGTGTACAATATTTGAGTGTTTTCCTATCTTGCAAATGTGGTGGCTTTTGATATGGGCATAGTTTTTCCATTGTAACCACCGCATCCACATTCCCATCCCCATCTCCCTTACCCTTTACATCAACACCCACACACACCGCAACTGCATTCACTTCGTCACTAATATTATCACCCACTATAGACACTGCATTTTGACATATGTTCACGTGTATGAATCAAGTAAGAGATGAGTTTGCATCTCTTGGAAATAATTATCAGACGCTGCAGAAGACAACCAATGATCTACAGTCGAAGCACAATTCACTGACCATCAAGAATGCCTCACTAAATACCCGCTACCAAGAACTACGAGAGGCTTATCATAATCTTGAACTAGAAAGTGAAGAAAAGATGAAAGAGGCTGTCACAGATATCGATCACTTGTTAAGGACTATTCGCAATGCAATGCTCACCAGGAACATGGGCTTACTCAGTCGACACCTGGCAGCAGTGAAAGAAGAGAACCAGCGTTTACAGGAACATAACAGAGAAAATTTAGAAGCTGCCCTAGATCAACTAGACCAACCGTTGAGCCCCAGTTGCTTTAAGGCCGTGCCCTCAGAATCTATGAAAATGTTGTTAGATGATCATGTCATATTGTTAGATGAGTATGACAGCATGAACGAGGAGTATCAAAAGCTGAAAGAAGATCATAAACTACTCCAACTAAGAGCACCAATACCACAAGGACTACCAGCTCCTGCGGACCCATCTCTTGACATCCTAGAGGAACTCAACGCATTACGGGCCCAGGTATCAACTCTTCAATCACAGATAGCTGTATATGAAGCACCCCCCAGGCCAGACTCCCCACCGGAACTACCAGCAGAGGAAGAAACAGTCACTATTCCGGTGGAGGAAAATTTTGAAGAAGCGTATGAACCCCAACCCATCCCAGGCGGACGAGTCATGGCTGAAGCCCAAACGACTTTCGAACTTCCAACTCCCGCATGGATGAAGACGATAGAAGAACTTGGAACAACCCACTCAACAAGGATAGAATTACACGCCATGGCAATGATTGAAGAACGCATTTTACAGTCCCCCTACTTTGCTCATTTGGCCCCTCGCAGATACATATCAGGGCATGAGCTACAATACAAGCCTTACTTTATGTTAATGGTGGAATATCAGCTGGCCATAGAAAAGAACATGCAAGAAGCCCTCCCATGCAACTCAGTTTGAGACTGACGATTTACCAACAGACGCGTAGCAAGGAGAAATCTATCAACCAGATTGGCGCAAGGATCTCTTACAGAATTATCCAGAGATGATGAGCACTTGGGTTTAGGCACCTCTACACTTAAAGTACAACCCATGTTGGGGACCAGTGCCACATCGCCGCTCTTGGAAGGCATTTGCGATTAAAGTACATAATAACAAGCAATGCCATGATTGGTTGAATTACCCATACTTCACCCCACCCACAGGACCACCAACAGTTGGATACATGATGGCAACAATTCGTCACTGGCTCCCTTGCTTAAAACACATGGACGATGTAGCAGCGCACATGACTGTCAAAATATTTGACATGATGCAGATGGTTTTCAAAGTCTTTCGTTGCGTCAAGGCACCTCATGTAAACACCCCGGGCTTCGAGCATGGCAATCTAGATCTTGCATATGATATGAGTACAACGCCATCGCTCCGGGTGTGTTATGCCTGGCATTGTAGAATCAAATACTTACCGGCGTGCTATAAGCAGACTTTCGAAGAAATGTTCACAACCGGTTTCTGGGAATACCATTCAGAGGTGTTCATCAGCAGGCCTACACACCTCTTGCAGTTATTTGCCTGTGAACAGATGGTATATTCCACGCATTATCAACTCCCACCATCCGATGAACCGCAACCAATTGACTGGGAGAAACTCGAGGCAGATTTGGCCCGAGGCATTCAAATATCAGAACACACCCTCGCTCAGGAGCTCCTACAGAATTACATCCGACAGACCTCACAACAAGGTTCTGTCCAGGACGATAGAAGCGAGAGGGAGGGGGGTGTTGGCAGTAGTCAGAGGCATAGAAGACGCGGAAGCATGTGAAGACAGAGCATAACAAGGAAGCAGGGAGTCAGTCGAATCATTTTTTCAAAGACTTATATTTTATAAATACTTTTCAAAACCTCCAACAGTGATTTTCATCACTTTTGTACTATATGTAACATGGAAAAACCCTTTTAGTAATTTATAGCTCCATTTTCTGCAAGCCGAGGAGTCATTGAGCTTGAGGAGCTTAGGTAGAATGAATGCACCAATTTTGGTTATTTTTAGACACCGTTTACCCCTTCAAATAGCATCTAGAACCTATTTTTTAACTATGCCGGTCACTAGATGTGAAACCGGTCAAAACTAGTCTAGAATCTATAAAAAGAGCTAGAGAGCTCATTTTTGAGGTTAGCTAGTGTAGACTTGTATGAGCTAGAGTGAGCTTGAGGTTGTAAGAGCGTTCTTGAGCAATAGAGTTGATTTTCCTACCTTCCATTGTGTCTTGCTTGTCTCTTTGTTGTGTGTGTGTATGTGTGTGTGCATCTTGATGCTTCTCACCTTCACTCTTACATCATCTCACATTCACGATCTTCATATCACTCCTATCTCTTCCGCGGATTGACACTAAGGAGGTGGAGCTTCTTAACGTGGTCCTCACCATTGTGCTAGAGCAACAGAGTCCATGTAAGACTTTTAAGGTCTGAGACATCACAGGGAATCGATGATTTATGTCTATGATCTTTATGGTCACCAAGAATAGATTCCTGCGGGTTGGTCTTCTTTAAACCAGTGGCCCTTAGCTTTTGTTACAGTTTGCAGTGCAAATTCGAGTACTTCCTCTTGAATGGTTGCCTCAAAATCTTCGAAATCCATCTGCACTTGTAATAAAGGAAAGAATCACTTTACAAAAGAAACCAATTCGTGTGTTTATGTGTGGGTCAATGACATGTCATTTTTGTAGTCGCTCTATTCCCCCTTGCATAAGTAAGTAATGTCTCTTACCACACTTTTCTTAAGTTTTAATCTTGAAAGAAAACAAGAGATTAACACTGGCCAAAGCATTTATTTATTACAATGTATGGTCATTCCTATGATAGTAAGAGCTAAGTTCTATTCCAATGATGGAAATGTGTACCACTACTTTTGTTGAAGAGTCAATGTACCAAATGCATGGCCTTTTAATGTGGCCCTATCATGCACACTCTTGATGCATTGGATTCTTCATGAGTGCAAGTAGAATTTCGTTGACTTTGTTCTTCAATTCCTTGTAGCTTCTTACGTCTCCATATCCACTTGGTAGTTCATGCTTGTGGCATTTGCTTTTGTCGAGCTCCTCGTTCTGTGGTCCTTGTCTCCTTCCTATTTGTGATCTGAATTTTATATGTTGTGGTCCTTTGGTATCCTTGGTGAGTCTTTGTAGATGTCTTTGCTTCACGCTGCAGGTATGATATCTCACTGAGTTTTCCTATTCTGTGATTTGCTATTTGTCAGACTGTCTTCGGGATCCATATTCATTGTTGTGATTTTTGGGCTTCTACTAATGAATTTGGAATCCATACACGAAGAACTCTTGATTTATCCGTTTGCGATTGTGAATAGTGGTTGTTTCTTTGTGTTTCTACTGGATGATTAATCTGCTTTTGGGTTGTGTTGACTTGTTGAGTCATTCGATCTTTATATACCCATTGTAGATGAGTATTGCATGGATGTGATGTTTGGTTAGTCGACATCCATGTAGGTTTTCTTCTCATAGTGTAGATAGGTTGAGAAGTAATGTCCTCACGATCTCTCTTAGGCTCTTGTCTCAAGGGCGAAGTGGTCACACAATCATGCAACACTTCCCTATTTGCAGGCAATTCTACATTAAGGCATTCTTGGGATATACACTTTACTGACTCATTTTCTGTTTCCTTCTTAGAGCCCTCTTCCTTAGGTTTGATGACATTATCGATTTATGATGACCTTTCTTCCAATAAACTTAAGACTTCCTTATGCCCTACTTTGGTTGATATGTACCCTTCTGCAAGATGTATGCCTACTTCATTCTCAATGATCCAGTCTTATCCTAGGATCAGATTTTCAATCAGGTCTTCATCTTCGCATACCAAAACTCTTTGCTCCATGGAATTGCCTAAGTGAAGGGACATTAGGGCTTCTGCGACACGTTCTATAATTTGGCCTCCAACTCCTATCATACATGCCTAAGTGGGACTTATGGTTGTTTGGAGATGAGTGGTCAATGACATTTGTATGCAGCTTAGAGCCGCTCCTGAGTCAATCAGAGCATCCACTAGTTGATACTCTGCGTTTCCAATTCCTAGGTTTAAGTATGGTTGGGAGATATCTTGTATTATTGACTTGGTAGTTGGCCATGGGTATAGGTTCCTCTCCCTATAGATATCGTTCATCCCTTTTCCATATACACTCTTCTCGTCTCTTGATATGCTCGAAGGCTTCCTTGCATGCTTCTTCTCTAATCCTCTCTTCTTCCTTCTTTTGCTTATGTGCTCCCAAAGGTGGTACTAATATTTGGTCTATTAATGGTTCTATATATCGCTTCACTCTACATCCACTGCTGTAGTTGGGAAGTACATCTCCATCTAAAGTAGCTAAATTCATTGCTCCGCTTGTTGAGATTCGATTTATCAATAATGGCCCATATCTGCGTTGTTGTAGTTTCTTAGCATGTTGTTTCAATGTATACAGTAGGACCGAATCTCCTTCTTTTAAGCCCTTCTCTTTGATATGTGCATCATAATATGCCTTCTACCTCCATTTTTGATACACTAGGATCAGATCTCCTTTTTTTAAGCCCTTGTCTTTGATATGTGCATCATTATATGCTTTCCACATTGCTGCAGTTTCTTAGCATGTTGTTTCAATGTATACACTAGGACCAAATCTCCTTCTTTTAAGCCCTTGTCTTTGATATTGTGTCATAATATGCTTTCTGCCTCCGTTTTGCCACATAAATTCCTGCTATTGCTTGTAGTCTTGTTTTGTGTACTTTCTCAATTTGGTCTAATTGCTTGGATAGTTCATGGCTTGTCCACTCATACTATTGTGCTACACGTAGAGTAGGTACTAAAAAGTCAATTGGTAAGATGGCATTTTGTCCGTATACTAAGTTAAAAGGAGTAGTTCCAATGGCTATCTTGTAAGCCATTCAACAGGCCCAAATTGGATGAGGCAATTGTTTGTCCCAATCTGATCTTCCGTTGTTGACTATCTTTGTCAACACTATACATAACACTTTATTGGAACTCTCTGCCTGACCATTAGCTTGAGGGTGATAGGCGGCTGATTTTTCTTGAATTACTAGGAATTCGTTCATCAATGATTCTATCACTTCGTTGATGAAGTGTGTTCCCCTATCACTCACTATCTCTATTGGTAACTCAAAGCGAGTAAAGACATTCTCAAAGAGAAACTTCGTTGTAGTTTGTGCATCATTCTTTCTTGTTGCTTTTGTTTCTACCCATTTCGTTAGACAGTCCATTGCCACTATTATATACTCAGCATGTGATCCTTTTGTTGGAGGGTTAATAGGTCCTATGAAATCAATGCCCCATTTTGAAAGGGCTCTCGCACAAATCATGGGTCTTAGAGGCATATCATGTCTCCTAATAGGATACTTGGCTCTTTGGTAGATCTCACAACTTCGTACATTCCAATTGGGTATCTTCAATATAGGTGTTGTACTTAATCATCATATTAGTTTATTAAATGCTTTTTTGCACTCATCCATCCCAGTGAATTGAGTAAATAATCCATATAGGGGCTTAGCGATTATGGCATACATGTGGATAAATCTTCTAAAGTACCCACAATGACCCATAAAGGCTTGTACTCCCTTTGCATTTTTAGTTCTAGGTAACTCTAGGATTACCTTAATCTTATCTTCGTCCGTGAAAATTCCATTCCTCGATATTTTTGACATTTTTCAAATATCCTTCGTAATTCTAGAATGTGTTCACTTCTCTGTTGGAACAAATCCATTACAAGCCTAAGTATTGTCTTGAGTTTCTAAGAGAAGAAAATGTATGGAAATCTAAGAGTTCACTTGTGAACTCACCCTTGTAATTGTTTGATCATTTACTTGATGTAAAAGTAAAAGGAATCAAAAGTGGTTGAGTCGACTTGATAAAAATAGAGAGCGAAGCCACGAATTCTTGATTTGAAGGTTGGAGAATCAATCAATCTCTAAAAATTAGGAAACTAGTTTTAGGTGAGCAAGATTCAAATTCAAATCTTGGCTCCAAACTCTCTATATATACATGGCAGTTTAGTATCACTTTTAGAGGCATCCATAGACTGAGCTATATGCTATATCAAGTGTGGATACAAGGCACAACATGTATCTGGAAGTTCATTGTATTCTACAATCAATATACATTCATATTTATGACCATACAAGTTCATATCTTCATGGTTTTGTGAGTCTATTGTTCACTATTATGTTTCTCAGATTTTTTAAGTTAGATTGCAGAGATCATTCCTCTCCATGTGGTGCATTATTTTCAATGATTTAACTTGCTAACGTTTTTTTTAGAGTCTACTATGTGCTCGCAAAATTTCGTTGCTATTGAAGTTCTCAATCGTGAGTTATTTTCAGTTGAAGTCAACCCTATCTGTCCATATTCATTTCTCTACAGACTTTTGATTTTTTTCAGTCGGCTTGTCAGAGCTGGTTCTCCGCGTCTACTTCATAAAATTGCATGATTCAAATCTTTTTGGATTCATCATACTGTCTATTACCAGCATACAAAATTTCATAATCATTCAATATTGGAATTTTGAGTTATGATCATTTTTCTACTCACTAGTCTAAGTACTGTTGGAGTCAATGAAAATCAGGATGATGTCATAACTTGTTAAACTTCATTCTCATTGTGTGATTCACTATTTCTGATGAGATTTATCTTGAAAGTTAGCTCTCTAAGTCAGTTAGAGTTGACCAAAAGGAATTATGATAATTGCTGCTGTGCTCAGAGAATTATTCAAAACATTGGATAGGTGTATGAATCAAAATAGCAAGTTTTTCACCTCTAAATTAATTCCAGCTCATCTGTTTTGATCTATCTTTTTGGGATTGATCTTCCAAGGTACATAGGGTGTCTAACACATCCATTGGCAAGATAAAAGGGCCCACCACATACTCCTGGAGTTCATTGGCTGGTGTAGATCAAGTTTTTTGCAGCACCACTTCATCTTCAAGCACGTATCTATCCATCTCTTCAGAGTGGTATCAGAGCAAAGATGGCACATGGATTTCCTTCATCAATTTACAAATTGAATAGAGGTAATTACTCAGCTTGGTCATTAAGGATGGAAGCTTATCTCCAAGGTAGAGGTTTATATGGTTATGTGGCTGGAGATGAAGTTATGTCAAGTTTCAGGAACAAAAGTCAACCAACACAAGAAGAGCAAGAAAGATTGAGCACATGGTGCTCCAAGGATGCACTTGCAAGGTCTTACCTCCTTAACTCTATCTCAGATTTTTTGTTGCCTCACATTAGAAGTTGTAAGACATCTCAGGAAGTGTGGGATGCACTTGAAGCCTTCTTCTCTTCAAGTACGAAAGCTAGGAAGCATCAACTATGGCTGGATTTCACAAGTCTCAAGAAAGCTCCCAAACAAAATGTGACTGATTTTGTCACAAAGCTCAAGGACATAGCAGATCAGTTGGGAATCATTGAAGAGGTAATAGATGAAGAGCAAATTGTAAGACAAGCCATCAATGGATTGAAACCAGATGACAAGTGGGAAGCATTCACCACAAATATGGATTTCTACATGGACATGCATGTACCTGATTTCAATACACTCATTGGACAATTACTCACTCAAGAGGCAAAGCTTATCAAAAATGGAGAAAGCTCTAAAGGTAATCAATCTTCAGCTTTATATACTGATAAAAGCAAGTCCGAAGAAACAAAGGAAAGTCAAACTAAGTGGATGATGAAGCAGGAACATATCAAGCTAACTATGCAAGTAGAGGAAGACATGGCATAATCATACAATTGAAAATTGCTTTAGGAATTCCAGGAATCAAAGAGGCAGAGGATACAATAGAGGAAGTTATGGTTACTCAAGAGGAAGGTTCAACAATTATCATGGCAACTACAACAACTACAATCATTCAAACTATCAAGGAAGCTACAAAGGAAGGCGAGACTTCAATAACTACACAGAAGACTCAAACAAAGAGGATTCACATGAATATGGCTATGCCACAAGGTAAATCTGATGATCATGTTTTCTACATAGATTCAGGTTGTTCAAATCATGTGGCAGGAAATGTGGACCTCCTATCAGATTAAGAAGATCCAAGGACCAAGCATGAGGTACAAATAGGATATGATACAAGACATCTTGTGGAGAAAATAGGAAATGTCAAAGCACCTGATGGAAACATCAACTTACTCAGTATGGTACTCTATGTCCCTACCATTACAAAGAATTTGATAAGTGTTGGATAGATAGCAGAAAAAGGATTGCAAGTCAGGTTCACAAGAGGAGGAGCATATGTGGAAGAACCTAGCCAAGGGTTCAGAAGAATAGCAAAGGGAGAAAAAACAGGTAGATTATTCACCTTTGAGTTGCAAGACACAAGGAACATAGCTCTCTTCAACTATGGTAATCAAACACTCACAGAACTAGAGGTATGGCACAAGAGATTGGCACATATTGGTGAAAGATCATTAAAACAAATTTGCAGGAACCAAAGTGTACTTTGACTCCTAACTTGTCAAAACAAGACATGATTTATAAGTGTAGTGCATGTCAATTTGGAAAGTCTCACAGGTTACCATTCATGAAGAAAGGTTATATGCATGGAGATCTCTTGGAGTTGGTTCATACAGATGTATGGGGACCTAGCAAGGATGCTTCAATATCTGGATCAAGGTATTATGTCTCCTTTATTGATGATTGCAGCAGATGGACTATCCTATTCTTTATGAAACACAAAGATGAATTTTTTTCATGTTTCAAAAGATATTTGGCTCTTGTGGAGAATCAAACAGGTAAATCACTAAAAAGGCTAAGGTCAGATGGAGGGGGAGAATACTTCTCCCATGAGTTTGATTCTTTTCTTCAAAAAAGAGGAATCAAAAGAGAGGTAACTACAAGATACACTCCTGAGCAAAATGGAGTGGCAGAAAGGAGGAATAGGACAATTGTTGAAGCTGCAAAGTCCCTGTTAAATGAAAAGCATTTGCCTAATTATCTATGGGCTGAGGTTGTATCTACAGGCACTTACTTGATTAACAATTTGCCTTCAAAATCCCTTGATGGGATGACTCCATATGGGGCTTAGAATGGAAGAAAACCTAGCTTAGATCATTGTAAAATTTTTTGATGTATTGCTTTTGCTCATGTTCCTTCACAAGTTAGAGGCAAGATGGATCCAAAGGCAGAAAGGTGTGTATTTATTGGATATGACAACAATCAAAAGGGTTACAAGTTATACAACCCTACCAACAAAGGATTCTTGGTAAGCAGAGATGTAGTTTTTGATGAGAACAATTCATGGTATGAAGATTCATGCAGGAAGGTCAAATTTCCATATGACCTTGAAGAAGATTTTCCAAAGCTTGGCAGGGAACATCAACCAAAGATTGAAGAACACGATACTTCAAAAGATGATGAAGAAACTTAGATGGAAAAAATCAAAGCACGGAAGTCTAAAGGTGAAGCAAAATTGCAGGAACTTGGACATGAGGTAGAATCATCACAACAAGTGTTAGAAGATGTATTTTTTGAAGCATTTTTTATGAAAATAATTGTAAAATGCCAAAAACTTGTAAAAATATTTATACAACTGATGTAAAAATAAGGAAGAGTCTTCCTTATGTAGAATAGAATTTTATATAATTTTTCTAGAATTTTTGGAAACTCCTAGATAGCATATTTTTAGCATAATAGAGGAAAGGACCAAAATTCAAGTGTGAAAAGGGACACTTGAAAATGTATATAAGACAATTTCCTCTATTATGAGGGGGTTGGTTGATTATTTGTTTACATACTATCCAAGTGAATAGAGAGAGAGTTTCCTACTGAAAATCGTGTTTCTCCTCTTTGTGTGGTTTCATTGATTTGTTGAGTCTATTCTTTGTGTATCCATGGAGATTTGTGAGCTTCTATTGTGTAATTCTGTTGAAGGTGTATGAAGAGAGCTGAATATTGATGTGTTGAGTGAGAAATTGATGAAGAATGGTGCTGGAGATACTAAAAAAAATCATAAAATTCACTAAAACAATCAAACAAATTTCTTTTCTCCTTGGGAAGATGGACTGAAGTTTTGTTGACAAGTGTGGAAGAGACCTGGTGGTAAGAAAGCAAAAAATTTGCCAAAAACTAGAAAATCAGAAAAAACATGATTCTCTGCACAGGATCGTGATTTTCTGGATAATTTTGTGATTTTGATGTAAAATGGTGATTGACAGTTGAACTAGAATTGGTAGAGGGGATTAGAAGGAGACAAGAGAAAAGAATACTCAAAACTGCAAAAAATAGGAAATACAGAAGAATCACGATTCTCTGCACAAAATCGCGATTTTCTATAAGAGAAGAATTTTTGGGGAAATTTGAGTATAATGGGGTTTTTTGGAGAAAGGTAATTGTAAGAGATTTCATTTACATTGAGAAAGTAAGAAAGTTAAATTCCAAAGACTCAGTGAAGATTGAGTATTAAGTGAGAGAGGTGGAAAAATACAAAATCGCGACTTTCACCAAGAGCTTATGAGAGTGACTAATCATGAAAGAATGAACAATTGAGAATTAAAACCATAAAGTTGTTGAAAAATGAAATTGGACAAGTGACAAAGTGAAAATTAGTGGAAACTGAACAAAATCGCGATTTTGTGAACACTATAAAAGTTTGGAATTTCAGAGAAAAGTCATTTTTTGAGTAAGAGAGAGAGTGAGAGCAGGATCAGAATCGCGATCTTCTGCAGAGCAAAGCTTTTTGAGAATTCTGGGACAAAGCAAGCAAGGTAAGGAGCAATGACCTGAATTTCTTTGTTTTTTCTTTACATTCACATGGTCATTAAGCACAAATAAGCACAAAAACAAGTAAAAACACCAAAAACACGGAATCGCGAATTTTTTATTTCTGAATTTTCTGAGAAAAGTTGATAGACTTTACAAAACCCTTTTATTGCATGTCAAAAAATATTTAAGGTGATTCTATAAAAGAAATAGAAATTTGAAAATCAACACTTGAAAAATTTTCACAAAAAAAAATTAACAGAATCGCGATTCTGTAGTCAGACACAAAATCGTGATTCACTGAAACTAAGAACAAAATCGCGATTTCCAGAACACGATTTTCATAAGAAAATCGTGTTATTTACAATTGTGAGCAATCACGATTGTTTGGGAACAAAATCGTGAAAAACACGATTTTGAGCACAAAATCGTGAAAAACACGATTTTGAGCACAAAATCATAGAAAACACGATTTTGGACACAAAATCGTGAAAAACACGATTTTTGAGCACAAAATCGTGATAAACACGATTTTGACAAGGCAATCATGGAAAACACGATTTTGGACAGAAAATTGTGAAAAACACGATTTTGATCAGAAAATCGTGATAAACATGATTTTGACTAGAAAATCGTGAAGAACACGATTTTGACCAAAAAATCGTGAAAAACACGATTTTAATTAGAAAATCGTGAAAAACACGATTTTGACCAGAAAATCGTGAAAAACACGATTTTGATTAGAAAATCGTGAAAAACACGATTTTGACCAGAAAATCGTGAAAAACACGATTTTGATTAGAAAATCGTGAAAAACACGATTTTGACCAAAAAATCGTGGAAAACATGATTTTGACCAGAAAATCGTGAAAAACACGATTTTGATTAGAAAATCGTGAAAAACACGATTTTGATCAGAAAATCGTGAAAAACATGATTTTGATTAGAAAATCATGAAAAACACGATTTTGACCAGAAAATCGTGAAAAACACGATTTTGATTAGAAAATCGTGAAAAACACGATTTTGACCAGAAAATCGTGAAAAACACGATTGTGACCATTGAATTGTGAAAATTAATTGAATGATCCTTAGGTTTGGGAACAAATTAAACACACATACTAGGCAAGACTTAGGAAGGAAGGAAATAGAGCCAGTGGAAGGGGAAGTGCAAAAAAGAAATCTAGGGCAAGAAAACAACATGGAAAATTTAAACAAAACAAATGAGCCCATTGAAACTGGGGATTATAGAAATATCCTCAAATACATGTATACAAATATGTTTGGAACCTATGTATATCAGGATGGAATGCATAAGTTTCTCATTAGATTGAGAAACTTAGAAGTTCCCCTGAACATAACACCAATAGCTCAATTCAAAGATGGTAGGTATGAGGATAGGCAAGGATGTGTATACATCTTCTCCCAAGACCCAGAAAATTCAAATGACTTAGGGCAATGTGCTGACAAAGAACCTTGGGAACATAACTTAGGACAATCAGATTTACCAAGACCACATGAAAACTACACTAGTACTGAGCAACAATAAGGGAGGAGAACACATGCTTCCCCAAATCCTTTTGAAAAGGAACCAGAAGGATTTAATGAATTTTCACTAAGGAGAAGACATCATTGGCAACATCAGGGTAGAATGCTTAGACCATATCAAGTAGCCAAATGCATGAAAAATCAATATGAAGGGTATTCTGATCCTCATGCTCATGCTGGAGAGTTTAGGCAATTAATTAGAGCTGAGGAGGTGGAAGATTACAAAGTCCAATTTGAAGCATTTGGTCTAACCCTAACAGGACCTGCATTATCTTGGTTCATCCCTTTGAGAAAGGAAATGTACCTAGATATTGAATCCTTCCTAGAAGCCTTCATTGGGGAATTCTCAAAGACTGGAATAAAACATAGCACAACCACTCTGATACACAGCTTTAAACAACAAAAAGATGAAAAAAGTCAGAGAGGCAGCCAGGAGATTTAAGCAATACATTGACAGATGTCCCAAAGAAGAAGTACCTTCCATGGCAAGACAAGTATCCCTATTCATAGAAGGATTAAGAAGTGCTCAATTAAGAACCCTAGTGTACTATAGGAGATGCCCTAACCTAGGAGCTTGTGTAAAAGAAGCAATAGATTTGGAAGATAACAGAGGCCAAGATCTGTTAGCATTTGATCAACCTAGATCAAATGAAGATAAAATCCCACCAGCAGAAGAATTGGCTCAAGCCATTGCTAAAGCCATAGAGGTAAGCACCAAAACCAATTTGATAAACTCTAGGATAAACACAAATAAAAAATGCTACAATTGTGGAGAAAGTTATTTGGTGGTGCCTGCGTGGGTGTAAATACAAGATTTACAAAGGTTGAAGAGTAATTTACAGAGGGGTTCTCTTGTACTGCTTGTGGAAAGGGGAAAGCGGAATTACGGTGGGTCGAGGGGGAGAGAGTGGGGAGAAGGTTAATGGGGGTGGGAATGGGAAAAGGGGTCTTGGAGGTGTGGGGAAGGGCGGGAAGGATGGAGGGAAAATTGGACTAGATAGAAAGGTGGATGTCCGAGGAGGTAGACTGGGTTGAGTGGGTGTGGGAATTGTCGGATGAATGGAAGTAAGGAAGGCTTCTGCTACAGTGCTATCCAAAGATGTGGATGGTCGGGGAGAGATCGGATGTACAGGGGAGATTGAAGATATGGGAGGTGAAAGAGGAGCAATTGGGGTGGCGGGTACTTCGGTCACAACGGTGGTATGTACAGTAGTAGTGTGGGGTGGGGAGTCGATGATAATGGTGTCTTCTGCCAATGAGCCTTCACGGATGAGACGTGCTTCCCTGGCCTGTTCTGAAGATTGTGCTCCTGTTGGTACACGAATGTATTCACCAGGTTTGGTTAGTAGGCGAACTCTACGAGGGTCATACTGTGGTAACGGCTTCCTATGCAAATATCTTAAGGCTTCGGTGGATCCCATTGATTTGACAAGTTCCCTGAAGGCTCTGATGTATACTTCTTCGAAACCGCCTGAGACAAGTTCTTGTTCTATGAGTGCTTGGATCTCTTCTTCAGTTAACTTCTTACGCGCCCAAACTTTTTCCATAATACGATACTTACTTTTTGATGGCCAGTGTATAAGCTGCTGCATCAAATGTTTCTTCTTCGTGTGTGCTCATGTCACCTTGGGTATCGGTGTGCTGTCCTTGTTCATCTGTCTGCACATTTTCTTGGGATTCATGAGTGCCCTAGCTGGCTTCATCATAAAACACATCTTGCATCTCGAAATCGAATGTTGTGTCCGTCGGTTTTGCTTCCAAGTTGGGTATCGGAAAAGAAAAAGCTTCCACACCAATAGTGGTGGGAACTTCTGCTGCAGTGGTGGTAGGTTCCTGGACTGATATTGCCTGTGAGGTAACCGCACTAGTAGTGCCTTCTGTAACCATAGGTCGAGATAATCGTATGCGAATAGGTTGTACAGCTACAGGGGCTTCTGTCGGAGACTATTCTGGAGAGGGTTGTGGTGAAGGTGATTCTGGGACCTATAGGCATGGAATGGTTCCTCTCATGCGCTTTCCTGCTCATCCTTTGCTAGACTTCATAGTTTTCTTTGCTGTCCCCTTGAATGCTTTCAGCTCCTCGCTTGTCATTGCACGCTCGATTGGAAAATCGTATGCCAAACACATATATACAATGCGCGTGAGAGTGCAACATCCATTGAGTACCTTCTTTCTTTCCCATCTATGTTGTGCTAAGTACAACTGATCAATTATCCAGCTAGCTAGATCAACTGTTTGTGGTCCAGTACATGCTAAATATAAGCCAAACCAGATGCATTTATGGGGCATGGTGAATCGATCCTGAGCGGGGAATGTGAAATGTTGCATACATATCCTCAACGGTTTAGAGAGCTCAGGTGTGATTGCTGAAATATCTTCCCACTTAGTAACATCCCCACGTTTCATAGGCTCTAGAATTAGCCTTTCTCGTTCTGTCGGTGTATGCATTCCATGTATCTTAATAGCAGCTCTAATCAAATCTTTAGACAGATAAAACTTCTTATATAGTGGATCAGTTACCAAAGACGGAAAAATGAATGTTCCTAGCAAATCTTTGTTCTCTGAAGCTGTCAATGTGGTTATCAAATAGTAGCATCGATAGAAATCTGGTTTAGGCAAAGGATCACTGAAATATTCTGTAAAGCCTGCTCTTGCCCAAACATGCATCAAGTCTTCTGTGTTCTGTAGTCCTTCGAATTCTCTTGAGAAAAATTGGTACTTGGCCCAAGTACGGTGATCAAACGCCAAATTGGCCTCAAAAATGAAATTTGCATCTGCTAACAGTCCTGCTAATCCTTGGAACCAATGAGAGTTGCGATGAATCTTCTCAGTGTATCCCCTAGGAGGATCATCGATCGGCATGGGTCCTGGAAATCCCTGAAATTCTGGTGGTTGAGCCATAGGGTGGGGCTTAGCTAGTAGTTCACCAATATTGGCCATGGGTACACTGGTGCCAGCTTTAGATGGTCCTTCTGCCTGCATGATGAGTGATGCGAGTGCGTAGAAGATCTACTACAAAAGATTAACACATTAGCATGGAAATTAATTATGATCCCATTAAAGTGAGACCACAATCCCTTTCCATAACCGATGTGTAACCCGTGTAGTCGAGTGTTGTGATGTGGTTTATGGAATGATTTCTTGCAAACTAATGCAGGTCTCTAGACACCTACATGCTTCAGATGATGCATACATTTCTTGATGAGGTGTTATTACAAGTGAGGTTGGGTGTGTGGATTTGTACAAGGTTCAGTCGTGAATGAGTTATTACAAGGTTGTAGATTAGTCAGGGTGGGAGTTATGTTAGATAAGGGGGTCCGAGAAGACATCTGGATACGTTTCAGTATCCACTTCCTAAGAGTTTCTGAGCAGGTGATATGTTTCTGCTGAGGGACAAAAGGTGATATCGGATGTGGTGGTATGGAGGGGTGAAGAGATTTAAGAGGGTTATCTATTACATGGATTGAGGGTTGAGCTATAATACATTGTTTGGATACCCAAATCTGCATGGGTGTGGGTCAATTCATAAGGTACTTCTTGGCGATCCAAATTTGTCGAATGTTCGTATTCGTAGAAGAAGGTCGAGAAGACGTTGGACATTGCTTTTGATTTTGTCGTAACTTCTTCTTGTCATTGTCTGCATTGTTGAAATCTATCGGTGGTTTATGTCCTTTTGGCACCCATATTTGTCGCGTGCCTCTTGCTTTGTGATGCTGATACTGCTTTCCTCTTTGTGTTGTCTGATATTGTCGTCGGTCTGGGTTCCTTTGTCGTGGTTGACTCCTTTGTGGTTGAGGTTGAGAGGTCGGATGGACACTCTGCTTTGGAAAAGAAGGGAGGTCCAACACTCGCGAAACTTTCCCATTAGGAAGTGCATCGTTTTGTACTATTAATCTAGGCCAGTCTGCAATAAGTGTGGAAGGATGGGCACTACAGGGTATTTTTCCCATGTGGCTACTGATGCAGTCCACCTGACCTGCAATGGTCCCCATTTGTCCGCTGTTGTAACCCGCCTGACCACTGATTGTGTCCATTTGATCTGTTTGACCAAGCGGTTGGGTGGCTGACCCTTCTAATTTGCAGGAAGCCCAAGGGAAAATCTCCTGATGTCCTTCTGATTGAAAATTGTCTATCTCCAAGCCCGCGTGGGTTGGTGTAGACGTAACGTGACTTATCTGACCAAAGATCTTCCGTTCCTCCTTCGCATGCTGTTCATATGGTCTAGGGTTACATACCTCAGGCGGAGGGTTGTTAGGGAAGTCAAGCAGTATCACTCGCTTCTGATCTAAGGTTCCAATCTATAAGAAGCCTTGTCTAAGATTTAGGTCCACTGAGTGATCATATAGCCCATCTTGGCCAAGGACTATGACTTCTATCAGGTCGTCATCATGGCACACTAGTAGCTTTACCATCATAGTCACTTCGTTCATGAGGATAGGAAGGTTCACCTCACCCATGCAAGGGGTTTCCATGCCTCCTAGCCCTATGAGGTATGCCTCAATTGGCCGCATTTCTATTCCTGAGTCCTTATAGTGGGACCATCTAATCGTGCTAGTCGCAACACTTGAATCAATTAAAGCCCGGAGCTTTTGGCAAGGGTTGTCGTGCTCTAGCCTGACTGTAATGAATGGTCTCCTGTCCACTATACTAGGATGAGTACTTGACTTTACTTGACACATGGCCATGGGATATCTGAGTGTTGCTTTCAGATGGTTATAATGTTCTCTCCCTAGTCCATGTCTTCTTAGCTTCATGCGCTTAATGCGTTCTATAGCTTCTGCCTGAGCTTCAGCTCGTATTCTATTTTCTTCCTCCTTACGCTTTTTTGCCAATGTGAGTCGTCTCCCACTAATGTAATTAGGCATTATGTCTCCTTCTAAGGTGGCTAATTGTACTGCTCCACTTGTCGAGAGTCTATTAATCATCATAGGTATCATAGTCTTTCTAACTTACGTGCGTGCTGTTTCTGTTGGAAAAACAATGTCTAACTAGTCCCCTTTGATCCAGATTGTTACAGAATGTCTAGAGTCTCTTACTAGACCTTGTACAACAAAGGCGCTTGGGCACTGTGAATAAAACAAGAGCCTCTCAAGGCGTTGGCGAGGGATCAAATCCCGTCGACGGCAGCGCGTGCATATAACATATTTTTAGCAATTTAAATTCTTGAAAAGCAAGAACGAACACGGCGACGACGGATAGCTCTTCGTGATTTATGTTTAAATTTTTACAATCCTATGCTTTATCTGATCGTAGGGATCATGGAGACTTTTCTTTATTATTGATTTTCAAGATAGAAGCTCTACTATATAAGAGACTATTTGGGCTCATTATAATTCATCCTTCACCTAGTATTCAACACAAGCTTGGAGCTTGGACCTCAATAGAGGTGGTGTTTCTTCTAGCACATGGGGCAGCCATGGTGCTAACTTGCAACATGTTGAGGAGCAGCTATGGAGTTCTTCTTAATGATTCTTCTTGGAGAAGATGAAGGGTGTGCTCACACTCTAGCTCATGGAGAGGAGGTTATTTCTTGTTCATGGCAATAAGACTTGGTCATTAGCAGCTTGATGGTGAGGATCAGCCATCTACATGGTGTATTTGAAGATTGTCTTCTACAAGAAGATATTAGGTTGAAGATTGTCTTCTACAAGAAGATGTCGGGCTACTTCAAAGACATTGGATGGTGGTTAACATAAGATTTACATCTTATGTTAAGTATTCAGGTACATATTCTCTTTATGCACACAGGTACTACTTGAAGTTTATGGAGGCTATGGCGTTCATATCAGGAGGAGTCCTATTTGGCATAGGTACAAGAGAAACAGTACATATATGCTTTATGCATATTTGGATGAGGTGTTTGAGAAGGTGTGTTCACATGAGTTTGAGGATTTCCGGCAGCAAACTTGTTAGCATCCTTTGCTACTTTTTAAGTATGTGATCTTTTCACACACGTATCTAACTTAGGGTCTTCCATAGCCTAAGGTTAGATGAAGGTTTGTTGATTATCAGTTTCACATTGATCCTTCCTCTTTTGATCACTCATATTCACTCTTCTATAACCTATTAGGTTACACATCTCATGTATATTCAGATTTCTATCTATACATCTGAATATGTTTGTTACATTTGTACATTCACTCATTCATCTATTTCTCATCACATAGAGTGGTTGAGAGTTTTGCTCCCACATTGTACATTGAACATTGGTATATATGATACTATGAGTAAGCGATGGCTTACGTAACACCTTACACATGTCGTCTATTCTTTCTCTATCTTTATCTCATCATTTTTATGATTAAGTTGTGGTATGTTCATGTTTTGTCAATATAAGAAGATTGCTAGATTCAATGTTGTATATGCTGGACCTATGGAACCAAGGACATGTGACATGAGCCAAGAGCCAAGGGCCTATCTCATTTCCAACATTTGGTATCAGAGCACTAACTTTAGGTCTTTGGCATCAATGCGTTCAGGCTCATTCATATTCTCAGGTTTCCAGAATTCCATGTTTACAACATATGATTTGACAGCATCTTCTAACATTTGACATTTGACATACACACTTAATCTCGATGAGTAGAGATTTGAGAATTAGACAATTCAGTCACATGTGTATTCATCAGTGTGGAATATGAAGTTGATGACCTGTTAGCAGCTGAATATTTTTGGAAGAGTATGTAAATACTTTACAAAAGTATTGTTTGAAGACCAAGATTTGATGAAGAGAAGGCTACTTCAAATTCAAGGAAAAACAATGGTTTAGAGAAGATGAAGAAATCAGATCAACATCAAATCACAGGTATCAATTTTTACTATCAGATTATCATTTGTAGGTCAGGTCTTAGAAGAGCGGTTATGAAGAGATTTGAAGGATTCAAGGAATGTTTTTGTACACTTCCATTATTTGAAAGTTAAAGGCTACATCAAAACAGGTATCTAGAGGTTTTTCTAGAGAGTTTTGAGAAATCTCTTTCATGGCAAGAAAGTTCATCTAAGAAGACAAATGTGAAGATGGGATGAGTTTTTCAGCCAATTTTTTGTTGTAACTTGGTTGGATATCAAGGTACAAATGTCATCTAGAGAGGTAACTCTAGAAGGGTAATTCATCATTCAGACAAAAGATTGGTGAATTTAGTCGTTTCAGACATTTAAAACAACATTTTGATTCAGAGATATGAGGAGATGATAAAACAAGATTCTATATTAACTTCCATTTGTATACCATATTTGTTTTATCTCTTACTCTTAGTACTAGAGGAAGAGAGAAGTTCATTTGAAGACATCAAGAGTGTTTGCTACTTCAAGATGAAGAGAACAAAAGGTATGGAAGAGAAGTTTGAAGATGTTGACATCATCAGGTGGAAGAAAGATGCAAAAAAAGAAAGTCCATCATTTCCAAAATAAAAGTAAGGCTTCCTTTTCTCATATACTTTCCATATACTTTTCCTATTTTATCCTCTACAGCCAAAGACAAGTCTACGAGAACATCTTGTGAAGATAGTCTAAAGAAGAAGAAGTTTCTTGTTTTGCATTACACTTGGTCATGATTTAGTGGATTTGACAAAGAATTGCATTGAGAGAAAGAAAAGCAGCAGATATATGTTTTCACTCATATGTATATGAGTTATGTTTTAGTTGAAGCTTTTGAGTAGGCAGCTTATATGTTCCCTCAAAGAATTCTTGGAGTGTCAATACAGAGCTACTTGGTATATGACAAGTTGCAGAGAAGTATATTTCTTCTTTATCTAACTCTCTTAAGGTAAAAGAGTTTTTTGTAGCAGATGTTGAAGACTTGGGTTGAAGTTTTATGTTTGGAAAAGGTTACCTCATATTCACTATTTTCAGAAAACTTCAGAAAATTCAGATTTGTTGATGTACTAGTCAATTGGAGAATCTACTTTCAGTGATTGTCTTGATTTTTGGATACATGCTTGTATTCAAAAAGGTGTTCCATCAGATCCTATCACTTGATTGAGAAGTGGAGTTAGCCAAAAGAAAATCAAGCAGGTACTATCACATTTCACCCGGGTAAAATATGAAAGTTATGAAGTATCAACTTGCAGCTTTTGGAGTTCTCAAGGTGAGAAGTTTGTCCACTTATGTTTCAAGTAGGAGTTACAGATTCTTGGAAAGGATTTGTTTGAAGAAAAGTTTTACAACTTTTTGAGAAGCGTGGACACTTGGAGACATTTAGGTAACAAATCAAACATTCTGTCATGAAGGTTTGATGATAGCAGATTCTACACAGGAGAGATCATTGATCTTGAATAGATCTTCTATGATCTTGAGTATTTATGATTCAGTTGTCTATCCTTTGTTTGTGAAGATTCTTAACATTGGAAGAAGTAAGTCAAAGATTCAGGTTCTATCAAATTTGTGTTGCAGAAAGATAGAAGATACTTGTTATGTTACAGAAGGTTATGAATCCTAAAATGCTTTCAGTAAGGTTTTGTTATGTTAGGATCAGCTAACCTTATTCTACAATTTGGAAAGCTGAGGAATGACATGGAAAGCTATTGGCATGTGTACAGTGCTAATAAAAAGGGTTCAAAGATTTTTTTTTAGATACAAGTATTGATCACCGAAGATCAGATTTATGAAGAAGGACGTCCAAGATTTCATAAAGTCTGATATAATTTGAAGAATACTGGATACTAGTGTTAAGTCATCCAGGGGGTGATGAAACATGAAGACTTATTTTCAGCCATATATAAAAGAATGCAGAATCATAACTTCAGGTATTCCTTTATCAGGTATTCCTTTATCGGGTTCTCTTTATGTTCTAGCTTTGAAAGAAGAAGGAAGAAGGAGAATGTCTGGAGAAAGTTCCTGTTAGGATGTTCCTGTTCAGGAGAAGGTTCCAGAGTTCTATTGAAGAGAAGCTTTATATTTCAGAAAGGTATATTTTAGAAGTGCGCACATATATGTTTATACCAAGTTCTGAAGGAAAGAGGTATGAAGGATTTAAAGGATGAAGACATGATGACATCATAGATTTTTGACTCATATTTCAGTTGATTTCAATTGAGTTGAGTTGATTTGACTACAGTACAATCAGAGATGAACTAGCAGTGTTCATAATACACTAAGTTGTGAGTTGTCAGTCACAGGTTCCAGGATTCAGTTCTTGATTTTGTTTAGTGTATCTACATGACACAGCAGAAGTACGTTGAGAAACCTTTTTGGAAGGTAAATTCAAATATATGGATCCTAGTGTATGTTTTCAGGTTTTTGAAAATAAGAGATAGCAGATTCAGAGACAATTCATGCTATATTTGTTGTCAAGCAGTGATTGCTTGATGAGAACATTATTGGATATCTAGTCTGCATATTTTCTCAATTATTATGGTTCATATTCAACAAGTTCAGATTTTTTGAAGGAAAGTCAAATTCAGTTTTGAAGAAGACTTTTGAAGAACAAGTTCTGAAGTGCGGGAGTACAAGCTTGACGCTTGTGATAGTTTGCAGTTTTTGACAGATTGCAGATTCAGTCCAGGTTGTACCATTGTGACATTGTAGGGGGGATTGTTGGAAAAACAATGTCTCACTAGTCCCCTTTGATCCAGATTTTCACAGAATGTCTAGAGTCTCTTACTAGACCTTGTACAACAAAGGCGCTATGGTGCTGTGGATAAAATAAGAGCCTCTCAAGGCATTGGCGAGGGATCGAATCCTGTCGACGACAGCACGTGCATATAACATATTTTTAGCAATTTAAATTCTTGAAAAGCAAGAACGAACACGGCGACGGCAGACAGCTCTTCGCGATTTATGTTTAAATTTTAACGATCCTATGCTTTATCTAATCGTAGCGATCGTGGAGACTTTGCTTTATTATTGCGTTTCAAGATAGAAGCTCTACTATATAAGAGACTATTTGGGCTCATTATAATTCATCCTTCACCTAGTATTCAACACAAGCTTGGAGCTTGGACCTCAATAGAGGTGGTGTTTCTTCTAGCACATGGGGCAGCCATGGTGCTAACTTGAAGCATGTTGAGGAGTAGCTATGGACTTCTTCTTAATGATTCTTCTTGGAGAAGATGAAGGGTGTGCTCACACTCTAGCTCATGGAGAGGAGGTTATTTCTTGTTCATGGCAAGAAGACTTGGTCATTAGCAGCTTGATGGTGAGGATCAGCCATCTACATGGTGTATTTGAAGATTGTCTTCTACAAGAAGATATCAGGTTGAAGATTGTCCTCTACAAGAAGATGTCAGGCTACTTCAAAGACATTGGATGGTGGTTAACATAAGATTTACATCTTATGTTAAGTATTCAGGTACATATTCTCTTTATGCACACAGGCACTACTTGAAGTTTATGGAGGCTGTGGTGTTCATATAAGGAGGAGTCCTATTCGGCATAGGTACAAGAGAAACAATACGTATATGCTTTATGCATATTTGGATGAGGTGTTTGAGAAGGTGTGTTCACATGAGTTTGAGGATTTTCGGAAGCAAACTTGTTAGCATCCTTTGCTACTTTTTAAGTATGTGATCTTTTCACACACGTATCTAACTTAGGGTCTTCCATAGCCTAAGGTTAGATGAGGGTTTGTTGATTATCAGTTTCACACTGATCCTTCCTCTTTTGGTCACTCATATTCACTCTTCTATAACCTATTAGGTCACACATCTCATGTATATTTAGATTTCTGTCCAGACATCTGAATATGTTTGTTACTTTTGTACATTCACTCATTCATCTATTTCTCATCACATAGAGTGGTTGAGAGTTTTGCTCCCACATTGTACATTGAACATTGGTATATATGATACTATGAGTAAGCGATGGCTTACGTAACACCTTACACATGTCGTCTATTCTTTCTCTATCTTTATCTCATCATTTTTATGATTAAGTTGTGGTATGTGCATGTTTTGTCAATATAAGAAGATTGCTAGATTCAATGTTGTATATGCTGGACCTATGGAACCAAGGACCTGTGATATGAGCCAAGAGCCAAGGGCCTATCTCATTTCCAACAGTTTCAGCGTATATACTAGAACTAAATCTCCTTCTTTTAAGCCTTTATCTTTCACATGTGCATCAAAATAGGCTTTTTGTCACTTCTTTGCCGCATATATTCCTACTTCTGCTTTTAGCCTGGTTTCTCCTAATCGTTCCAAGTCCATTATTCTTGCTGATAATTCATGGCCCGTCCACTGATGTTCTTGTGCAACCTTAAGGGTCGGTATCAAGAAGTCCAAAGGAAGCACAACATTCTGACCAAAAACCATATGAAAGGGAGTTGCATTGAGTACGGTCTTGTAGGCCACTCGATATGCCTAAACAACGTGGTGTAACTGTTTGTCCCAATCTAAACGTTTGTTGTTCACGAGTTTCGTCAGTACATTACAAAGGATCTTGTTAGTACTTTCAGCCTGACCATTGGCCTGAGGATGATATGGTGTGGATTTCTTGTGAATCACCATAAAATCCTCTAACAAATATTCAATGACTTGGTTTAGAAAGTGAGTTCCTTGATTGCTCACTAACTTATAGGCAATCCATATCTTGTAAAGACATTTTCAAATAAGAATTTTGCAGTCGTGTGTGCATCATTCTTTTTTGTGGCTTTTGCCTCTACCCATTTGGTAAGATAATTTGTTGCAACAATGATGTATTCCGCATGTGTTCCTTTTGCAGGGGGTTGATGGGTCCTACAAAGTCTATACCCCACTTAGAAAATGCACGTCCACCCATCATGGGTTTCAATGTCATTTCATCTCTACGAGTAGGAATATGAGTTCTTTGGCACACATCACATCTCTTGACATAGGTATGTGCATCCATGTGAAGAGTGGGCCACCATAATCCTGCAAAGAGGATGGCTTTGATTATCCTATCGGGGCCAAAATGACCTCTTGCAACACCTTGGTGTGCAGTCTCTAGTACGCTCAGATAATCACTTTCATGAACACATTGTCTTAAATATCCATCTCGTCCTCATTTGTATAGATTGTCGCTAATAAGTGAATAGTCTTGAGCTTCCTGCTCTAGACTTCGTTGTCGTGATAAGGTCATTCCTTGAGGGAATGTGTTCGTCCTCAAGTACGTCACTAAAGGTTCACTCCAGTCTGGTGTGAGAGACACATGATATAATGTAGCATGTTCTATTGGTGGTCTTCCACAACAAACATGGCATTCTTTACACAACTTGTAGACATCTGCTTCCGTCGAAGGCCAATATACTCCTAGTCTATGCAAAGTCTACAAAGTACGATGTTTCAAGTGATGTTGCTTTAATGCACCTACATGTGCTAATTGCAACCAATTCGCATGTTCTACACAACAAGCAAGAATCTTTTGATTATCCTGTTTATATATACTACCTGCTATTATTTGATATCTCTGAGAGTTGGTAATTTCTCCTTCCTTGATCCTTATCCTCAGATTCTTGGGTCCATACGTGAGAATAGGGATTATAGGCTTAGCCCATTCTGGTGCTATCTCAAGGTTAAACAAATACGCATCGGGTAATTCATCCGCTATCCCTTGAGGAGCTTCTCCTGAGGTTAATCTTGAAAGGTGGTCAGCTCTAAGATGTGTCTTTCCTTTCCTGACTACTACTTCAAAATCATACTCCATGAGTAATAGAAACCAACGTATTAATCATCCCGTGTTACATGGTTTATTTACTAAGTACAATAATGATTGATGATCTATAAAGAACTTGAACTTGTTTGCCAACAAATAATGTCTGAATTTCTTTACCGCATAGATCATTCCTAATCCTTCTCGTTTCGTAGTGGTGTAATTTCTTTCTATTGCATTCAACTGTTTGCTCGCATAAGCTATGGGGAGATCTATATTACCTTCATTCGTGGGTTGTGCTAATACACATCCTATGGCATAATTGGATGCATCCACATGTACATGGAATGGCTTGCTACAATCCGGGGTTGTCAATATGGGTGCTGAGCACAAACGTTGTTTAAGTTCATTGAATGAGTTCTCACATTCATCTGTCCATTCAAACTTGGTCAATAGAGAGTACAGAGGCTTGGCTATGATTGCATACATGTGTATGAATCGTCTATAATAACCACAATGACCCATAAATGCATGTACTTTTATGTTATTTGGCCTAGGTAGATCTGCAATTACTTTCAATTTTTCTTCATCTGTTGAAATTCCATTCTTTGACACAATGTGTCCTAAAATTTTGCCTTGTCTGACCATGAAAACACACTTTTCTGGGTTCATACAAACCTGATATTCTCGACATTTGTCAAATACTTGCCTTAATTCTGGGATATGAGTCTGTTTGATATTCGAATGAGCACATAGGTCATCGACATAAACTTCCAAATTCTTGCGTAAGAATTCCTTAAAAACGTGACACATGAGTCGCTGGAAAGTAGTGGGTGCATTTGTTAAGCCAAAAGGCATCACACGAAATGCAAATATGCCCCATTCTGTGGCAAAAGCCATCTTGTGTTGATCTTCTGGAGCAATGGCTACTTGATTATAGCATGAGAACCCATCAAGAAAGCTGTAAACTTCCTTGCCTGCAACTCTTTCCAATAAATGTTCCGTGATAGGAAGAGGATAACTGTCTCTAATCGTGGTGGCATTAACTTTTTTAAGGTTAATACACACACGCAATTTTCCATTCTTCTTGGGCACAACCACAATGGGGGATACCCATTTGGTATGCTCAATTTCGTAAATGAATCCTACTTCTATCAATCGATCTATCTCCTCTTTAATCTTCGCAGCATAGTTATCATTGTACGTGTATGGTTTCTGCTTTGTGGGTTTTGCATCTGGAGTCATGGGGATTCTATGGGAACATATATCCGGGTCTACTCCTTTCAAGTCTTTGTAACTCTAGGCGAACACATCTCTATATTCGCGCAATAGGGCAACTAACTCTTCTTCTTCTTCATTCGTCAAATCATGCCCTATGTAGGTACATTTCTCTTCTTCTCCTTCTATGGCGACTATGATTTTTTTTGTTTTCTCTCGATTATCATATACTTCTCCAAGGTCAGCTTTTCTGTTAGGCATTCGTACCATGATTCTTCTATCTTCTATCTCATACTTTTTGAAGTTCTCGGGAACCTCAAACAAAGATTCTTCTTCTTTTGACATGGTTTCTTTCTTCTTTCTTTTCTTACCTTCACTCTTAGTGGTCACTTGTGTGGTCATCCTCACATCATTCATAATTTCTTTGTGTCTCTGAGGGTAAGTCTCTACTTTGTAGAAGTATTCTTCCTCTGATGCAAAGGGTGGGTCCATAATAATTGACTCTAGATCGAAATCACTTGCATCCTCAAATGCATTAGTGCTAGGTTCACATTCTTCTATAACTGAATCACACATGATTGGCTCTATCGTGAAGACTGAAATGTCATAACCATCCTTGTCACAGTGGGGTGTCCATTGTTCTTCATTGATGGCTACGTCCATGGTTGCCAAGATTTCTGCCCAACCATGAGGTTCAAACTCTTCATCAGGAAATACTACATGTGCGTAAGCTGGGTCTTGAAGGGTTCGTGGATGTTGCTCTGCACCTAAAGTCCTAGCTTCTAACCGTTCTTCCTCTTGTTTTGCTACCTTACACATCCATAAATGAGTGTCCTCGTGTAACCATGAGGGGTCTGACTCCAATGAGTGTACTGATTCCGTTTCTACCTGAGTCTTATGGATGGTGTTCCATTGTATTGTGGGTACGTCTCAATGGGAATAGTCTTTAAGATTGACTTTGGTAGTCACACCTAAATGTTGCAAGTACAAAGAATTAGTTCCCCAATCTTGTACAATTTGCAACTAATGCATGAATGGTCGTCCCAAAATCATCTCGTAAGCATGTTTTTTCGCAAAATCACATATGGCGAAATTATGCTTAAATTCCACACCACAACTGGTGAGAGATATGCCTTCTAGTAAGCCTAATGGTTTTTCTATGTGTCCATCAGCCATTTGTAGCTTCATCCTTGTAGGTCTTAATGTTGGCTTACCCCAACGTTTCCATAAATCCGTGGTAGCTATGGCTACTCCGGCTCCTAAATCTAAGCTGGCTTTCGTGGTATAGTCCTGATGGGTTATTGGAAGATAAGTGTTACCTTCCTCTCCTTTGCTTACATCTCCGATCCTTTCTATGGGTATCTCTGGTACCTTCATGTGTGTTCCTATCTGAGAGGGAGCAGTAGCAAGCTCAGGGAATTGATTTTCTACATGTTTCCACAACTCTGGTTTAACCTTAACAATTCTTCTAGAGTGAGATTACATTGTACTTTGGTATTCTTGATCACTTTCGTGTTTCTAGGGATCACTGATTCTTCATTCCTCACTATTATCGTGGGTGCTCTCATACTAATGGACTTTGCTTCCCAAGGTCCTGTGAACTGAGGCAATTCATGCAAAGAGTTAGATTCAAAACCTATGTGTTCTTCCTCTACATCATCGTAAATAGAGGGGATGTCTTGGGGAAATTGTTCCTGCAAGTCGTCTATTTCTTGGATAGGAGGATGGGTTCCTTGTTCTTTTCTCCATTTCTCTTCTTGGATTTCTCTCAAAAATTCATGTGAATACCTATGTATGGAAGACAAGTTGTCTTCACCTTCCGTGTTGGGTACTTGAGACAGGTGCATCCTTTCCCGTGTTGGATGGTGCATTCCTTTCCTGTGTCTCCGAGGTAGTAGGGTTCCTATGCTGATCCTTTTTCTCTTTGCTATCTATCAAGTATTCTAGACTCTCCATTAATCCTTGAAAGTGTAACTCCGGTTTTGCCATGTTATTCCAATTTAGATATCTAGATTCTTCGAACATTGCTTGTGCTAGTTCTACCATCTTCATGCATAGTTTATTTCTCTCAATTTCTAGGACACCCTATGTCCAAGAACGTTTATTTGAAGCCAAGAAGCAATGGAGTGAGAAGAAGTTCCTGAATGGAAGTGTGGCTTTGACAATCTTGATCTGTCATGCATTAGGCATTAGGGAGTACCTTAAGGAAATGCCTTCATCAGTGGAAATGGCAAGGTATGCAAAACGAGCCATCGTTCCAAGAAAGAAGAAAGGTGTGAAGATGACTGAGGAGGCTGGAACAAGCTCTCAACCAAGGATGAGAGGTGCAAAAAGATTAAGAGAAGTGTTGAAGGTAGAAGAAGCACTTCCTTCATCCAAAAGAATACATGTACATGAGGCAAAATCAAACCGACCAAGCCTATCACAGAAGAAGAGCTCAAGGAAGCTATGGAAGACACTCACAGATTCATGGAGAAAAGTAAAGCCAGAAAAGGGAATCACTATCATCAAGATCATGCAAAGACCATCGAGGGAAGTAGAATAACAAACTTCCATAGATATAGAGAACTAGGATGGGTGAACTCTAGTTCATCTTCTGAAGTCCAAGAGGACCGTGAACTGTCACCTATGAATGTAGACATTAAGAGTGAATCAAACAATGATGGTAAGTGGGACGAGATAAATCAAGTAAAGGATTAATTTGGAGTAGAAGACACAAAATTGGATAGAACACAGGACAACACAGTTACACAGATGCCAAAGAAAGGATCATCACAAGGAGAGGTACATACACTAAAGATAAATGATGAGACAAAGGTTCAAATTACAGAAATCCACTTGGATAGTGAAGTTACAGTTAAGATTCCAAAGGAAGAGCAGGAACCAACGGGCACGAAAGAACTTGAACCATTCATTTCAATAAGGATTGTAGCAGAGCCTTCCCCACTAGATGTAACATTTCAAGGAAGGGCTACAAAACCTACTACACATGAAGAAAAAGAGACCCAGATCCACCTACAAATTAGATAGCCGCAATCATTTTTATAAGGAATGAGTAAAAATTTGAATTCAAATTCAAACTTTTGGCTCCCTATGATCAAGCTCCTATATCCTAGGAGATATTCCTTCAATCAAAGAGCTAACTTTTTCCACGAATCCTTTTGGTAGGTGATTACAAAAGATTCCAAGTCAATTTGACTTTTACAAGGAGATAAAGTGGTAATTAACCACTAGCAATGGTTCCTATGTTTCTTCACATATGTAGGGTCTTCAAGATATCTTTCAAGCCAAATGTGTAGGCTTGTGATTTACACCAACAGATACGTTTGTTTGATAGCCTGCCTATTGTATGGACAATCTTGAGCCATGTGTTTCGTGTATTTTCTCTCAATAGTGCAATATGGCACACTCACTTCTCTCATATTCTGGTTTTTCAATGGGCATACATTAGCCATGTGTTCGCCTCCACAAGTATAACATCGCTTCAATGAGGTAACCCTTGGTGTTTTTCTATTTTCAACTCGTAGCTTCTTGGAAACTTGTTCAACTTTCTCATCTACCTTAGTGGAGGTTCTAGAAGTATGACTAGTAGAACTATCAGAATCCTTATAGAGTTAAGAAAATTTTAACTCCTCACCCAAGTTGTCTTCTATATCAATGCACATCCGCACACACTATTCTATGGATCTAGGCTCTTTCAAGTACACATATGATCTTAACTTGGTGCTTAGTAAGCCATCTAAAAACAAATCCATTTGTTTGGCTGGTGTGGGTAGCTCTGGCATAGGTCATCTTTCTAAGTACTATCTAAGCCGTCTTCCTACAAGTTGCACTGTTTCTTGAGGTGTCTGCTTGAAGATGTGGATCAAGAATGCTGTCTTATGCTTGATGCCACTCTCGGAGAACTTCACAATGAATTCTTCTAGTAGTTGAACTATTTTTTGGTAATTACGATTGTTCAAAGGTTGAAACCAAGCTAAGGTAGTACCCGTGAGAGTCAAACCAAATGCCTCAAACTGAGTGAACAAGTCATCGACATGTTCCGCTCTTAACACTTGTTTGAACTCGGCCACATGATCATAAGGATCTCGTGACCCATCAAAGTAGTTCTTCATTGCCTTGACCACTTGGGAGGGTCTAAGGATTCTTGGGTACTCTTGGGGTCAAGGCAATGGAAAGTCGTGTTCATCTCTTTGATGCATATGTGCTTGATATCTCTCTCTTTCATGTCTTTCACCTTCAAATCTTGATCTCTCTCTACCCACATTGTGTGCAAAGCTTACCTCAGGTTTCTCTCTGGCTCTTTCCCTCTAGTTTTCATGAGCCTAGGATGATCCTACTCCTTGGAGGCCAAGGAAACACTAGATCTTGGTGTAGGAAAAATCAACTTGTCTTGCCAAGTGTATGCATGCCTGTCATGCTCTATTACAAAGAACATTCTCTCCAATGTGTTATCTAGATAGATAACTTTGCCTGGTGTCTCAGGGTCTTTGAATTCGTAGATGGTGATTATTGGGTTAGGTTGATCTAGCTTGAATCTCCAAAAGGCTTCTTCTGTTTCTCCATTCAAGAATAGTTCTATGCTTTTTTTGTCTTGAGGGATCCAATCTAGAGTGATCACTCTTGTCAAGTCTGACTTATCTAGGAGTCTTGGGTTCTCATCCTACATGTCCTTGCTCTAAGTTTTCTGAGCTCATTTGTATCATGCATGTATTTCTAAAGCCTGTGTATCCTTTTCTTGACCTTCCTGTACCTCCATGAGTTGATTGAGTAAAAGTGCACTCACTAGTTCTTTATTTATGTTCCTTAGGTTGTCTGCTTCATCCATGTATACCTTGATTTGGTTTTCTAAGATTTTGCTATGATTGATCAAACATACCTTCTTAGCCTCAGTGGCTTCATACTTGCTTTGTAGTTCTCTGAGCTGCTCCTGCATCTTATGATTTTCAATAGTGAGGAGGTTGCTTTTCCCTAGCTTCTTTGGTCTCTCGGTCTTTAGTTTTGAGTGCTTGTTGCACTTGTAGTACCTTTGTTGATAACTCTTCACTTAGTGTTTTGAATTGATTTTGTTCCACTAATACCTTGTCATGTTTGCTATCTGCTTCCATTAGTTGTTGTTGTGTATCCATGGATATTTGTATCATTTGTTTTATTATGGTTCTGAGTTGAGCCACATCAACATTCAGCCACGTTTGTGGGATGCTTGGTGCTTCAGTTGTATGTACATCTTTTCCTTTTTCTATGTGGACTATGGAAAAGTCGCAGGTAGAACTCATCACTCCCGAGCTTCTCATTACTGATTTTGAGTGTGTATGAGGCCTACACTCTAGCCCACACCTATCTACACCATTAGGCAATGAAATTCATGCCAATGGATTTGTATACAAGTGTTCATTAATACATACTTTCTCATTGTTCATTTCTGAGTTCTCTGTCATACTACTTTAAAGTCTGTCAACTTGTGAAGTGCATATCTCAGTCATTTCTCCATCAAATTCAGTGATTCAAAGCTTGTTGGATTCACTCAAGTTCTCTACATATTGTCAAAGTTTGAAGAGATTCTATTCAGCCATTTCAGAGAAATTTGCATCGAGGTGATCACTGGTCAATGTTTGCTACAGTCCTAAAAAATCGGGGGTATAACTTCATTTGCTAAATTGATTTCTCTTAGCATAGTTTATCTTTTTACATCATTCCACTTGGAATAGTTATCTTGATAAGCTAATTAAATACCCCTAAAAGGAATTTTTCCAATTCCTATTGTGCTAGTCATATTGAGCAAGAGATCTAGCAGGTGTCAAGACATAAATAGAAGGTTTTCTTGAGATTGTGAGTTTCAAAGTTATCTGTTTTGCTTCAATCATTGCAGACATTATTTCCAAAGTACATAGGCCATCTTATGGTGTCACTGGAAAGCTAAGAAGGTCCACTTATCAAGTCTGAAGCAAAAGAGGGCTGGTACAAAGCAGGTTTTGGCAGTACCTACTCAATCTCTTGGAGTACCCATCCATCTTTCCCAACAGTGGTATCAGAGCAAACTAAGGTAAAATGGGAGATGGTTTTCCTTCATCTATTGATAAATTGGACAGGAACAACTATCAAGCATGGTCTCTAAGGATGAAGACCTACTTACAAGGAAGGAGTCTCTATGGATACATCTTAAGAGATGAGGAATTGCCCTCATTCAAAACAAGAGGATTGCCAACAAAGGAAGAACATGAAAAGCTCAACACATGATGTGCTAAGGATGTATTTGTTGAAAGTTTTTCAAGCTCAAGAGTGTGGGAACATGCCCCAAATTGAACCTTCCATATCATCCACAATCAAAGGAGGCTGATTTCCACGAGTTGGAGGCATCAAATCATGCCCATAATGGAAAGAATTTGATTAGAGAAGATTTAGCTCACCTCTTGATGTGATTGGACCTCACTTTTGACATGTATATGCTTTTGATTGGTTAAAGAGGTTAGTATGAGGTCTTTAAAACCTCTAATGAGTTGTATTATGACTTAGAGTCGTGGAAATACGTGCCCAAGCTTCGCCCTTGCTTAAGCACACCCCCTACTAGCTGTTCTCTACATATTTTGCAGAAATTTCACTTTTACACACTTTATCTATCTAGATGTTTTTGGCAGACCCCCTGGTCTTGTAATTGTTGTTTCTCCTTCATCCGGAATCCATTTGCAATGATTTTTGTCTTGTTGGAAAGCTTATAAGTTCTACTTTGTCTGGTATAAGTCTCTGGTTCAGTGCCTGCACATGTGCAGAGAAATGTCTAGAACAGTGTCTGTCTAGTTAGCTCATACTCTGTGAAGAGATCAAGTTATCTGCTTTGTTGCAGCTGGTTGAGGCATCATCCAGTATCCAAATGGAGTGATTTTACTCTCATTTGAAAGCTCTTAAAGTCTAGTTTATGCCTGCAAAATTTCATTTTCAGTCTCTGCATATACTCAGAGAAACTCAGAAAATACAGAACCTATGTCTGAAAAATTTCAGGATCCTAGGAGGGTTCATTTGCTTTTGTTGTGCACATAGGAGTGTTTATCCTCCAACAGTGGTATCAGAGCTATAAGTGGAGTATCAAAGAGAGAAGAAGGAGCTACTGAAGTGAAGTAAAGACTTCATCAAAGTTTGAAGGAAGGAAGCAAAGAACGGGCACGTCAACAACAAGGGGAAGCAAATACATCATCAAATCAAAGACGAAGCTTCATCAAGAGGAGTAGCTCTATTTTTTGAGGTAAAAGCCATCCTTTTCAACTTCATTGCATCAAGGGGGAGGTTCAAAAGAGTTAGGAGGCACCATGGCTGATCTCAATGCTCAGATTGAGAAGCTCGAAAAAGGAAACTACCAACCGTGGCGATTTAGAATAAGCAATTTTTTGATGGGGAAAGGTTTGTGGGGACTTGTGAGTGGTGGAGAGCCAAAACCCTACATAGATGAGGTAAATCCAACCAATGATCAGAGAAGAGTAGTAAGAGAGTGGGATGAAAGGGACAAAAGGGTCATTTTCATTTTATCTCAGCATATTAGCAACTCTATGGTAGGGCATATTCAAGATTTGGATACATCGAAGAAGGTGTGGGAGTGCTTGGAGAGATTGTATTCAACCTCCACAAAAGCTAGAAAAATTCAGCTCAAGAATGAGCTAAATAATCTTAGGAAAAGCCCCTCTCAAGGTGCTAATGATTACATATTAAAGGTTAAAGAGCTTGCAGATGCACTAGGGTCAATCGGTTGTGCCCTAGATGATGACGATCTTGTCGCCCATACCCTAAATGGACTTAGGGATGATGAAAAATGGAGGGCTTTCACAACTTCAGTGTATGTAAGGGACTCTCTTCCTGATTTTGATCAACTAATCACTCTCATGGTGACAGAGGAGATGAACCTTGGTGGTCATAACGCCAAGGATAGCCAAGGGCAATTGTTGTATGCAGGTAGAGGAAGAGGAAGACACAACCGAGGTGCTTCAAGAGGAAGAGGAAGATATCAAAGCAACCAAGGAGGTCAAGGACAACAAGAAAATGCAGGTCAAAGAGGTGGAAGAGCCACAAATAGAGGAAGAGGTGCAAGATTTGGTGGAAGAGGACAAGCCACTTCAAATGGATGCTTTGCATGCGGTAAGCCCGGTCATTTTGCAAATGAATGCTATCATAGAGCTCAAAGAAAAGGGAATCAAAGCAACAACAACAACAATTATAGAGGGCAAGGTAATTATGCAAACACATCATCCAGCCAAGGGAATGATTATTTACTTGCCATGAGGTATGGTGAAGATACAACTCAAGCTAGTGAAGATGTATGGTATGTAGACAGTGGATGTAGCAATCATATGTCATGTCGAAAGGAGTTTTTTAGTAATTTGCAGGTCCCAAAGCATCAAGGGCATGTGGAAACAGGTGATAACTCAGAGCATATCATTCAACATGTGGGAGATATCAGTTTGGAAGGAAATCAAAGAGCAAAGTGCTTATCAGAGGTATTACATGTCCCTACTATTACCAAAAACTTGATTTCGGTAGGCCAAATGGTAGAAAAAGGCTATCAAGTTAGGTTCAATGAAAGAGGATGTTTTTTTGAGGATCCAAGGGCAGGTTTCAAGCTCATAGCAAAAGGAAAAAAGCAAGGGAGAATGTTCACAATGGACATAAATCAGCCACACCATTCAATGTATGTCACATATGGAGACAAGAGGATAGCAGATTTGGATCTATGGCATAAACGAATAGGTCACATCAACCTACAAAAGCTCAAGGACATGCAAAGGAGGAGCTTGGTAAGAGGCCTACCAAATTTTACATCTAAAATGTTGCATGAAATTTGTGTAGCTTGCCAACAAGGAAAACAATCAAGGCTGCCCTTCAAGAAGAGTACCTATGTAAGTGCAAATGTTTTAGACCTCATTCACACGGATGTTTGGGGTCCAACAAGAGAAGCATCCCTTGCTGGAAATAGGTATTTTGTAACCTTCATTGATGACTTTTCAAGGAAAGTGTGGTTGTATTGCATTAGAAACAAATCAGATGTGTTCCACTACTTCAAGAAATTCAAAGCACAGGTGGAGAAGGAATCTGGCAAGTTTATCAAAACTTTGAGATCCGATGGAGGGGGAGAGTACTTCTCCCATGAATTTTCTGAATTTTTGCAGGTCAATGGCATCAAAAGACAATTTACATGCAGGTATACCCCTCAACAAAATGGGGTAGCAGAGAGAAAGAACAGACACATAGCAGAGGTAGCAAGGTGTATGCTCAATGAAATGAATATGCCGCATTGTTATTGGGGAGAGGCTACATATACAGCCACATACATCATGAATAGATGTCCTACATCAGGTATACATCATCTAACCCCTGAGGAAGCATGGAGTGGAAGAAAACCTTGCATTTCACATCTTAGAATCTTTGCTTGTATATGCTATGTACATGTACCTCAAGAGTTGAGGTCAAAGTTAGATGCCAAATCTGAAAGGTGTATTTTTTTGGGATATTCTATGGAACAAAAGGGGTATAAATGCTATAATCCCATCACCAAGGAGCTGAAGGTAAGTAGGGATGTTGTCTTTGATGAGTTGAAGCCTTGGTATGCATGCACAAGTCCATTGCAGGTTGAAGACATAGGTGAGACAAATTTGAAGAATGATGATAGAGTTCAAGAAAGCATGGATTTGAGTGGTCCAAGCAACTCATGCAACAGAAGGACACCCTCACCATGGAGTGGAAGGCTTAGGGAAAGAGAGACCAGCTCTGAAGAAAGCAAAGTCAAAGGCAAAGATAAGATTTCAGTTGAAGAAGGAAGCTATGTGGACGAGAGCATGTTGGAAGATGAAGAGATAGAAGAAGTTCAAACTCCAGGAGTGGCTAAACAAAGAAAGAAGATGGCAACCACACCAAAAGGAAGTGAAAGAAGGTCTTCAAGAGTAAGATATCCAGTACAAAGGTTAACATATGATAATTTCATTGCAAAGCATTATGCATACATGACTCAGGTAATCAAGGACAAAGAACCAACTAGTTATGAAGAAGCTAAGGATTGCAAGGAATGGCAAGAGGCAATGAAGGAAGAGCTCAAAGCACTTGATGAGACCCATACTTGGAGCTTGGTACCAGCTCAAGAAGGCATGAAGGTGATAGGTAATAAGTGGGTTTACAAAATTAAAAGAAATTCAGATGGTTCCATTGCTAGGTACAAAGCAAGGTTGGTGGCGAAAGGCTTCTCCCAAAGCTACGGGATAGATTATGATGAAACTTTCAGCCCCGTAGCCAAGATGCCAACAATTAGGACTTTGATTGCAGTGGCCACATCAAGGAAATGGAGCTTATATCAGTTGGATGTGAAGAATGCCTTCCTCAATGGAGAGCTTGAAGAAGTAGTCTGATCTTGGAAAGGAGTTCAAGATATCTGATCTTGGAACACTAAAATACTTCTTGGGAATAGAGGTAATCTATGCACACAATGGCATCTTCTTGATTCAAAGAAAATACTTGTTGGATGTGCTATACAGGTTTGGTATGAGTGGTTGTAAGCCACTTTCTCAGCCCATGGAGCCCAATACAAAGTTGGTTGCAGGTCAAGGAGAGGCTATACAAGATATTACACTATATAACAGCATAATTGGTTCATTAATTTATGCTACATTCACTAGACCTGATCTTGCATATGTAGTAGGTGTTCTCTCTCAAATTTACATACACCTACTCATGATCATCTTATGACGGCAAGAAAGGTGCTTCGTTACATCAAGCACACCATCAACCAAGGTCTATTTTACTGATATGATGCTGATCTAAGTGTCAAAGGATATAGTGATGCTGATTGGGCAGGTAGCAAGGATGATCGAAGGAGTACATCGGGTTATGTTTTCATGATAGGTACAAAAGTGATCTCTTGGAGCTCTAAGAAGCAACCCATTGTTGCTCTTTCATCCACAGAGGCTGAGTACAGAGGTTTAGCATTGGCTACATGTGAGCTATTATGGCTTAAGAAGCTACTTAAGGACTTGGAAGTGGAAGTGCAGGAGTTTCCTCTTTATGGAGACAACATTTCAAGCATCTATCTAGCTAACAATCCCATGTTTCATGCAAGGAGCAAGCACATAGAGGTTCATTACCACTTCGTTAGAGAAAAGGTGATGGCAAAAGAGCTAGATATAAGGTATGTGAACACTAAAATGCAGGTTGCAGACATGATGACAAAGTTTCTTGAAGGTACAAAGCTTGGAGGATTCAAGGAAGCTATCAACATAAGAGACATAGGCTGAAGCAACAAAGGAAAAGACTTGAGCTTGAGGGGGAGTGTTGAAAGTTTTTCAAGCTCAAGAGTGTGGGAACATGCCCCAAATTGAACCTTCCACATCATCCACAATCAAAGGAGGCTGATTTCCACGAGTTGGAGGCATCAAATCATGCCCATAATGGAAAGAATTTGATTAGAGAAGATTTAGCTCACCTCTTGATGTGATTGGACCTCACTTTTGACATGTATATGCTTTTTATTGGTTAAAGAGGTTAGTATGAGGTCTTTAAAACCTCTAATGAGTTGTATTATGACTTAGAGTCGTGGAAATACGTGCCCAAGCTTCCCCCTTGCTTAAGAACACCCCCTACTAGCTGTTCTCTGCATATTTTGCAGAAATTTCACTTTTACACACTCTATCTATCTTGATGTTTTTGGCAGACCCCCCGGTCTTGTAATTGTTGTTTCTCCTTCATCCGGAATCCATTTGCAATGATTTTTGTCTTGTTGAAAAGCTTATAAGTTCTACTTTGTCTGGTATAAGTCTCCGATTCAGTGCCTGCACATGTGCAGAGAAATGTCCAGAACACTGTCTGTCCAGTTAGCTCATACTCTGTGAAGAGATCAAGTTATCTGTTTTGTTGCAGCTGGTTGAGGCATCATCCAGTATCCAAATGGAGTGATTTTACTCTCATTTGAAAGCTCTTAAAGTCTAGTTTATGCCTGCAAAATTTCATTTTCAGTCTCTGCATATACTCAGAGAAAATCAGAAAATACAGAACCTATGTCTGAAAAATTCCAGGATCCTAGGAGGGTTCATTTGCTTTTGTTGTGCACATAGGAGTGTTTATCCTCCAACAGTATTGGCAAGGTCTTATTTACTCAACTCCATCTTTGATTTTCTTTTGCCACATATTAGAAATAGTAAGACATCCCAAGAGACTTGGGAAACCTTGTCATCTTATTTTTCCTCCAACACAAGGGCTAGGAAAAATCAGTTGTGGATTGAATTCACAAATTAAGGAAGCAACCTAAGCAAGCTGTTTCAGAATTTGTGACCAAGATTAAAGATGTAGCAGATCAGTTAGCAAGCATAGGAGAAGAGATTAAAGAAGAGTAGATTGTAAGGCAAGTGATCAATGGGATCAATGCTGATGACAAATGGGAAAGCTTCACCACTGCCATGGACCTTTACATGGACATGCAAATTCCAGATCTTACAACTCTCATGGGACAATTGTTTACTCATGAAGCAAAGCTCAACAAGAATGGAGACACATCCAAAGGTAATAACTCTTCTGACCTATACACTGATAAGAAGTCTAAAGATAAAGGCAAGAGCAAGAAGGTGGAAGATGAAGGCTCTATCTCCCAAGCCAACTATGCAGGGAGAGGTAGATCATCAAGAGGAAGGGGCAAAGGAGGTAAGCAAGGTAGGGGGAGATCCTATAAATCCTCACCATGCAACATTTGTGGTTTATCAAATCATACTACAGATGAGTGTTTCAAGAATTACAAAAATCAGAGAGGAAGAGGATACCAAAGAGGTGGATACTCACAGTCAAGAGGTAGATTCAACCATCACCAAGGTTACAACAACAATTACAACAACAATTACAACAACAATTACAACAACAACTACAATGGCAACTACCAAGGACGTTTCAAATTTAGAAAGGACTACAACAACTACACAGAGGAGCAAGATGACTCTCTTCTGATCATGAACATGAATTCAAAATCAGGTACAAATGATGACCACCTATTCTACATTGACTCAGGATGCTCAAATCATGTGGCTGGCAATGTAGCACTACTCTCTAATCTTGAGGAACCAAAAGGTAAGCATCAAGTCCAAACAGGTGATGACACCAAGCACTCAGTAGTTAAGGTTGGAAATGTTAAGACTTGTGATGGAAATCAGAATTTGTTAAGCAGGGTACTCTATGTACCAACCATTACCAAAAATCTGATGAGTGTTGGACAGACTGTGGAAAAGGGTTTGCAGGTTAGATTCAACCAATATGGAGCATTTGTGGAGGATCCAAGACATGGATTCAAGAGGATTTCTAAAGGAGAAAAATCAGGTAGACTTTTCACTTTTGAGTTAGAAGACACAAAGAATATTGCACTATACAGTTATAAAGATGAAACACTTTCAGAACTTGAGATTTGGCACAAAAGATTAGGGTATATAGGAGAAAAAACCTTGAAGCAAATATACAGGGATCAATGTGTGCTTGGAATACCTAATGTATCCAAGCAACATATGATTTACAAGTGTGGTGCTTGTCAATTTGGGAAATCTCACAGGTTACCCTTCTCAAGGAAAGGTTACATGCATGAAGACTACCTAGAGCTTGTCCATACAGATGTATGGGGACCAAGCAAAGACCCCTCAGTCTCAGGATCAAGGTACTATGTATCTTTTATTGATGATTATAGCAGATGGACTATATTGTACTTCATGAAGCACAAAGATGAGGTGTTTAATTGCTTTAAAAAATATCTTGCACTTGTTGAAAATCAGACAGGAAAGAACTTGAAGAGGCTAAGGTCAGATGGAGGAGGTGAGTACTTCTCCAATGAGTTTGAAAAATTCTTACAGGACAGAGGCATCAAAAGAGAAATCACCACAAGGTATTCACCTGAACAGAATGGGGTAGCTGAGAGAAGAAATTGGTTGATTGTTGAGACAGCTAGGTCTATGTTGAATGAGAAAAAGTTACCTAATTATCTATGGGCAGAAAGTGTTTCGACTGCCAGTTATCTCATAAACAGGTTACCATCTAAATCCCTTGATGGGATGACACCCTATGAAGCATGGCATGGTAAGAGACCCTCACTAGACCATTGCAGGATATTTGGATGTGTAGCATATGTACACATTCCTTCTCAGATAAGAGGTAAGCTAGACCCTAAAGCTGAGAAGTGCATCTTTATTGGATATGGTCTAAATCAAAAAGGTTACAGGTTTTATAACCCTACCAATAAGGGATTCATGGTGAGTAGAGATGTTGTCTTTGATGAAAATGATTCTTGGTATGAGAATGAATGCAGGAAGGTTCAACTACCCTATGATTTGGAAGAGGAGTTTCCAAGTCTTGCAAAGGAGGAACCTACTTAGAATGAAGACTCAAGTTCAGATGATGAAGATACTATCAACCTTGAAGAGTTCAAGGCATGGAAGTCCAAGGGCAAAATGAAGATGAAGAAGCTTGAAGACATACCTGAATCTTCAACTCAATCAATCAGAAGATCACAAAGAGAAAGCAAAAAACCTATCAGATATGGGTATGATACATCTCTTGTTACTAAACATTCTGTTTATCTTGCCAAAGATTTGTCAATTGAAGAACCAGGATCATATGAAGAAGCCATAACCAAGGCAGAATGGAAAGAAGCTATGGATGAGGAGATTGAAGCACTCAAGGAGAGTGATACATGGGAGTTAGTACCAAAGAAGGACTCCATGAAGGTAATAGGATCCAGATGGATCTATAAGCTTAAAAGAAATTTTGATGGCACAATTAATAGGTACAAAGCCAGATTGGTAGCCAAGGGTTTTGCACAAACCCAAGGCATCGACTATGAAGCGACATTCTCTCCTCTGGCCAAGATGCCAACTATCAGAGTGTTGGTAAGTGTGGCTGCATCAAAAAATTGGAACATGTACAATTGGATGTCAAGAATGCGTTCTTGAATGGGTGGATCTCAGAGGAGGTATATATGTCACAACCTCCTGGCAATGAGGACCCTAAGAAGGTAACATATGTTTGCAAATTAAAAAAGGCATTATATGGATTAAAGCAGGCACCTAGGGCATGGAATTATAGGTTAACTACATACCTCCAAGACCAAGGTTTTGTTATGAGCAAGGCAGATACTTCTCTATTCATCAAGAGAAGTAATTTAGAGGTAATATACCTTTATGTTTATGTTGATGACATCATAGTTACAGGTAATGATGTCAATGGAATCAAACAAATCAAGAGCCAGATGATGAAGGAGTTCAAGATCAATGATCTTGGTCTATTGAAGTATTTTCTTAGGCTTGCGTTAGTTTACACTAACTCAGGAATATACATTACCCAGAAAAAATACATACAGGATATGTTGAAGAAGTTTCACTTGCAAGATGCCAAAGTAGCAAGCACTCAAATGGACGTAAAATTAAAATTAAGTGCCCATGAAGGTGATGAAGTCAATGACATTACATGTTATCAAAGTATGGTGGGTAGCTTGAACTATGCTACCTTAACAAGGATAGATATTGCATATGGAGTTAGTGTGCTAAGTCAGTTTATGCACAAGCCAAGGATACCTCACTTAGAGGCTACCAAGAGAATCTTGAAGTATCTCAAGGGTACACAGAACCATGGTTTGTATTTCCCTTACACTTCAGATATTGATATCAAAATTTATTCAGATGCAGATTGGGCAGGATGCAAGGATGATAGGAGGAGCACTTCTGGATATATTTCTTTTGCAGGTGATAAGCCAATATCTTGGTCTGCAAAGAAGCAACCAACTGTTGCATTTTCTTCTACAGAAGCAGAGTATAGAGATCTGGCTAATGCCACACAAGAAGCCATATGGATCAAGCTTTTGTATACAAAATTGGGTTTATATACTAGGTCACCAATTATCTTTGGAGATAATACAAGTTCTCTTCACCTTGCAGCTAATCCTATCTATCATGCTAGGACCAAACATATAGAGGTCCATTACCATTATGTGAGAGAGAAGTTGATAAGCAAAGACATTCAACTAACCTATGTATCAACCAACATGCAGTGTGTAGATTTGTTAACTAAAGCTTTGGATGGAACCAAACTTTGCATGTTCAAAGCAATGATTGGATTGCAGGATATACATGAAGATTGCAGATCAAGACCAAGCCAAAATGTTTGTCTTGAGGGGGAGCTCTTGGTGTAAATCACAAGCCTACACATTTGGCTTGAAAGGTATCTTGAAGACCCTACATATGTGAAGAAACATAGGAACCATTGCTAGTGGTTAATTACCACTTTATCTCCTTGTAAAAGTCAAATTGACTTGGAATATTTTGTAATCACCTACCAAAAGGATTTGTGGAAAAAGTTAGCTCTTTGATTGAAGGAATATCTCCTAGGATATAGGAGCTTGATCATAGGGAGCCAAAAGTTTGAATTTGAATTCAAATTTTTACTCATTCCTTATAAAAATGGTCATGGAAAAGTCGTGGGTAGAATTCATCACTCCCGAGCTTCTCATTACTGATTTTGAGTGTGTGTGAGTCCTACACTCTAGCCCACACCTATCTACACCATTAGGCAATGCCATTCATGCCAATGGATTTGTATACAAGTGTTCATTAATACATACTTTCTCATTGTTCATTTCTGAGTTCTCTATCATACTACTTAAAAGTCTGTCAGCTTGTGAAGTGCATATCTTAGTCATTTCTCCATCAAATTCAGTGATTCAAAGCTTGTTGGATTCACGCAAAGTTGTCTACATACTATCAAAGTTTGAAGAGATTCTATTCAGCCATTTCAGAGAAATTTGCATCGAGATGATCACTGGTCAATGTCTGCTAAAGTCCTAAAAAATCGGGTGTATAACTTCATTTGCTAAATTGATTTCTCTTAGCATATGTTATCTTTTTACATCATTCCACTTGGAATAGTTAGTTTGATAAGCTAATTAAATACCCCTAAAAGGAATTTTTCCGATTCCTACTCTGCTGGTCATACTGAGCAAAAGATCCAGCAGGTGTCAAGACATAAATAGAAGGTTTTCTTGAGATTGTGAGTTTCAAAGTTATCTGTTTTGGTTCAATCATTGCACACATTATTTCCAAAGTACATAGGCCATCTTATGGTGTCATTGGAAAGCTAAGAAGGTCCACTTATCAAGTCTGAAGCAAAAGGGGGCTGGTACAAAGCAGGTTCTGGCAATACCTACTCAATCTCTTGGAGTATCCATCCATCTTTCCCAACAATATTAACAACATTATCAATAGGGTAGGTATCAAAACCAATAGCAACATCCATATTATAGGCCACCACAACAAAATCAACCTCAATACCAACAACAATATCAGGTACCATATAGGCCACAACCAGTCCTAGTCAACCAACCTCCAACTCCTACCAATGTTATTCCAGCTAAGTATGCAATGGTAGAGGAGAACCCGAATAGAGCATTGGTACCAATGACCCCATTAGTCTCATAAAATGACTCTCATGCTCAGAGTTCTGACTACACCCATGACGATAGTCCACGAGCTTATTACATAGAGTCACCAAAGAATAGTGATATTTTTTCGTATCAATATGAGGCACCACCTATGGAACAAAATTGGGAGCCAGAATACTCCAATGTCATGTATACGAATCCAAACCCCAGGCCCCAATTGAGACAAATGAGCCCACAAGCCCCTAGAGGACCATGTTTTAGATGTCAAGGTCACCATTTGATTTGTGAATGTCCCCACTCATCGACTCCAAGACAAGGATAGAACATCACAATACAAGGCTTTTGTCTTGAGTGCGGCAAAGAACATCTCCCCAAAGATTGTCCAAGGAACCCCTCTAGTGCACGCAAGGTTACAATGATTAATGTGGTAGGCATAGTGGTGGATTCAATTTCAAGTAGCAATAATGTGGCTCCTATACAAGTAGTTACTAGGGCACAAGCCTTAAAGCAAGGTAAACTAGTTGGACAATCAGATTCAAGTGAATCAGGAGAGCCTAGTAAGAGGAAAACAAGAACATGGAAGGATACTAGAGAGAAGGCCTATTGCAAGTGGAATAGAAAGCTATATGAACTCAAAGAAAGCCTGAGAGATGTAAAAAGCAAAATAGAAGATATCGCCTCTCGAAATCCCTCGCATGCCAAAACTCCATCCACTCCACTTCATCTCACCCCACCACCCATTGTAAATAAACTACAACCAGGGTATGTTCTTGCAGATCCAACACTAGAAGGATTGGATATGATGTTCATGGCCTACCAGGCTCGATTTCAAGAAGCGCCAACAATTGCAAACCTAGAAAAGAGTCACCCTAGAGCAGATTTGGAGATTGAACGGACAAAATTTGCATGAAAATGGTAGAACTAGCTCAAGCTATGCTCAAGGCTAATCAATTGTTCAATCAGACAAATTCTGGCAAACCAGGTTTGCATTTCCAGGGCTTACTAGAAAGTTTAGAGCAGTTGGTAAACAAACCGCAAGTTTCTTTACCTCCATTTGTTGAAAGAGAAAGCTCACCACCAAGGAAAGTTTATGTTCCTGATTCTGTGGATGATGGAACACCTCTTTCAATTCAGCACTACTCTTAAGAGTTCTTGCGAGAAATACAAGAAGAGAAATGGGTCAAGGCGAAGGGTAGTCCCTCTCCTATTCCTGAAATTGATGATCTTCATGATCGATTCCTCCAAGACATAAAAAACCTATCCCATCATTGGTTGATTGGCACTTCAGATAATTTGTATGTTCCATTCTGCATATTAATGGCTGATTATAATGCTGAGATAAGGTAGCACACAACCAAAGAACCAACCTCAGGGACACAATTTGCACCAGATGACATCCCTGAAAGTGCAACTCATGGTAACATATTTCAACCTACATGGAGGATATGCCTACTAGAAACATACCCCAAGATGGTGTGTACTTGGAATAATATGCCTCTATACATCAAGTATAACCCTTGCTATTGCCCTGTCTTCCGCCGAAGATCATGGCCCGAGTACACCAAAATAGTTTTGACAGTTAAAGGTTGTGCCAAACGGTTAAACTATGTATACTTGGCACCACCACGTGGCCAACCCACGGTCGCATACATGATTTCAACCATTCAGATTTTGGGGAATCAGATTCAAGAATGTACCAGACATCATGGCACAAATGTGCTTAAAAATATTTGAGCTAATGCTGGTTACATTTAGGACCTTTAGAAATGTCAAAGAACCTTATCTTTTGGCTCTCGGATTCAATGAAGGCAACCAAGATCTCGTTTATGATATGAGCACCACACCATCCATCAATGTTGTCTATGCGTGGCATGCTCGTATTAAGTATCTCCCAGCCTGCTTAAAACAAATGTTTGAAGAAATGTTTATCACAGGGTTCTGGGAATATCATTCAGAGATATTCATACCCAGAACATCTCATTTATTACAATTATTTGCGGTAGAGCAGGGTCTACATTCAGAGAAGCTATGCATGCCACATCCGAAGGTACCTAGGCTAGTAGACTGGGACTCCCTACTCACCGACTTGGCAAAAGGACTGAGATTGATAGAACACCACTTAGCGACAGATGTGGTGGAATACTACATTCAATGGTCCACTCAACAAGGGTCTATCAGAGACGACAGACACGAGAGAGGGGGGAGTGTTGGCAGTGGTCAAGGCAGTCAAGGACTTTCGAGACAAGGAAGCCAATGAGAAGGGCCAAGTAGGCAAAGTAGTCAACGGAGATCCAGCAAATAGGCCTATCATGTTTCATGAAGCTGAAGGTCAAGGAAAAAGCACATGAGTACATCAAAGAGGTGGACACATAAGAAGAAGGAGAAAGTAGGGAGCTCCAAGAAGTGTATGTCAGATTTTCAGAAGAAATCCCTACAAAAATAGTGATTTTCATCATTAAAAGCCATTGTAAATACCATTTCATATTTTTGTAGCTCCATTTTGTGCAAGCCAAGGAGTCCTTGAGCTTGAGGAGCATTAGAAGTACCTACCTATCAATTTTCATATTTTTTAGACTCTGTTTGAACCCTCAAATAGGCCCTAGAACCTAATTTTTAACTAGGCCGGACACTAAGTCGGGACAGGGCCAAAACTAGTCAAAAACTATAAAAAGAGCTAGAGAACTTATTTTTGAGGGTAGCTTGTTGTAGAATTGAACTTGTAAGAGAAATTTTGAGAAATCTAAAGAACTCCATTGTCTCTCTCTTTGTTCTTGCCTTGTGTGCATGTGTGTATGTATGTGTGTGCATGTTAGTGTGCTTCTCACTCACACACGTGCCATCACTTGTTTGAGGTCTTCATACCATACTCACATCTTCCCGGATTGACATTAAAGGAGGTGCTACTCATCACTGAGCTACACCAAATTTTGGCGACGTTGCCAAGTATCGAGCTTTGAGGACGAGCGTGTGATGGTAAGACGTAGAGTTGTGACGTTGGTATTGCAGGTAATTTCTTTACTTCTCCTTATTTTTCTCTTTCTTATTTCACCATCCCCACCACCATCATCATCCTAACCATCTCCCACCTCCATCTCCATCATCGCGAAAAATTTCAGTTTTTGGTCATATCACCTTCTCCCTTCCATTTCCCTCATTTCAGTTGTGAGAGAGAGCGAGAGAGCGAATTGTGTGCGCTATTTTTTGCACGTTTCTTGAGTTTCTTGCAGGTTTTGGCTCTATCATCATCTCCAGCAGGCCATGCAGGTACAGAAAAGCTCTGCACAGTCTCCGGGGCGTTGACTTCTGTCAATTGCGATTGACAAAAAAGTTGCTTCTTTGGTAAAACAAAGTGCACCACTATGACACACATGTTGAGCACATTCCAAATCACTTTTCAAAACTAAAAAATTTTGTGTTTTTCTGTCAATCGCGACCGACACTGTCGATTGCGATCGACAGCCATGATTGACAGAGACGACCGACAGACCCTTTCCATCGCGATTGACACTATCGATCGCGATTGACAGCCACGACCGACACCTCTGTTAGTCGGGATTGACACCGTCGATCGCGACTGACTGAAGTTTGATGATTGACACATAAACTCGCGTGCCCACATGTCCATCATGATGGACAGACCCACGATCAATTGAAATTACGCCAGAATTCATGCTAAAAGTGTCGATTGAGATTGACACCATCAATCGTGACTGACAAACCCCACAACCGACTCTGTCGATCACGATTGACACTGTCAATCACGACTGACGTGACGATTGCGACTGACAGGCCTTGTAGCTCAAGCGTAAGCACCACCTCCTTTACTTGTCAATCCGCGGAGACGTGAGGACCGGTATGAAGACCACGAGCAAGTGAAGGCACAAGTGCGTGAGTGAAAGCACACAAACATGCACACACATACACACACACGCGCACAAAGTAAGATCAAAGAGAGGAACAATGGAAGGATTTTGATTACAAAAGGAAATCTATTACAAAACTGAAATCTACAAGAAGCTAACCTCAAAAATGAGCTCTCTAGCTCTTTTTATAGGTTTTTAACTAGTTTTGGCCCTGTCCAGACCTAGTGTCCGGCCTAGTTAAAAATTAGGTTCCAGGGCTTATTTGAGGGCTCAAACGGAGTCTAAAAATTATGAAAATTGGTACGATGGTACTTCTAATGCTCCTCAAGCTCAAGGACTCCTCGGCTTGCACAAAATGGAGCTACCAAAATAGAAAATGGTATTTACAATGGTTTTAGTGATGGAAATCACTATTTTTGTAGGGGATTCTTATGAAAAGTTGACAGTTACTTCATGGAGCTCCCTACTTGCTCCTTCTTCTTGTGTGTTTCCACCTTTCTGATGTGCTTCCATGCTTGTGCTTGACTTTGAGTTCCAACACTCCCCCCCCTCTCGAGTCTGTCGTCCCTGACAGACCCTTGTTGTAGTGGTTGTTCCATGTAGTGCTTTGAGAGGTAGTATCCATTCTGTATGAACGAGAGCCGTCTATCTTCCAAATTTGGTAGTGTTGGTTGTCCAGTTCTTCATGTGTCACTGCAAGCCTTTACAAGTCGTAGTCCCTTGGTATGTGCTTCTTTCATGAATTGCAGCATGAATGCGTCGTTGTGAGCTCTCAAAAATCGCGAGTTGCTCAAAAGAGGTTGTCAAGATCGAGTTAGAGCAACTACTAGCTTCGAATTGCTTCCTAGGTATGGATGTTGTTCCCATGACGTCCGCTAGCTCTTCCAAAGATGATGTTGAGAGCAGTCATGCTAACTACTCATAACCCATAATGAATGATGGGTAAGTGTGTTCGTGCCTGGGTTGAAAAAAGTATGTGCCTTGTGCACGGCCTTGTAATGTAGCCCTACGCATGCTTACTTGGAAAATGCATTGGAAGAAGTATGGTGCAAAAATTGCAGTTCTTGAGCTAAGTGCGCAAGGGTATGCTGACGAAGAGGTTTCCTAAACTATCATGGTTATGATGTTTCCAAAGTAAAGATACTTACCATGGAGAAGGTTGATGGATGTTTTGTCTCTTCGTGTTGTACGCTCGGCCTTTGGGATGGAACCTTGTTGATGAATGGCCATGTTGATTGTCCACTGATGAGATCTTTTGAGTGGTGAATCCCCTTTCCTCTTTTCAAAGCAACATTTGTCACTAACAATGTGCATTTCTGAGCTTGGGCTCATGCACGTTCACTTCCCTATATTGACACTCAGAGGAATATTGGACACGTGCCGGTTTCTAAGAGATTACCATGCTGATTGACATAGACCATTCACCAGTGCTACTGTTCCATACTGGTTCAGGAAATATTGAGAATTGAATTGCTTTATATTCTTTGGCAAGCAACATCGGTTAACTACACCAAGCTGAGTTTCACATATTCTCTTTAGCTCACCATATACAGGAGTCTTCTCCTCCAGAACAACCTTTTGCAGATATCTCCTTGGCTGCTATGGTACATACAGTAGTTAAGCATCACTCAAGTTGTGGACCTTCAAGTTCTTCACTCCCACCATAGTAAGAGGAAACCTTAGTTGTGGATGCCCTGCTCATGCTAAGTTCTTGACATTTATGAGATAAGGCAGCAATTAAATCATCTGCAAGCCAAGACACACTTCTATCCAAACTGATAAATGCCCAGTAATCGATGGTTCAATCTTCAACTAAGCATGACTCATTCATGTTCCATGAGCGAAACCTGGGAACAAGTTCTTCCTCGTTTTTTTTTTTTTTTTTTTTTTTTTTTTTTTTTGTGGGAAAAATTATCACAAAACAAGAACACAAAAGTTAGTATCAGTAGAAAAAATTTGACATATGTCAATGTGCTCTTGTGCTTAGGATTCTCAAGTGTGTCTATGCACGACCATGTAATGTGGCCCTATAATGATGCATACTTGGGAAATGCATGACCTGAATGGTGCATAAGACAGGGTTGTGCAAAGGGCACATGGTTGTCGCTCGTCGAGGTTTTCAATGTTATTTGCAGATATTGATGCCATCTTTGTTGGAGGCATCCATTGTATCTCGAGAGGACAACTGATCATTCCTCCTTGTAGGGATCCATTTGAGAACGGTCTGCAACTGGGTAGAGATCACCTTTGGCCACTTCGTGTTTGAATGATCTCCTGAGGGTTTGATCCACCGTGGCTGGTTCTTTATTTTGGTGGATGCTATCGGTACTTTTGTCTTCCAAACCCTTATCCTTGCAGAAGAGGTTCTTTGATCTGTATTGGAGCTCTGTGCTTGATTCAGTTCTTTACCTCGCCTTAGTGTCTTTGTTGTGCAGGTTGGTGCCTTAAAGTCCCTCCTTGGATTTTGTCTGAGCTTAGGCTTGACTGCTTGGGATCCTTTGATTGGAAGTGGTCTTTCTTGAGGATAAGTCGTGGTAGGCCTAGACCATAGATTTTGAAGTCTAGTGTGAGGGGACTGATTTTGTGCCAGGGCTTTCTTTGGTACCCATATCATAGTGCGATTGGGTTGGGCTCTAAGTAATTTCTTGGCCGCCCAAATTTGCTTGACATTACCAAAAAAATGTGATTCCTGTTTCTTGATGTAAGGGTCTTTTGGGCCTTCTATGTGAGTTTTTTGACAAAACTCATCTTTACATGGGAAGTGCAACAAGGGTTGATCTTCTATACCTACATCAGACTCATGCAAGGGATCAATGGGCTGTGTGGTTTGAGATTGATCTAGAGATTCATTGAGACATTTGTCCTTATTACACATAGAATCCCTAGGTGTACAAATGGGTGATGGATTGTCATGATTCACCCTAGAGTCGACCTCCTTTTCCACATCAGTGATACACAACAGTGGTTGATCATCTCCTTCTTGACCATCTGAGTGCAGATCATCCCTACTTATGGCTTCATGAGGGGAATCCAAATTTACAGGAAGAGAGGGTCCTTCCACATCCCCCAAACACTTGGAGTCCTCCATATCTCCATTCTCTAAGGTTTCCTGTGATTTACTCAAAGAAGGATCAGATTCGAAAACATGAGTAGAAAGAAAAATTTTCTCATTAAAAGCACGCTCTGTGAAAAGATGATTTTGCCCCCAATCATCATAAGGTGGATAGTCATTAGGATTTTCCATAGACATATATGTAGAAGCACTGATAATAGGTGGAGAAGGCACCTCAATTTCTTGATGATTTTGTGTAATGAACCTTTGGGTGCCAATGATCAAGTCTTCATCTATGCAATCCATGACAAAGAATGTTTCCGAAAATTGCATATCACCCACCATAACTGGCAACACAACTTGACCCATGCATTCATAATGTTCATCATCCATGAGGATAGAAGAATGAGTTGTTGGTTGTATGTTCTCAAAAATAATGGTCAAGAAGTCAATATGAATCAAATTCCACTCACAATGAGGATTGATATATGCACTCAACCTTCTACATTCATATCCTATTCTTATATCCACCAACATATTGTGATATTCTCTTGTTGCAAATATGGATCCGACCCCCCTAGACATTTCCTCCTTTTCCTTGACTGCTTGCAATTTTTCTCTAGATGTTTCATCTTTATGTGATATTATCTCATGTATTTCATGTTTATCCCCCTCCTTTTTTTCAACCTTAGCCCCTTTTCTTCTATCTTTTGCTTTTTTCTTTCCCATGACACAAATTTCTCCCCCTTTGTATTGCTCAAAAATCCTTGGGAGCCCCCCTGGTTTCCTAGTCCCACTTGAGGGTCAACTTCAAATTATCCTATCTAAAAATCAACGCATTATTCTTGAAAAAAACAGTTGAGATCGTGTAGGATTTGAAACGAGCTTTCCAACAAGCTATAGAGCTCAAAAAATGGACTTTGGATGAAAAAGTTATGCCAAATCAGGCTCCTGGGGGTCAAAACAGGCAAACAGGACCTTTGGAGAAAATCGCGATTTTGTGAACTTTCTGAAAATCGCGATGCTGTGAAGTAAAAAAAAATCGCGATGTTGAGCACAAAATCGTGTTTTTGAAAATCGCGGTTTTGAGCACAAAATCGTGTTTCTGAAAATCGCGATTTTGAGCAGAAAATCGTGATTTGAAAATCGCGATGTTGATCACAAAATCGTGTTTCTGAAAATCGCGATGTTGATCACAAAATCGTGTTTTTGAAAATCGCGATGTTGATCACAAAATCGTGTTTCTGAAAATCGCGATGTTGATCACAAAATCGTGTTTCAGAGAATCGCGATTTTGACTCAGAGAATCGTGATTCACAAAATCGTGTTTTTGACTGAAAATCGTGTTTTCTCAGAATCGTGTTTTTGACATGAAAATCGCGATTTTGAGCAGAAAATCGTGAATTGGAAATCGCGATTTTGAGCAAAAATTCGTGTTTTCTCAAAATCGTGTTTTTGACTTGAAAGTCGCGATTTTGTCCCACAGAATCGTGTTTTTCTCAAAATCGTATTTTTGGCTGAAAATCGTGATTTGTGAGAATCGCGATTTTGAGCAGAAAGTCGTGTTTTTCACAAAATCGTGTTTTTTGCTGAAAATCGTGATTGGTGAGAATCGCTATTTTGAGCAGAGAATCGTGTTTTTTGAAAATCGTATTTTTCACATGAAAATCGCGATGTTGAGCACAAAATCGTGTTTTTGAAAATCGCGATTTTGAGCAAAAAATCGTGTTTTCACAGAATCGCCTTTTTCACAAAATCGTGTTTTTGCTGAAAATCGTGATTGGTGAGAATCGCGATTTTGAGCAGAAAATCGTGTTTTTTTTTTAGAATCGCGATTTTGAGCAGAGAATCGTGTTTTTTTTGAGAAAAACACAGAATCGCGATTTTTTCAACCAACTTTTAGGCGGGAAAACTGAAAATCGTGATTTTTCAAAAAATTTTGAATTTTCACAGAATCGCGATTTTCATCACAGAATCGCGTTTTTTGGCGGGAAATTCAAATTTCTGAGCGCCGGCTATGGCGAGCTCCGTATGAGCAGAAAATCATGAAAAAAATACAGCGCTTGCTCTCCCTTGCACCTCCTAACTCCTTCCCACACAATAATGCATGAAAAATGGTATGAAGATGGTGAAAATGCACTAAAAAACAAGAATTTTCTATGAAGAAGGAGATGGAAGAAGGTGGAGATGATGATGATGATGATGATGAAGAGGAAAAAAACAGAAAATGAACTGAAATGACAGTTTTTTTTACCTTCCAACGTCGCAAATCTACGATCTTACCATCACAACGCTCGTCCTCGAAGCTCTCTCCCCGGCAACGGCGCCAAAATTTGGTGTAGCTCAAGCGTAAGCACCACCTCCTTTACTTGTCAATCCGCGGAGACGTGAGGACCGGTATGAAGACCACGAGCAAGTGAAGGCACAAGTGCGTGAGTGAAAGCACACAAACATGCACACACATACACACACACGCGCACAAAGTAAGATCAAAGAGAGGAACAATGGAAGGATTTTGATTACAAAAGGAAATCTATTACAAAACTGAAATCTACAAGAAGCTAACCTCAAAAATGAGCTCTCTAGCTCTTTTTATAGGTTTTTAACTAGTTTTGGCCCTGTCCAGACCTAGTGTCCGGCCTAGTTAAAAATTAGGTTCCAGGGCTTATTTGAGGGCTCAAACGGAGTCTAAAAATTATGAAAATTGGTACGATGGTACTTCTAATGCTCCTCAAGCTCAAGGGCTCCTCGGCTTGCACAAAATGGAGCTACCAAAATAGAAAATGGTATTTACAATGGTTTTAGTGATGGAAATCACTATTTTTGTAGGGGATTCTTATGAAAAGTTGACAGTTACTTCATGGAGCTCCCTACTTGCTCCTTCTTCTTGTGTGTTTCCACCTTTCTGATGTGCTTCCATGCTTGTGCTTGACTTTGAGTTCCAACAGGCCTCGACAAACACCTCTATCAATCGTGATTGACAGACCTATCGGTCGCGATTGACAACCATTTTCGACCAAATTTTTAGGGTTTTTTATTTGAAGATTTTGGGCTAATTTTGGGTAGGAATATTGGGCTATAGGACACATAGGGAGGCCATAACCAAATATTTTGAGAAGACCCTATTTGCCTGCTAGCCTGTTTGAACCCTGTTTTAACCCCAGAACCCTGAACAGTCATAACTTTCTCATACGAAATCCGTTTGCTGTGATCTTTGGTTTGTTGGAAAGCTCGTGGGTTTTTAAGTTGACCATACCCAGGGGGAAGAAAACTGAGGGATCTTTAGGATTGTTTTCCACAAAGCCAAAGAACATTTTGATCTCTGAATTGCATGAATGAACATGGTCTGTTGTGTCAATTGAAGTTAAATCTTGAGCTAACTTTGGGAATGTTGCAGGTCCATTGAGAGCATCGAAGGGCATTTTAAGCAAGAGTAAGTGCAAGCTTGGGAACACGCTTCCTGGGCACATAGGGGCAACCAAGGAGAGAAACTAAAGGTTGGAAATTCTCAACACCCTCTGTCAATTCCTAGCTTAGGCTAAGTACGGATAGAGGTTTTGATCAATTAGGGTAACGTTAAGCACGATCAAGTCCAATAACTCTAATCACTCCAATGCAAGTACAAAGAAATTGCAATTGTGAAACAACCTAAGGGAAAAGAATCTAAATTGAGCAACCAAACTCAAGTACGATAAACCCTAAGTATTCCTCACGATGAAGATTGATTGGACAAGAAGTGACATCTTAAGCAAAATTAAAAAGAACAAGTGATTAATACAAATTGATCCGCAACAAGGTTGTACTTTGGAAAAAATTGGGGCTAATCAATTAGGCATATGAACCTTGGATCAGGACGACACCTAGGGAGAGATAGACAGAGTTTTAGGTCTTCAGAGGCTAGTGTCAATCATACCGCTAGGTCTTGGGCCCAGCAATTGAGCCACTATTCGCACTACCCTAGCTCTGAAACTAGCGAGTCCAAGATGTCTCATGGTATGGAGCGACCCAGAGGAAGCTCAGGGGTGGATTACTTGCAAAAGGTTGAAGGTCCCTACAAGACTCAACTGGAATACCTTAGGACCAACCGATTAGGTACTTGCATCTATGAGGACGGCCTAGAAAGATCTGTGGTCCAGATCAAAAATCCAGATCAAAAATCCAGATCAACCCATTGGACTAGAACATCCAGCAGTCAAGTTTGAAAATGGAGCATACCTGGACAAAGAAGGAACCATATACGTAGTCACCAGTCACCCAGATAGGACAGACGAATTTGGTAACGTGATCCCAGAAACGGACATAGGTGACTTGGAGCAAGGGAACATAGGAGGAGAGCCTAAAACCCCTTGAGGTAAATCAGTTCTAACGAGAATCCTCAATCCCGAGTGGGTTCCCCAGGACAATAAGAGCATAGACTTGCTATTGAACCGAGAGACTGATGAAGCTTTTTGGAGGTATAAGCCTGACCAGCCTAATGAGGTAGGAACGATCAAAATCTATGAAGTTAAAGATCTTGAAAGCCCACGCAGAGTGACCTATTTAGACAATACTTCAGAGAGGGTCTTTGTGGTCACAAAGCATGGTAGGCATGCCTACACTTGGAAGGGTGAATTTATTTTCCCCTAGTTAAGATCTAATGTCTCTTATGGCCACCCAGGAGCTAGAACATCCCAAGCTCATGGAGCTCAAAGAGACAGAAGTAGAGACAGGCCAGAGGTAAGTTTTGCCAACCCCTTGGGAAGAGAAAGGATGAGAACAAAGACGGATAGAGTGGAAACTGAGAGACCTAGAGTAGCAAGAAACCAAAGAAATGCTGATGATTTTCCTTTGCCAAGGCCTAGAGAACACACTAGGACCTTGAGACCGACCCAATTGGTTATGTCCATGAAAAATTACTTCGATGGCACTAGAGACCCATATGATCATGTGGCCGAGTTTAGGCAAGTCTTGAGAGTTGAACAAGTTGAGGACCTATTCATGCAGTACAATGCTTTTGGTCTAACCCTTAGGAACACTGACCTTACGTGGTTTCAACCACCTAACGAGAGACACTTCAGGAACATAGAACAACTTCTAGAGGTTTTCATTACCAAATTCTCTAAGAGTGGCATAAGGCATAATACTTCCTCACTGATTCACAGATTCAAGCAGACACCTCAAGAGACCGTTAGACTTGCAAGAATAAGGTTTAGGCAATATCTAGAGAGATGTCCTGTTCCTGAGTTACCCACACCAGCCAAACAAGTGGCTTTATTCTTGGATGGACTGCTAAGTACCAAATTGAGATCATATGTGTACTTGAAGGACCCTAGAACCATAGAAGAGTGTGTACGCATGTGCATCGACATCGAGGATAACCTAGGGGAGTAATTAGAGCTATCAAAAATCTACAAAGATTCGGATAGTACTACTAGCCTCTCTTCCACGCAATCCACATCTATTGAGGAACTCGCTGAGAAAGTAGCTCCGATACCAAGGTTTGCCCCAGTGAAAAGGTGCTATACTTGTGGAGGTGACCATATGGCGAATGTATGTCTCATTATGGCTCAACCCCAAGTGAACGCTAGTAGCCAGTACTGCACCATAGAATGGAGATACAATAATCACACTACACAAGATTGCCCATACAATAAACAAGCGGTTAGACAAACCTACCCTTAGCCATATCCACAACAGGGAAGATACCAAAACTAGTACCCACCACAACAATATAGTACCAAAACTAGTACCAAAACTAGTACCCACCCCAACAAACCTATCAGCAACCCTACCAATCCCAGTAGAGACCTCAACCTGTGCTAGCGCAGCAACCCCCTGCTCTAGCCAATGTGATTCTAGTAAAGTACGCAATAGCAGAAGAAAATCTAAATAGAGCCATAGTCCCAATAACACCATTGCTTTTAGAAAGCAACCCTAATGCTCATAGTTTTGACTCGACTCACATTGATAGTCCATAGGCTTACTACATGCAGTCACCTAAGCATAACGAGTCATATTACTATGAAGATCCGAGTGAACCTAGTTGGGAGCCAGAGTATGCAAATGTCATGTACGCAAACCTCAACTCTAGACCTCAACCTAGGCAGGTAAGACCCCCATTTCCTAGAGGACCATGTTATCGATGTCAAGGAGATCACCTCATTCGTGATTGCCCTATGCCTGCACCCACACAATCCCAATCCATGACAATTCAAGAATTTTGTCCCAATTGTGGGAAGGAGCATCTCTTGCGAGATTGCCCTAAGAACCCCAATAACATGTCGAAAATCATTCCTATCAACATTATTGGGTTAGTAGTAGACTCTACAGGAAGCGTGACATCCACTGCCCCTGTGCAAGTGATCACTAGAGCTCAAGCTTTGTAGCAAAACCAGAGTTTAGGCCAGGAAAAGAGTTTTGAGGTTAGTGAAACTGAGAGCATAACCAAGAAATGGACGAGAGTCTGGAAAGATCGCCGTGAGAGAATGAAAAGACAATGGGCAAAGAAAATGAGTGAACTCGAGGAAAGTCTAAGAGAAATGAGAGCCAAGATAATTGAACTCACATCTCAACCTCACTCTCACACTACTCCACTACCACCATTCGCATCTCCATCCAATCCACCACCTTCCAACCCACCCCACACAATCCCACCACCCCCTAGAGTAGGATCCGTCCTAGTAGATCCCACTTTTGAGAACCTAAACATGATGCTTAAGGCATATCAGGCCAGAATCCAAGAAGGGCCAAATGTAACGGATCATGAAAGTGCTACCCTAGAGCGGAACTAGAGCTTGAACGAACTAAAATTTGTGCGAAGATGGTGGAATTGGCTCAAACCATGTTTGAAGCTAGTCGCCTCTTTAACTTCTCTAGTTCAGCAAAGATGCAGTTGCACTTTGATGGAATGCTAGAAAGGTTGGAGAGGTTAATAGCACAATCAGAAAAGGAACCCACCTCTCAAAATAAGGACAAGGCAAGTGAAAGGATACACCTTCCCCCCCAGGAGGCTTATGTGCCTAATTCCACTGAACCAGACAACTCTTCTTCTATGAATAGGTACTCACCAGAATTCCTGCGAGAGATTCAAGAAGAGAAATGGGCTAAGGAGAGTGAAGTTCCTCCTCCCATTGAACTTGTGGATGACGTGCGCGATCAATTCCCACAAGAAATTCCTTCCATTTATGAGGAGCAGGAGAGTACCCAATCTCAGGAGAGATTAGACTTCGAATCTAACTCCTTACAGGAACTACCCCATTTCACAGGCCCATGTGAAGCAAAGTCTACTTGCATGAGAGCACCCACGGTCATGGTAAGAAACGAAGTCATACCTAGGAACACAGAGGTAGTGAAAAACACTAAAGTGCAGTGCAATCTCACCTTGGAAGAGCTACTCAAGGTTAGGCCAGAACTATGGAAACATGTAGCTAACCAAGTGCTTGAAATAGCCAAACCCCGTTCCCAAGTAGGATCTCATAGAACGGTGCCAGAAATACCTTTGGATAAGATAGGAGACATGAGTGAGGGAGAAGAAGGAAACACCTATCTTCCCATTACCCATCACGCGTACACTACCAAGGCAATTTTGGACTCAGGCATAGGAGTTGCAATTGCTACCACCTCCCTATGGAAGCATTGGGCCAAGCCAGCACTCAGGCCAACGAGAATGAAATTGCAAATGGTCGATGGTCACATTGAGAGACCCTTGGGACTGGTAGAAGGAATAACTCTCACTACATGTGGTGTTGAGTTTGAACATACTTTTGCTATATGTGACTTTAGCAAAAATCATGCCTATGAGATGATTTTGGGAAGAACATTTATGCGACAGTTGCAAGTGGTACAGGATTGGGGAACCAATTCCTTGTACCTGCAACACTTATGTGTCACAAAAAAGTTAATCTCAAGGATTACTCTCATCGAGATGTCCCTCCCATCCAATGGAATCCCATCCATAGAGCCAAATATGACACTGAGTGAGTGCATTCGACAGGATCACGATCCTCATGGATGCATGAAGACACACATTTATGGATGTGTAAAGTAGTAGTAGAAGAAGAGAAGAGGGAAAAAGCCAGATTGGTAGGTGCGAAAGAAACCCATAGATCAGCTCAAGACCTAGCCTATGCACTTGTAGTATTCCCTGATGAAGAATTCGAACCTCATGGTTGGGCGGAAATTTTAGCAACAATGGATGTAGCCATCAATGAAGAACAATGGATACCCCACTGTGATGAGGATGGCTATGATATTTCAGTCTTCTCCATAGAGCCAATCATGAGAGATTCGGTTCTGGAAGAATGTGAACCTAGCACTGATGCATTTGAGGATGCAAGTGACTCCGATCTAGAGTCAATAATTATGGACCCACCTTTTGCATCAGATGAAGAATACTTCTATGAAGTAGAAGCTTACCCTCAAAGACACGGAGAAATTGTGAATGATGTGAGGTTAACCACACAAGTGACTGCCAAGAGCGAGGGTAAGAAAAGAAAGAAGAGAGAAGTCACTCTAGAGGAAGAACAATCTTTGTTTGAGGTTCCTGAAAACTTAAAAAAGTATGAGATGGATGATAGATGAGTCATGATAAGAATGCCTAAATGTGAGGGGCAATCAGGAGAGGCCTATGATAACAAAGAAACCACCAAGAAAATAGTTGTAGCCATAAAAGAAGGAGAAGAAAGATGTACTTACATAGGACATGACCTGACGGAAGAAGAAGAGCAAGAGTTGATAACCTTGCTAAGAGAATACATAGATGTATTCGCTTGGAGTTATAAGGACTTGAAAGGTGTAGACCCTGACATATGCTCACACACCATCCCCATGACCTCAGATGCCAAACGGTCTAAGCAAAAGCCCTACACATATAATGATAATTATGTTTCCAAGATCAAAGAGGAGATAGATCACTTGGTTGAAGCTGGATTTATCTATGAAATTGATCACACTGAATGGGTATCCCCCATTGTAGTGGTGCCCAAGAAGAATGGAAAATTACGTGTGTGCATTAACTTAAAGAAGGTTAATACTGCCACTATTCGAGATAACTATCCGCTTGCTATCACTGAGCATCTATTAGAAAGAGTAGCAGGCAAGGAAGTGTACAGTTTCCTTGATGGATTTTCTGGCTACAATTAGGTAGCCATTGCTCCGAAAGATCAGCATAAGACAGCTTTTGCCACCGAGTGGGGCATATTCGCCTTTAGAGTAATGCCATTTGGTCTTACCAATGCACCAGCCACTTTTCAGAGGCTTATGTGTCATGTGTTTAAGGAATTCTTGAGGAAGAATTTAGAAGCCTATGTGGATGACCTCTGTGCGCATTCCAACATTGGACAGACCCATATACCTGAACTCAGGCAAATCTTTGACAAATGTAGAGAATATCAAGTCTACCTGAACCCAGAAAAGTGTGTTTTCATGGTCAAGCAAGGCAAGATTCTAGGATACATAGTGTCAAAGAATGGAATATCCACTGACGACAAGAAAGTGAGAGCCATTGCAGAACTACCTAGGCCAAAGAATGTCAAGGAAGTACAAGCCTTCATGGGGCATTGTGGTTATTACAGACGTTTCATACACATGTATGCCATCATTGCAAAGCCTCTCTACGGACTTTTGACCAATTTTGAGTGGACTGAAGAATGTGAGAACTCCTTCAATGAGCTTAAATGACGATTATGTTCAGCACCAATTTTGACCACACGAGATTGGAACAAGCCATTCCATGTCCATGTGGATGCATCCAGTTATGCTATTGGATGTGTGCTTGCACAACCTACGGGCGAAGGCAATATGGATCTTCCAATTGCCTATGCTAGTAGACAGTTGAATGCAGCTGAATGAAACTATACAACCACCGAACAAGAAGGATTAGGCATGGTTTATGCAGTTAAAAAGTTTAGACACTATTTGCTTGCAAATAAGTTTAAATTTTTTACTGGTCATTGAGCACTGTTGTATTTGGTAAACAAGCCATGCAACTCAGGCAGATTAGTAAGATGGTTTCTCTTACTAATGGAATATGACTTTGAGGTTGTAGTGAGGAATGAGAGAACTCATTTGAGAGCAGACCATCTCTCTAGGCTCACATCCGGAGAAGCCCCACAAGGAGTATCAGATGATCTTCTTGATGCTTACTTGTTTAATTTGGAAGTTGTACCTCACTGGGCTAAGCCATTAGTGCCAGTATTGACATACGGGCCTAACCACCCAGTAATAAACACTCAAGATAGGGAGATAGTAAAAACCCAAAAGTACCATATCATGGTAGGGAGCATGTACAAACATACAGATCAAGGGATCTTAGCTTGTTGTGTGGAAGAGGAAGAGTATGCTAAATGGTTGCAATTAGCACATGTGGGTGCATTAGAGCAACACTACTCCATGGAACAAACCTTAGAGACACTAAGGAGATTTGGAGTGCATTGGCCTACTATGGAAGCAAATGTACATAAGTTGTGTAAAGAATGCCCAGTCTGTCACAGTAAACCACCTGTGGAGCATGCTACTCTGTACCAAGTGACTCTAATACCATATTGGAGTGAACCATTAGTAACCTTTCTGAGGACGAAAGCATTCCCTCAAGAAATGACATTGGCCAGGCAAAGAAGTTTAGAACAAGAAGCCCTAGATTACTCACTCATTGGAGATAACTTATACAAGTGTGGTAAAGATGGATACCTGAGGTTATCTGTCCATGAGAGCGAATACCTCAAGATATTGGAAACTGTACACCAAGGTGTGGCAGGAGGACACTTTGGACCAGACCGAGTGATCAAGGCTATACTAGTTGCAGGTCTCTGGTGGCCAACCCTTTACATGGATGCACATACCCACGTGAAGAGGTGTGATGTTTGTCAGCGAACTCAGTATCCTATACGCAAAGATGAGATGCCATTGAAACCTATGATGGGTGGACGTGCATTCTCAAAATGGGGAATAGACTTTGTTGGTCCTATTAATCCCCCAGCTAAGGGTTCACATGCTGAATATATCATTGTGGCCACAGATTATCTAACCAAGTGGGTAGAAGTAAAAGCCACAATGAAGAACGATGCTCAGATGACTGCTAAGTTCTTATTTGAGAATGTGTTCACTAGATATGGGCTACCAATAGAGCTAGTCAGTGATAGAGGCACTCACTTCTTGAATGAAGTCATTGAAAATCTTCTTCAAGAGTTCTTGGTGATACACAAGAAGTCTACGCCCTATCATCCACAAGCTAATGGGCAAGCCGAAAGCAAAAATACGATTCTATGCAATGTGCTAACCAAACTAGTGAATAATAAAAGCTCTGATTGGGACAAACAGCTACACCATGCTGTTTGGGCATACCGAGTTGCCTATAAAACGGTACTCCAAGCCACACCCTTTCAGATGGTATTTGGCCAAAATGCAGTGCTACCATTGGACTTCTTGATACCTACACTGAAATTAGCACAGGAGCATGAGTGGACAGGGCACGAACTCTCATCGAGGATCTTTAATCTTGAACGACTAGGTGAAACAAGACTGAGAGTGGTTGCAGGAATTTACGCAACCAAGAAAAGACAAAAAACATATTTTGATGCACATGTGAAGGATAAGGGCTTGAAAGCAGGAGACTTAGTCCTAGTCTACACTTTGAAGCAACATGCACGAAAATTAGAGAAGAGAGGCTATGGACCCATGGTTATCAATAGGATCTCCACAAGTGGAGCAGTTCAATTAGCTACATTAGAAGGTGATGTTCTCCCTATTTACATCAGTGGGTGTAGAGTCAAGTTATATCAGTAACCCCTCACGGAGGAGATGAAAGTATATGAGGAAGTATCAAGACTAGACTGAAATAGAGAAGAAGCTCAGAGCATTTCAACCCTACCAAATTACATGGGAGAGTACGAAAAGGAATCCATGATATTCCGAGCACCCACAATACGAGGAAAAGGAAATGGAAACTCAGATAAGAATTCACACAATCTAACATAACTTAAAAAGATAAAAGTACAATGCCAACTGACGGTGGAAGAACTACTCCGGGTTAAACTGCAAATATGGAAACAATTATCCAGTCAATTGGAACTAGGGAAGGAGAAGGACGAAAAGGAGCACAAGGGACAAGAAAACCCATCTAAGGTACAAATCCCAGTGGATAATGTTGGAGAATCTAGTGAAGGAGATGAAGGTAACACATGTTTACCCGTCACTTACAATGGCTATATGACCAAAGCTATACTAGACACAGGAGCAAGAGTAGGAATTGCCACCAAGGAGATTTGGGAGAAATGGGGAAAGCCTGCCTTACGACCCACTCGCATGAAGCTTCAATTAGCAGATGGCCATGTTGAGAAGCCACTAGGAATATTAGAAAAGATCAAATTGACCACTTATGGAGTTGAATTTGAACATACTTTAGCCATCTGTCAATTCGGAAAAGCAAATAATTACGAGATGATATTAGGGTGACCCTTTATGAGACAACTTAGGGTAGTGCAAGATTGGGGTCGAGACTCTTTATACCTTCAACATCAAGGAAAAACCACCAAAATAAACTTGCATACGTTTGCATATCAAGATGTACCCCCACTACAATGGAATCCTATACACAAGGAGGAAGATGATCTATCTATTCATAGTGCTAGAAATCAAGCGATCAATCATGGATGCATGAGGATGCCCAATTATGGATGTGTAAAGAGGCCAAGAAAGAGGGTAATAAAAGGCAGCTATGGCCAATAGGACATCCTAACTACCGACCTGTAGAGGACCCAATGTATATGCCTCAAATCTTTCCTGATGAAACATTTGAACCGTATGCATGGATGGAAATCTTAGCAACCTTGGATGTATGTGTGAAAGAGGAAGTTTTGACGATGAATGAATGTGTAGATAAAGAAGGCTATGACGTAAATTTGTACATGGTTGTCCTACAAGAGGTGGAAGCAGGGGAACTCTTAGAAAAGGAGTGGAAAGAGGAATATGAGAGTATAGAAATGGAACCAGAATTTGATTTGGAAGAAAGCTACCTAGAAACCATTCAAACTAAAGATAAGTAGGAAATGACCAAGGTCTTAGCGATATAAGTAGCTCCCACAGTGCCAAAGCAAGAGGAAAATGTGAGTAAAATCGGACCAAATCCCAACCTTTTTGAGGTTCCGGAGCATTTTAAAAGGTACGAAGTAGAACAGAGAAAGATAGCCATTCAAATGCCTAAGAGAGAGGCTCGAGAAGGAGAAGTGTACGACAACAAAGAACAAACAAAAAAGATCATAGTAACAGTGGAAGATGGAGAAGATAGATCTACATACATAGGTAAAGATGTGTCAATTGAGGACGAAGAATAATTAATACAATTGATCCGAGAATATCAAGATGTATTTGCGTGGACATATAAGGATCTCAAGGGAATAGAACACACTGAATGGGTATCATCTCTAGTGGTTGTGCCTAAGAAGAATGGAAAAGTCAGAGTATGCATTAACATGAAAAAGTAAATGCAGCTACTATACATGATAGCTACCCATTGCCCATCACTGATCACCTTTTGGAAAGAGTAGTAGGAAAAGAAGTCTATAGCTTCTTAGACGGATTCTTTGGATACAACCAACTAGCTATTGCTACTGAAGATCAACATAAGATGGCATTCGTGACTGAATGGGGAGTCTATGCTTTCCGAGTGATGCCTTTTGGACTCACTAACATGCCTGCTACTTTCCAACGATTGATGTGTCATGTTTTCAAAAAATTCCTGAAGAAGAGTATGGAAGTGTATGTGGATGACCTATGTACATACTCAGATCAAAGACAAGACCACATTCCTGAATTGCGGAAGATATTTGATAAATGTTGGCAATATAGAGTCTGCATGAACCCTGAAAAGTGTGTCTTCATGGTAAGACAAGGGAAGATCTTAGGACACATAGTATCTAGGAACAGAATATCTATAGATGAAGATAAAATCAAGGTCATTTTAGAACTTCCTAGACCGAAGAATGCAAAAGAGGTGCAAGCATTTATGGGACATTGTGGGTACTATCGTCGATTTATCCACATGTACGCCATAATTGCCAAACCATTGTATGGACTGCTGACTCAATTCACTTGGACTGATGAATGCAAAAAGGCATTTAACGAGTTAAAAAGGCGACTTAGCACGGCTCCAATTTTGAAAACACCGAATTGGAACAAGCCTTTTCATATTCATGTGGACGGTTCTAATTACGCAATAGGATGTATCTTAGCCCAGCCAGCAGATGAAGGAAAGTTAGATCACCCAATTGCCTATGCGAGTAGACAACTAAATCAAGCTGAAAGGAACTATACAGCTACAGAGCGAGAGGGATTAGGAATGGTCTATGCAGTGAAAAAATTTAGACACTATCTCTTAGCAAACAAGTTCAAGTTCTTCATAGATCATCAAGCTTTATTGTATCTAGTCAATAAGCCTTGTAACACGGGAAGACTTGTGAGATGGTTTCTGCTATTGATGGAGTTCGACTTTGAAGTCTAGATTAACACATGGAGAACCACCAAGTGGAGTACCCGACGATCTGCCAGACACTTACCTATTTAATCTGGAAGTGTGTCCAAAGTGGGCAGAGAAACTAATTCCTATACTCACTCATGGCCCACAACACTCAATCAATAAAGAGAATAAAAAGGAAATTCTGCAGTTGAAGAATTTGCACATTATTGCGGGAAGTGTGTACTATAAGGAACCCAATGGTGTACTACTGAGATGTGTTGAGGAGGACAAACAAAGACGCTGATTGAACAAGCCCATGTGAACAAATGGAGGACATACAAAGGAATTCACGTAACTCTAAGAGAATTGAGACGATTAGGAGTACACTGGCCTGATATGCCTAAAGCTGTCCATGATTATGTTAGTAACTGTGCAGAATGCCAGGAGACCATTCCTGAGGATCATACATCCTTACCTTTCTCTACAATAGCACCCAAATGGAGTGAAGCACTAGTGAAATTCTTAAAGACCAAAGAACATGAGGAGGGAATTAGCTTGGCAAGGAAGCGATCCCTAGAGGAAATGAGCAAGGATTATGTACTCATGAGAAGACACCTGTTTAAGAGAGGGAAAGAAAATCAATTACGGCTATGTGTACATGAAGGAGAATATTTACCCATATTAGAGATGGCACATGGAGGTGCTGCAGGAGGTCATTTTTCAGCCCAGAGAACCATAAAAATGATCCTCTTTGCGGGCTTGTGGTGGCCAACTCTACATATGGATGCGAAAACCTATGTACGAAGTTGTGAGACATGCCAAAGGGCTAAATACCCAATTCGGAGGGATGACATGCCATTGAGACCTATGGTCTCCGCTAGATCATTTTCCAAATGGGGTATAGATTTCATCGGACCCATTAATCCACCAGCCAGAGGGTCACATGCCGAATACATCATAGTAGCAACCGATTATTTGATGAAATGGGTAGAGGAAAAGGCTACTAGAAGAAACAATGCTCAAACCACTGCTAAGTTTCTTTTTGAGCATATATTCACTCATTTCGGATTACCAATTGAGATTGTGAGTGACCGAGGAACACACTTCATTAATGAAGTAATAGAGTCTTTAATGAATGAGTTCTTAGTGATCCATAAAAAATCAGCCCCATACCACCCCCAAGCCAATGGTCAAGCGAAAAGTTCCAATAAGGTGTTATGCACAGTATTGACAAAGATCGTCAATAATGGGAGGTCTTACTAGGACAAACAATTGCATCATGCAATTTGGGCCTTTTGAGTTGCTTACAAGGCTGCCATTGGAACTACCCCATTCAATCTAGTATACGGACAGAACGCAATCTTGCCAATTGATTTTTTAGTACCCACTTTGAGAGTAGCCCAACAATATGAATGGACAGGACATGAATTATCCAAGCAACTAGACCGAATTGAGAAGCTACATGAGACTAGAATACAAGGGGACAGAACGCAATCTTGTATACGGACAGAATGCAATCTTGCCAATTGATTTTTTAGTACCCACTTTGAGAGTAGCCCAGCAATATGAATGGACAGGACATGAATTATCCAAGCAACTAGACCGAATTGAGAAGCTACATGAGACTAGTCCCTTGTCTTTTATGCACACATAAAAGACAAGGGACTAAAAGAAGGAGACTTGGTCCTGGTCTACACATTGAAGCAATATGCCAAGAAATTACAAAAACGTGGATATGGACCTCTAATCATCAATAGGATTTCTACGAGTGGAGTAGTTAATCTAGCCACTCTAGATGGAGATGTTCTTCCTAACTACATAAGTGGATGCCGAGTAAAACGATATATGGCGCCATTGACGGATGAAATGCTAGCATGCCTCGTAGGTGCGCAAAATAGGAAGAACGGATAAGAGAGGAGGCATGGTGTTAAAGCTGAAGGTCAAAGACAAAGTACAGGAGCACATCAAAGAGGTGGACACACAACAAGAAGGAGCAAGTAGGGAGCTCCAAGAAGTGTATGTCAAATTTTCAGAAGAATCCCCTACAACAATAGTGATTTGCATCACTAAAAACCATTGTAAATACCATTTTCTATTTTTGTAACTCCATTTTGTTCAAGACAAGGAGTCCTTGAGCTTGAGGAGTATTAGAAGTATCATCCTACCAATTTTCATAATTTTTAGACTTCGTTTGAGCCCTCAAATAAGCCCTGGAACCTGATTTTTAACTAGGTCGGACACTAGGTCTGGACATGGCCAAAACTAGTCAAAAAACTATAAAAGAGCTAGAGAGCTCATTTTTGAGGTTAGCTTGTTAGAGAATAGAGCTTTTGTAAGAGAAATCTTTTGCAATCGAAGCTTTCCATTGTTCCTCTATTTGATCTTGCCTTGTTTGCGTCTGTGTATATGTGTGTGCATGCTTGTGTGCTTTCACTCACACACTTGTGCCTTCCCTTGCTCGTGGTCTTCATACCGGTCCTCACGTCTCCGCGGATTGACAAGTAAAGGAGGTGGTGCTTACGCTTGAGCTACACCAAATTTTGGCGCCGTTGCGGGGGAGAGAGCTTCGAGGACGAAGCGTTGTGATGGTAAGCTTGTAGATTTGCGACGTTGGAAGGTAAAAAAACTGTCATTTTTGTTCATTTTCTGATTTTTCTTCTTCATCTTCATCATCATCACCATCTCCATCTTCTTCCATCTTCTTTGTCATAGAAATTTCTTGTTTTTTCGTGCATTTTCATCATTTTCATACCATCTTTCATGCATTATTGTGCGAGGAGGAGTTAGGAAGTGCAAGAGAGTGCAAGCACTGTGTTTTTTCATGATTTTCTGCACATACGGAGCTCGCCATTGCTCGGTACTCAGAAATTTGAAGTTCCCACCAAAAAACACGATTCTGTGATGAAAATCGCGATTCTGTGAAAATTCAATTTTTTTTTTTTAAATGGCGATTCTCTGTTTCCTGCCTAAAAGCCTTTTGAAAAGAACACGACTGTGGTCATTCTCAGAATCGCGATTCTGTGGTTGTGCTCAAAATTGCGATTCTCACAAATCACGATTTTCAGCAAAAAAAAACGATTATGAGAAAACACGATTCTGTGATTGTGCTCAAAATCTCGATTCTCTAAATTTTGAAAACCACGATTCTCTGAGACAAAATCGCGATTGTCTAGAACATCACAAGAACCCTTAAACCCACTCAAGTGATCAAGGCAATGAAAAATTATTTTGATGGGACAGGAGATCCTTATGATCATGTGGCCGAGTTCAAACAAGTGTTAAGAGCTGAACAGGTTGAGGATTTGTTCACCCAGTACGAGGCATTTGGCTTGACTCTTAAGGGCACTGCCTTAGCTTGGTTTCAACCACTGAGTAGTCGCAACTATCACGATATAGGTCAGCTGCTAGACGAATTCATTGTAGAATTTTCCAAGAGTGGTATCAGGCATAACACATCATCTTTGATCCATAGTTTCAAGCAAACACCCCAAGAAACAGTGCGACTAGCAGGTAGAAGGTTTAGAGCATACCTAGAAAGATGCCCTGCTCCAGAGTTACCCACACGAGCCAAACAAGTGGCTTTGTTCTTAGATGGCTTACTGAGCACAAAGTTGAGATTATATGTGTACTTGAAAGAGCCCAGATCCATAGAAGAGTGTGTGCGGACGTGCATTGACATAGAAGATAACTTGGGTGAGGAGTTAGGATTGTCCAAACTCTATAAGGATTCTGATAGTTCTACTAGTCATACTTCAAAAATCTGCACAGAAATAGATGAGATAGCTGAGCAAGTTGCCAAGAAGCTGGGAGTCCAAAATAGACAAACACAAAGAGTCACCTCATTGAACCGATGTGATACCTGTGGAGGCGACCACATGGCTAACGTATGCCCAATGCAAAACCAAAACATTAGAGAAAGGAATGCTCCATATTGCACTATTGAGAGAAAATACACGAACCACACGGCTCAAGATCGTCCCTACAATAGGCAGGCTGTTAGACAAACTTATCAGCAACCTTACCAACAAGGTAGGTATCAGAACCAATATCAAAAACCATATTATCGACCACAACAGCAATATCAGGCACAATTTAGGCCACACCCAGTATTGGGAAACCAACCACCAGCTCTTGCCAACGTGATTCCAGTCAAGTATGCTGTGGGAGAGGAAAATCCAAATAGAGCTTTGGTGCCAGTGACCCCACTGATCTCAGAGAATGACTCTCATGCTCATAGTTTAGACTACTCCCATGAAGGTAGTCCACATGCTTATTACACAGAGTCACCTGAACATAGTGAGATTTACTTGTATCAATATGAGGCACCACCTATGGAGAAAAATTGGGAGCCAGAATACTCCAATGTCATGTACACAAATCCTAACCCTAGGCCCCAATTGAGACAAATGAGACCACAAGCCCCTAGAGGATCTTGTTTTAGATGTCAAGGTGACCATTTCATTCGTGACTGTCCTCACCAACCATCTCCGAGTCAAGGTCAGGCTATCACAATACAAGCTTTTTGTCCTGAATGTGGCAAAGACCATCTTCCCAGAGATTGTCCAAGAAACCCCTCCAGTGCACCCAAGATTACACCCATTAATGTGGTAGGCTTAGTGGCGGATTCAAGTTCAAGTAGCAGTAATGTGGCACCTGTACAGGCAGTCACTAGGGCACAAGCATTAAAACAAGATAAACCAGCAGAACAATCGGAGTCGAGTGAAATAGTAAGAGAAAAACAAGAACATGGAAGGATACTAGAGAAAAGGCCAATCGTAAGTGGAATAAAAAGTTATCGGAACTAGAAGAAAGCTTGAAAGAAGCAAAAACAAAAATAGAAGACATTGCATCTCAAAACCCCTCGCATGCTGAAACTCCATCCACTCCATCTCATCCCACCCCACCACCCATTTTAAATAGGCCACAACCAGGGTCTGTTCTTGCAGATCCAACCCCAGAAGGCTTGGACATGATGTTCAAGGCCTACTAGGCTCGACTTCAAGAAGGGCCTACAACTGCAAACCTAGACAAGAGTTACGCTAGAGCGGACTTAGAGATTGAACAGATGAAAATGTGCATGAAAATGGTAGAACAAGCTCAAGCTATACTGGAGACTAGTCAAAAGTTCAATCAGACAAACTCTGTCAAACCGGATTTGCATTTCCAGTGCTTACTAGAAAGATTAGAGCAATTGGTAAACAAACCACAAGTTTCTTTACCTCCACAGGCTCAACCAGTTATTGAAAGAGGAAGCTCACCACCAATGGGAGCTTATGTTCCTAATTCCACGGATCCTGGAATACCTCCTTCTATTCAACAGTACTCTCAAGAGTTCTTGCGGGAAATACAGGAAGAGAAATGGACCAAGGAGAAGGGTAATTCTCCTCCTATTCGTGAGATTGATGATCTTCATGATCAATTTCCCCAAGACATTCCATCTATTTAGGGAGATGAAGTAGAACAACAAGAAGACGAAAGATTAGATTTTGAATCTAATACCTTAGGAGATTTGCCTCAGTTTCCAGGCCCATGGGAATCTGAATCTCTCCACATTAGAGCTCCCACAATACTAGTAAGAAATGAAGACTCGGTGGTTCCAAGGAACACTGATGTCGTGAAGAACACTAAGGTTCAATGTCATCTCATTGTAGAAGAGCTGCTGAAAGCAAAACCCGAGCTATGGAATCATGTGAAGGATCAGGTTCCAGAACTTGATTCCAATAAGCCAAAAACAGGCTCTAAGCAAAAAGTTCCAGAGATACCTCTAGACAAAATAGGGGACATGTTTGAGGGTGAAGAAGGTAATACTTATCTTCCAATCACCTACCAAGGTTACACAACCAAAGCAATCATAGATTCAGGTGCTGGTGTTGCCATTGCGACCACCTCCTTGTGGAAGCAATGGGGCAAACCCACATTAAGACCAACTAGAATGAAGCTTCAAATGGCCGACGGTCATTTTGAAAGACCTCTAGGATTGCTCGAAGGGATAACTCTAACCACTTGTGGTGTGGAGTTTGAACATACATTTGCTATATGTGACTTTGAGAAAAATAACGTCTATGAGATGATCCTAGGAAGACCCTTCCTACGACAGTTGCAAATAGTACAGGATTGGGGAACCAACTCCTTGTACTTACAACACTTAGGGGTCACCACCAAGGTAAATTTGAAGGATTACACCTTCAGAGATGTACCACCCCTACAGTGGAATTCTATCCACAAAGCGAAAGAAGATTCCATCTCTGTGCATTCTGAAAGTTCACCTGATCCATCATGGCTGCATGAAGATACTCATTTGTGGATGTGCAAGGTCGCAGAGGAAGAGGAAAAACGTTTAAAGGCAAGAGAAGAAGGAACTTCGCCAGGAGATAGACCAGTTAGAGATCCAACCTACACTCCAATGATCTTTCCAGATGAGGAATTTGAGCCTCATGGCTGGCCAGAAATCTTAGCCACCATGGACATTGCTGTCAATGAAGAACAATGGACACCTCATTGTGATGAGGAGGGTTATGATATTTCAGTGTTCATGTGTCAGCCCCTGCTAGAAGAATGTGACCCTAGTTGTTGACCTAAGCTTCAACTTAGGGACTTGCGGAGAAAGAGACTGTACCTCAATCCCCTCACAAGTGCATATAGTGGGGATACACGCTTTTAATTTATCAATCCGAAGAGTATGCTAACCTAGCCGAGTGTATGAAGACATGCAAACGTGTAATGGTCAATGCAAATGAATTACTCAAGAGTGAAAATGAGGAAAATACTTATCCTAACAAGCTTCAACAGTAGGTCAAGACGAAACGATACTTGGTGCAGCAGCCGTCAGTATTTTGGACTTTTCTCCTAGCCCCGACCTCCAAACATAGCGAATAGCATATGCGTTTCGAAGCTCTCAAGAAGACGCATCCAATGGCAGTGGTTTCACGCAATTCCGACACTCCTACTTCAAGTTATGACAGAAATACTGAGTCGCGGGAATACTTTCCTACACTTCAGCACTTCCTACACCTCGCACACACCTCTCCTACAGCAAAGAAACACTCTCAAGGATAAATCACACTCACAAGCACTCTTTCCAAGCAATACACATGCATACAAGCTCACGAAGAAGAAGATGAAGAGGGAAGAAGACACAATTTCGAATTTCTGTGCTCTCTCCTCACAATGGCAAAAAAGTCTCTTACAAAGAGTCACATTTGACTTATATACTAGTGCCCTAAAAATGGTCCTTTCACACAAGTGACCGGCACTTTATTCACTAAGAGCTAATTTCCTACTATTTTACATGGGTAAGCTTCTATTCTTCTGTGGGAATGCATCTAGAGGACTCCTCTAGTGCCTTTACAAGGGAAATATATTACAAAAATGAATATGTTACAAAAATATCTGGTCCAAATCGGAAAAATTTTGGGGCCCGTCTTTTTCTCTGCTTTGTGCGCTCTTTGGCTCTGCAACACTCTCCCCCTCTTCGCCTCTGTCGTCCCTTGACAGTCTCGCTTCCTTTGACAGACTTTGCTTCGCGCACGCGCCCTGTGGTCAGTATTGTCTGCAGTTAAACAGACATGCAGATTCGATGGCCTTCTTGATTCAAGCTCTACTACTCGAGAGCCTGATGTAATTGTCTTGCCTGTTGACTTGGGTTGCCACGCACGCCACCAGTGACTAGGAATGTGCTATTGTTAGTCACCCTCTTCAACTTTTCAGCCTCTACCCCTTTCTAACTTTTGGCCCTACTCTGATGTTTGAAAAATCCACTCCTCTGGACCCCGGGGTTTAGCTTTGTAGCCTGGTGCGTGCCCCTGCGGGGCTCTGTGCAGAGATGGGTGTTGCGCCCCTGCGGGGCTTCCTGCAGAGATGTATCTTTACATTTGTCTATCTTCAAATTTGCCCTTTTAGTGAAGCTGTTTCTTTCGCTGCTTTTTTTTTTCCTTTTCCTACTCGTTTCGCCCTCAACACTGCCCCCCTCCTGAACTCTGTCGTCCCCGACAGGCTTTGATAAGCGCCGGGCGTATGTTCTGTATACTTGTTGCTCTGTATCATTTAGCAGATTGGCTTCACGTATCATGATCTGTTTCCATTGTTCAGCTTTGACTCCATCGTTCGGCGGTTGTCTATGATCTGCGAAGAAGCTTAATTCATATGCCACAAGTCTGGCATTCAGATTTGATGACATCTTCAAAAATACCTCTGAATCTATTTCAAAAAATCCTGTAAAAAATGCTTCTTCAAATATTTGCATGTATGGACTTGGCAAAAACATGAGTCTAGAATAATATGCCATTATTGTGGGGCGGCTCGGCATTACTGATAGATCGAAGATAAGGATATCGGTGCCTTGATTTATGCCGATGAAGTTCAGAAATGTATATGCCGCATGTTTGAAAACCTTCAGGACTGTAAGTAGCATACCAAGTATTTTATTTGTCATCTTAACTGCTAAATCTGGTACAGTCGCATAGTTTTGTAGCCAAAATTCTATGGTCTTGATCATATAATCCTCGGTTGGCAAATAATTATGTGGCGGGCTAGGTAACATCGGATAGTTTAGCCACTGTTTATTAATAGTGCCGCTGCGTTGTAAAGCCAAAAATTCTGTGGTAACCCTTCTTCGTGGTATGGGACAAAACGAAGGGTTTACCTGTAATAAATAAGGTGCGGCCTCCCAGTGCACTCGTAGTGTGGGATGTTTCTCCAAAAACTTTCTCCTCCACACTGGCTGTGCAGCTTCAAACTCTGCTTGAGTGTACGTGAATGTGTCATTCTTGAAATTAAGCTGCTGATCCGGACTTTTGTGTGTAACCTTCTTTATATATTGCCTTGTTTTCTCTTTCAACAGTCCATATGGAATGTTGAAAGGCTTTATGATCTTCTCCAAGTCTTTACCTTTGATTTTGGCTTCCTTCATGACCTTGATGACTTCATTCTCAAAACTTTCCGTCAATCGGGACACTACTAGTGCCCGTTCCTTCTGACTTATTTCTCTACCTCGTCAGTAGGATGTTCTCTTTCTGGCACTACTGATGTCCCGATCGGTTCTGTGTCTTTCTTCTTATACTTTAGCTCCTCAATGCATTCGTCTTTTTCCTTTATCTGCTGTATGGCTTCACCGAGTTTCTCTTTAGTGGCTAGGAGTTCCTTACCTATGTCGGCTACATGATCCATGTTTTCACTGTAGCTCTGTACCAGTTTGGCCTGTGCTGAATTCAGCTGCCTTTTGAGTTCATTTATTTCCTGATTGTGCTTAAGTTCTGCCTCTTCTCTTGCTGCGCGCTCTTGTTTTAGTAAAGCTTCATACTGTGCGAGTTGATCTCTTAAGTCATCTTCTTTACTTCCAGTTAATTCCAGTTGCTTTATTGGTTGGTCATATAACAATGATTTCATCAATTCTTTGTTTCTGTTCCGTAAAGTGTCATTCTCGTCCAGATATAATTTTAGTTGTGTTTCTAGTAGAGTGCTTCTGGTTTTCATTCTGTCTTTCTTTGCTACCGTAGCATCATATAATTTCTGCATGTCTTCGAGCTGTTTTTGCAGTTGGTGATGCTGAGTGCTTAATGATTCATACTGCGTTTGTGATTCTAGCAACTCCGTGCTTTTGGTGGCTATTTCTTTTCGTACCTGAATCAGTTGTGCAGACAATTGTTCACTCATAACTTGAAACTGGTTCTTTTCTTTCATGGCTTTGTCATAATCTGCATCTATGTCCATCATTTGCTGTTGCGTATCCATAGCTGTCTGGATCATTTGTTTTACCACCGGTTTTAGTTGAGTTACATCCACATTGAGCCAAGTTTTCGGTATGGAAGGTTCTGCTCCGGTAGTCACGTCTTTGCCTTGAGCAATGTGTAAAGTGGTATCATGGGGCTGCCTGATTTGAAGCTGGATCCTTGGCTCAGCCCCCATGTTTTCATCCTGTGCTTGAGGTGTGTCATCAGGCACCTCGATTATTGTTTGTTCTTTTTGTGGGATCTCTCCCGCATCCATATTCTTTGGGGTTTGTTCTTCCTCTTTAATAGGTATCTTGACATGTGTAACCCCAGTAGTCGTGTCTTCCTTGATACTTACTTTGGTAGTGTCATTCAATTGAATGACATGCTCCTGTTCCTGAGCATCATCCTTCTTCTTTTCTTTTTCCTTCTGGCTGTCCGGTGTCACTTCCATTTGATTGAGTTCCGGTCCTTCCTCTTCATAGGTTTCTGTCCTGATATCAGTATCTAGCGTGTCTTTCTCAGGACTGGATTCCGTATTTGTACTTGAGTCATCAATGCCCAATTCTTGGTATCTTCCAGGTTGTTTTGGAGGTGTTTCTGTACTCTGTTTTTGCTGACTTTGACTCGCTTGTCTATATTGATGTCCTTGGACATTTAGATTCACCTGCCCTTGCATGTACTGGTGTGTTTGCTCGAGGGCAGCAGACAAGTCTCTTTTTGAAATCGGCATTTGAGTCGTCGTGACCTTAGGCAAGAGATGCGTTCTCTTGGACTGAGGTGTTGCTTGGGCTTCTTCTTCTCGCAAGCGTTTTGTACCCCTCATGGGCTTCTGTGTGCTGGTTCCGGCCTCTTCCACTACAACTGCTGCTTTCTTTTTCTTAGGGACAGAAGCGGATTTTGCATACCTTGCTAGCCCTTCTGCCGTCGGCATCTCTCGTAAGCAGTGTCTCATGTCTAGGGCTTCATATATCAATAAGGTCAAAGCTGAACCACCGTTCAGGAACTTCTTTTGCCCCCATTTCTTCTGAGCTTCAAACAATCGCTCTTGTATGTAGCCTGTGAGATTCACTTTGTTTCCTATCTGTCTCATGGCATGGGATAGGAGTTGGACTACTATCTTCTGAGGTGCAGTGTATCTGTTCATGCCAAGAAAACAGAAGTGTTGGTGTACCAAACGTACTGCATCTTCAATATCCACTCTGTTAATCTCCAGGAATGATCTTTTCTTGGGGTCGTGGCATTCCTCTTTGACATTGGTAATGCCTTCTTGATTCCATCCAAAGGTCTTATTGATCAATTCATGAGTGAATTGAATGGTCTTCCACTTGCCCACCTTGTCCAAAACCTTTGCTTCTGGAACCGAAATCTTTGTAGCAGCCGGCTGCATAGTATTCATTACTTGTGTACATCTTTGGAAGTCGGGTACACATATAGGTATCTTCAAAAATGCTTCAATGCCAGCTTGAGTCCATACTTCTTCGATATGTGGTAACCCTTGTATTATGGTCTTGAAATCCTGTGACATAATAGGGAAATAGTGATCCCTGTCCATAATCTTGATGGTGGCCATGAATAGAAGTTCCGAGATAGGTTGGTCATCTCGAAACCAATGTCCTCTGACCTTGGTTATTGACCCCAATGGAAGAAGTAGTTCCTCTTCCTGCTGTGTAGCTTCTGAGTCAGAAGATGTCATCTGCACTCAATTATAGAGGGAGAATTAGTATCCATCTTTTTTTCATAAATCCTCCTCCATATGTTGATTATTAATTCGATGTTGCTCCGAGTGCATGGTGCCGTCCCTTTCCCGTGGGTGTGAGAAAGGTAATACCTGAATTTTTCATGTATTTTTTTATATATTTTTTTGCTGAAAGAAAACATAAAAGTTAGTACATAGCCGAAGCGGTTAGTGAAATGTTATTGGAGTAATATTTTAAGTATGTACAAGTGCTCTCCTATTTCCAAAGGGAAAATGTGCGTGACTATCCGAAAATAGAAGAAGGACGTGCCGAATGCTTGGCCTTGTAATGTGGCCCTATCATGCATACTTTGGATCTTGGCAACTCCTCATGTGTGCAATTGGAAGTAGTTGCCTGATGTATGCAGCTTGTCTTGTCTTTCGGCATCCAGATTTGCTTCACTCGGGCGGAACGTGCTATAATCTCCACCTTTTTGATAAATGCGGTTCGTCTTCGGTAGTATGTCTGCTGATTCTGTTTTGGGAATCTCCGGTTGGTTTGCATTGCATCTGTAGATTCCTTCTTCCTCCAATATGTCCTTTCCCTCGTCTGATGTGTCTGTTGACCAATGTGATTATGATAGCTCTTCTGAGGATGTTCTTTGTTTGGGATGGTCGTCCTTTGGGTATGTGACTTTGGGATCCAAATTTTGGTTCGATCAGGTTGTGCAGTTATCAGCTTCTTTGGGATCCATATGCTCTTGAGTCGTGGTTGCTGAAAGTGTCCGAAATTCTTTGTCTTCTTATACAAGTGCTCATGCTACTGTCGAAGACGTTTCTGTTGCTGGAGATATGCCTTCTTTTGATCCTTTCTTATCCAAGCTAATGTAGAGTGTGGAATGGGGTACACTTTCACGGGTGTAGATTTCACTTCTTGCAGAGGAATATTTTTTCTTGGACTTTGTGGTTCTCTGTGCTTGATTTCATGTTCTTGTGCACTCTTGTGACTCTCTAAACTCAAGGATGGAGTGCACACAGGACTCACAGTATTTTCACATGAAGTACTTGACGATGGGGTTCCTATATTGCTAGTGAACTTACAATCATGACTTTGTTCATTAGGATGAACTTCTGGCTCTATAATAGCAGCTTTGGGTGGTCGTTCGTCTAGCAAACTATATACTTCACGAGGTCCTATTCTGGCCGAGATGTATCCTAAAGCCAATTGAATAGTTACCTCATATTCATATATCCAATCTTGGCCTAGCACCACATCTTCAAGCAGATCTTGGTCCTGACATACTAAAAGTCTCTGCTCCATTGTGTTGTTCCCCATATGTAAAGGTAAAGTGATCTCACCTATGCATTGAGTAACTTTTCCTCCTATTCCAATTAGCAGCGCCTTCGATGGCCGTAACTCCTCTTTAAGTCTCTGAGACAAGGAAAATCTAATACAGCTTATTGCTGCTCCTGTGTCTATAAGAGCATCCACTAAGTGGTACTCTTTTCGTCCTGCCCCCAGATTCAAATAAGGTTGTCTTCTTTGTTGTCCTGAGTTCTCAGTGGCTCTAAAATTAGCCATGGGGATGAGTTCTTCTCCTACTCGATATCTCTCGTCTCTTTCTCTCATCCACTCTTTCCGTTTTCTGATACGTTCTAGGGCTTCTTGCCTCGCTTCTTCGCGTATGCGTTCTTCTTCCTTTTTTCTACTCTGAGCTCCTAAGAGTCGTGCTAACATTTGATCCGTTAGAGGCTCCATAAATCTTTTCACTCTGCAACCACTGATGTAGTTGGGAAGAATATCTCCGTCTAGTGTGGCGAGATTGACTGCACCACTAGTGGAGATTCGATTTATGATCATAGGTCCATATCCACGTTTTTGTAGTTTCTTTGCATGTTGTTTGAGGGTGTATACTAAAACTAAATCGCCTTCTTTCAGTCCCTTGTCTTTTATATGTGCATCATAATATGCCTTTTGTCTCCGTTTGGCGGCATAGATGCCTGCTACCGCTTGCAATCTAGTCTCATGCAGCTTTTCGATTTGATCTAATTGCTGAGACAATTCATGACCGCTCCACTCATATTGCTGGGCTACTTTTAATGTAGGTATTAAGAAGTCAATAGGCAAAATCGCATTCTGCCCATACACTAGGTTGAATGGTGTAGTTCCAATGGCCGTTTTATATGCCACTCGGAAGGCCCAAATTGCGTGATGCAATTGTTTGTCCCAGTCTGACCTTCCATTATTGACAATCTTTGTCAATACCGTACAAAGTACTTTGTTGGAACTCTCAGCTTGCCCATTAGCTTGAGGGTGGTATGGGGCTGACTTTTTATGAATCACTAAGAATTCATTCATTAGCGTTTCAATGACTTCGTTTAAGAAATGAGTTCCTCGATCACTCACTATCTCGATCGGTAGTCCAAAGCGTGTGAATATGTGCTCAAAGAGAAATTTTGCTGTGGTTTGAGCATCATTCTTTTTAGTGGCTTTTGCTTCTACCCACTTAGTCAAGTAGTCGGTGGCTACTATGATGTACTCTGCATGTGATCCTCTGGCTGGTGGATTGATGGGTCCTATGAAGTCAATTCCCCACTTGGTAAACGCTCTTGCACAAACCATGGGTCTTAAAGGCATGTCGTCTCTTCGAACGGGATATTTCGCTCTCTGGCATATTTCGCAACTTCTCACATATGTTTCAGCATCCATATGTAGAGTTGGCCACCACAGGCCTGCAAAGAGAATCATCTTGACCGTTCTATCTGCTGAGAAATGTCCTCCCGCAGCTCCTGCGTGTGCCATTTCTAATACTGAAAGATATTCATTCTCATGAATGCACAATCTTAGTTGGTTATCCTTTCCGCGTTTAAAGAGTTGTTTTCCTAGGATGACGTAATCTTTGCTCTGTTCTTCAAGAGCACGTTTTCTTGCTAGGGTAGCTCCGTCAGGGTACTCTCGAGTTTTCAAGAACTTTACTAAAGGCATGCTCCACCTTGGTGCTATTGTAGAATAGCATAACGTAGAGTTCTCATCTGGAATTTGTTCTTGACAGGTTTGACAGGTTGACACATAATGATGTGCATCTCGTTGCATGGTTGGCCAATATATGCCGAATCTCTTGAGTGTTTGCCATGTTCCATTTGCATTCAAATGAGTGTTCCATTGGTTTATGTGTGCTTTCTGAAGCCACATTTCTTGTTCATCTTCTTCCACACATCTCATCAGTAGTCCGCTTGACTCCTGGTGGTACAAACTTCCAGCAATAATGTGAAGGTTCTTAGTCTTCCAGAGATCTTGCTTTCGGTTTGGCGTGATCCCATCTTTAGGTCCATGTGTGAGTATCGGGATCAACTTTTCTGCCCACTGAGGACATACTTCCAGGTTAAAGAGATAAGTGTCTGGCAGATCATCAGGAACTCCTATAGGTGGTTCACCATGGGTCATGCGAGATAAATGATCTGCCCTTATGTGTGTGTTTCCTTTCTTGACTATTACTTCAAAATCAAATTCCATTAGCAATAAAAACCATCGTACTAGACGTCCTGTATTGCAAGGCTTGTTGACTAAGTACAATAGAGCTTGATGATCAATGAAAAATTTGAACTTGTTTGCCAATAAGTAATGTCTAAACTTCTTGACGGCATAAACCATTCCTAGGCCTTCTCTCTCCGTAGTAGTATAATTGCGTTCAGCTTGATTTAACTGTCTACTGGCATAGGCTATCGGGTGGTCTAATTTACCTGTATCCGCTGGTTGAGCTAAGATGCAACCAATGGCAAACTTGGAAGCATCAACATGAATATGAAACGGTTTATTCCAGTTAGGGACTCGAAGAATGGGTGCTGAACTCAATCGATTCTTCAACTCATTAAAAGATTTTTCGCATTCTTCGGTCCAATTGAATTGAGTTAATAATGCATACAGAGGTCTAGCAATTATGGCATACATATGTATGAATCTTCGATAGTAACCACAATGTCCCATAAATGCTTGAACTTCTTTAGCAGTTTTCGGTCTTGGTAGATCCAAAATAACTTTGATTTTGTCTTCATCCGTGGAAATTCCATTCTTAGAAACAATATGTCCTAAGATTTTCCCTTGTCGCACCATGAAGACACATTTTTCTGGATTGAGGCATACTCGATATTGTCGACATTTGGCAAAAATCTTTTCTAGTTCAGGGATGTGCTCTGATCGTATAGCTGAATATGTACACAGATCATCCACGTATACCTCCATGCTCTTTCTCAAAAATTCCTTGAACACATGACACATCAGTCTTTGGAACGTAGCTGGGGCATTCGTTAAACCAAAAGGCATGACTCTAAAGGCGTATACTCCCCATTCAGTTGCAAATGCAGTCTTATGTTGGTCCTCAGGAGCAATGGCTACCTGATTATACCCTGAAAAGCCATCCAAAAAACTATAAACTTCCTTCCCTGCTACCCTTTCCAAGAGATGGTCAGTGATCGGTAAGGGATAGCTATCCCTTATGGTGGCGGAGTTCACTTTTTTCAAATTGATGCACACTCTTAACTTCCCATTTTTCTTTGGTACAACTACCAAGGGTGATACCCATTCCGTGTGCTCAATTTCGTAGATGAATCCAGCGTCTAACAACTTATCTATTTCTTCTTTTATCTTGGCTGAATATACATCATTATAAGTATAAGGTCTCTGTTTGGAAGGTTTGGCCTCGGAAGTCATGGGGATTCTATGCGCACATATAGATGGATCTACTCCTTTTAAATCCTTATAGGTCCAAGCAAAGACATCCCGGTATTCTCTTATGAGTCGAATTAGCTCTTGCTCCTCTTCCTCTGAGACATCCTGTCCTATGAAAGTACATCGTTCCTCTCCTCCTTCCATGGTTACCACTATTTTCTTGGTCTGCTCTTTATTATCATATGCTATTCCCGGTTGTGCCTCTCTTTTAGGCATTTGAATAGCAATCTTCCTCTCTTCTATTTCATATTTTTTGAAATGAGCTGGTACCTCAAATTGGTCTTGAAGCTTATTATCTCCATCTTCTAACTCCCTTTCAACTTCTAATTTTTCCTTTTGTGCGAGATCCTCGTGTTGTTCATTGGCAGTGAAGTCCATGTTGGTGGTACTAATTCCTAAATCCATGGGTTCTTGTTCCATTTCAATGCTCTCGTAGTCCTCCTTCCAGTTTTGCTCAAATACTTCTCCTTCTTCTGCCTCCTGAAGGACTACCATATACAGGCTAATGTCATAACCCTCCTCGTCAATACATTCGTTCATAGTTACCACTTCTTCGTTTACACAAACATCGAGGGTAGCTAAGATTTCCATCCAACCATGAGGTTCGAATTCTTCGTCTGGAAATACTTGTGGCATATAAGCTGAATCTTGTACCGATCTCACTACACCTTGTTTCTGCTGCCAACTTTTTCTTCTCTCTTCTTCCTTTTTAGCAGCTTGGCATATCCATAGATGAGTGTCCTCGTTCATCCAGGATTGGTCACTAGAACCTGCACTATGAATTGATTGATCGTCTTCCTCTTTATGGATTTGATTCCATTGCAGAGGTGGGACATCTTGATATGTGTACGTATGTAGGTTGATCCTAGTGGTGACTCCTGCGTGTTGTAGGTACACTGCATCTTTTCCCCAGTCTTGTACAACCTTTAGCTGTCTCATGAATGGCCTTCCCAAGATCATCTCATAATTGCTCGGCCTTTCAAAGTGACAAATTGCTAAGGTATGCTCGAATTCCACTCCGCACGTAGTGAAGACTATTCGTTCCAACAATCCTAAGGGTCTTTCTGTATATCCATCAGCCATCTGAATTTTCATACGTGTTGGTCTCAATGCTGGTTTTCCCCATTTCTCCCAAATTTCTTTGGTAGCAATGCCTACACCAGCTCCTGAATCTAATATGGCTTTGGTTGTGTAACCCTTGTAAGTGATTGGTAGACATGTATTTCCTTCATCTCCTTCACTAAAATCTCCTACTTTATCCACTGGAATTCTCACCGTTTTCACTTCGTCATCTATCTCCTCCTTTTCTTTCTTGACTTCCCACTGACTGATCAATTTTTCTTTTAAATGTGGTTTTACCTTTAACAGTTCTTCGAATGTTAAGGTGCATGGGATTTTCACTTCTCTAAGGCGCTGTATGATCTCCGATGTTTGAACTGATGGATTCGTTTCTCTTCTTGTTATTGATGGAATGCGATACAATTCTGAGTTGTGCTCGTATTCCCCGGTGTAATTAGGTAGCTCCTTTACATCGTCTTCGGCTTCTTTGTCACTTGCATCCATTGGGAAAATTTCTTCTGAATTAAGTTCAGGTATTGAATCTTCCATTTCGTTTTCTGCTTTCAATTCTTCAAAGGGCGGTTCCATTCCCTCTACCTTTTTCCACTTGTCCTCTTGAACTCGCGCCCATAAATCCTTAGTCCAGTCTCCTTCTGTTTCAGGGACTATGGATCCTTCCTTTCTCTCAATACCAATTTCATCATCCCGAGGTCTATTTACATTAGGCTTTTCCTGATTGTTTAGACACTCTTGGAATTTTTCTTCGCCAATTCGATTGTTTGGTAAAGGTGATGCGGGTTTTTCTAACGTTTGTTGGGCAACTTCTATCAATTTTTTGCAGATTTCCAATCTTTCTTTCTCTAAGTCGCCTCTCGGATATTCTCTCTCATGTTGTTCTATGGTAGGTCCTGCTTTTATTCTCGCTTTGTATGCCTGAATCCACATAGCTAAATCCTCAGGCATTGGATCTGCTAATACCGATCCTACCTCCTTCTTTTCTTCCTCCATTTTATTTTCTTCTTCCACTCGTGCTTCTTCTGTTGAATTGTGTTTACTCTTTTCATTTTCCTTCTTTTGCAACAATTTCTTTTCTTTTATCCTGTCTCTCCTTTGCTTCCATCTTTGGGATCGTTTGCTGGTGATACTTTTTTCTGGTTCTTCTGAGTCTTCTACTCTGTGAGGGATGGGTGTATTTCCCTCTTTGTCACTTTGATTATTTTCTGCGGTTTTATCAGGGTCTTCTCTAGCCCTTGCTCTTGTTATGGCTTTTAAAGGTATAGTGTACTCTTTATCACTCCCTGACGATTCAATTACCTCGATCACGTTAATCTGTACGTTAGATGTGACTTTGTTTGGGTTCTTAGGACAATCTCTAAAAAGATGTTCCTTTCCACAATCGCTACAATAACCTTCCCAAATTCGTTGTGGTGGTGGTGGGTTTGGCACTGTACATTCTCTGATATAGTGGTCACCTCCACATCTGTAGCATGGTCCTCTAGATACAGGTGGTCTATTCATTGGTCGAGGTGGCATGGTTGCTCTAGGAGCTGTGTACATTAATGGTACATAATCTTGCTCGTAGTTATATGAACTCTCCGGCGTCTCCATGCCATAAGCATATGGGTCGTATTGTTGCCCATATTCCATTGTTGAGCTTTCATAACCTGGGTATGCTCCTTGACTAGGTTCGTAAAATGAGTCATATGGTTCACTGCTAGTCAAAGGCGTTGCCGGCACTATGGCCCTTTCTAAGTTTTCCTCTGGCTGCGCTATCTTAACTGGGACAACGTTCTGAGGGTGGGGCGGTTGTTGTCCTAGCACTGGCTGAGGCTGTGTATATCCTTGGTATGTGTATGGTCGTGCTATTGGTGCCTGTGGCTGATGTGAGGGATATCTGAAAGCTTCTCCTCCCTGCTGGTTCTGCGGATATCCATATGGTCTCACATAAGGCTGGGTGGGTCTGGTCTGCCTATTGTAAGGGCAGTTCTCCGTGCTATGATTTGTGTATCTCTGCTCTATGCTGCAATACTGCAGTGGTCCTGGGACAGAGGGTCTCTGAGGAGCATAGGCAGGTGGTGGGACTACTCCCCTAGTACACAAGTGAGAAGGATGATCTCCTCCGCACTGCATACATCTTCTAAGCATAGGCATTCTCATAGGATTGGTGGGATAATTCCTCTGTCCTTGCATATTCAATTTTTTTGCTAGCAAGTCGGCAATTTCCTCAATGTTGTTTTTAGGGTTCGATGTGCTATTTGATGACTCTTCACTTTTCACACTTCCTTGGGGTATTTTCAAGTCTCCTGCAAGGTTATCCTCTAGGTCTATACATTCCTTCATACACTCTTGCAGAGTTTGAACTCTCTTCACGTACACTAATGACCTCAAGGTTCCGTTTAATAGTCCTTCTAAGAACAATGATACCATTTTGTTTTGTGTGGGTCTCTCCTCTATGGGACATCTATCCACATACTGCTTGAATCTCCTGGCTGCCAATCTGACTGACTCAGTTGGAGCTTGTTTGAAGCTGTGGATTAATGACGAAGAATTGTTCTTAATTCCAGACTTGGTAAATTCTTCAATCATTTCTTGATACACTTGATCCATGTTCTGGAAGGTATTTGGATCCAATGGCTGGAACCAGGCCAACGCCGTGTCTGACAAGGTAAGGCCAAAAGACTCATATTGAATCATGAAGTCATCTACCTGCTCGGCTCTAACTACTTGTTTAAATTCTGCTATATGATTATAGGGTTCACTCGAGCCATCATAATGATTTCTCATGCACTTGGCCACTTGAATCGGCCTTAGTCTTCTTCCTGTTTCAGGTTGTCTCGGCATTACAGGGTAATTTGGTCTTCCTATTGGTATGCCTGGTCCTTGTACTACCTGTGGTCTGACTGGAGCATGAACTCCTTGTCTTGGGTCCATAGCTGGTTGTGGCCGGTAGTTAGGATTAGTGGCAGGCATTGTGAATTGTACATGTGGTCTGATGGGAATCTGGGTTTGTTGAGTTTGTTGTGTTTGTCCCGAATGTTGACTTGAATCATTTCGGGAAGTTCCATGTGGGTTCCGTGAAGTAGTGGCTTGGTCCCTTGGGGGGAACACTGGAATGTTCTGATATTTCAGCTCAGCTCTCTCTAATTCAGTGACTGGCCAATACCTTCTGTGGTCCTTGTCCAAATATGTGATGATGGTGGGGAATTCAGGATCTTGTAACTCATAGATGGTAACTGGATTAGGAGCAGCTTCCCAAATAGAAGAATGGGCTCTGAGCAGTTGCTCCATCCCGTTGATCAAATACACATCTATTAGAGTGTCATCCTGGGGAACTAAGTCTCCTCTCCAAAGTTTAGTGATTGTTGATCTTCCTCTAGGAGTAGTCACTTGTACTTCAGTTTCATGTCCATTTAAGCTTGAAGTATTATTCTCCTCACCATGCTCATTAATGATTTCAGGATGTTCTGTGACCATGTATTGAATGTCTTGTTTATCCATGTACAGTCCTCCTATGTACTTAACTGCCGGTCTTGGCACTATGTAGGCCTCTGAAGCCTTCCTTAGTCTGGCCACTGATCTGTTTAGACCATCCAGATAGATAGGGATCTCATGGTGGTTAGTGCTCACATATTCTAAGGAAGTTCTGTATTCTCCCTCAATGATGGACATCTGGCCAATCATGGGCACAGTGTTTTGCATATCCTCGGAAGCCATGGGGATTTCTCCTTCTGACTCACTGGAGGTCTCAGAATAGTGTGAACGGTTACTTGGTTTGGCAACACTCCCTACGGAAGAAATTACACTTCTTCGGCTTCCTAGGGTTCTTCCTGATCTCAAGTTCATTCACTTAAGAGCTCTAAACAAATCTTGTCCACCTTTAACCTCTAGAGTTCTAAGTTATGGCTCAGAAGTCCAGGGAGAACTTAGGCTGGAAAGTGACTGAAAGAAAATTTCAAGTCACGATACTTGACTCTCACGACCTCTGAGAAAACGATCGCTGACAGACGACCCTTGAATGAAACGATCGCTGAAAAACGACCTTTGAGAGAAACGATCGCTGAAAAAACGATCTTTCCCAGGCGATCTCTGACAGAAAACGATACACGATCCTTCGATGGAACGATCTACGACCTCTGACCGAAAACGTCCGCTCACAAACGATACTTCCACAAAACGATCGCCCGAAATCGACACTTGGGTCTAACGATACTTGATCAAAACGATCGCTGGAAAACGATCTTTGACCAAACGATCTCTAGCAAAGCGATCTCTATCTGAAACGATCTACGACCGCTGCCTGAAATGATCTCTAACGAGACGACCGACGATCTCTGGCAGGAAGCGATACACGACCGACGATCTCTAGTAGAAACGATCGGCGATACTTCGTTGAAACGATGCACGATCTCTCACTAGACGATACACGATACTCGGATAGAAACGATCTACGACCTTCACTAGAAACGATCGACGATACCTATCTGAAACGATACCGACCTTTGACAAGTGTCGCGATCTCTGGATCACGATACTTGGCAAACGATACACGACCGACGACCTTTGATCAAAACGATCTCTATCTGAAACGATCTACGACTGCTGTCTGAAGCGATCTCTAGCGAGACGATCTCTAGCGAAATGATCGACGACCTCTATCTGAAAACGATCTACGATCTCTATCTGAAACGATCTACGATATCTCTCAAAACGATCGACGACCGCTGGGAAATATCGTGATACTCAACCGCAAGAGTAAAACGATACTCGACCGCAGGAGCAAAGCGATACTTGACCCTTTTTCAAATTTTTGTGTTGTTTTTTGAGGTTTGGATGTTTCCCCCTTTCTCTCCTAGGTTCTCTCTCTTACCCCTACCCACTGTATCAATCAACAAACTACTTTTAACCCCCTGAAAGCCCAAACGACACTCAGCGCAGGTCGTTTTTTCCTTCTCCTAGGTTGAAATGCTGAAATTTTTGAGCAAGGAGGTGGTTTAGTTTACCTTGGAAGCTCCCATGATCTCTTGGTCCAACTCCTTTGCACAGAACTCTCCTCTATTACTTGCTTGCCTCAAAACGACCGCTGGGCTCACACGACACTCGATGCAGCTCTTCCACGATACTTGTTCAACAAGTAACTTGAAAATGAAAAATTTTTTGGCTTTTATACTTAGGAATTCCTAGCTTACTGAAAAATGAAAATTCTTGAACAATTCTAAAGTCTACTCTACTCTCCACTCACTCCTATTCTACTTCTTCTACTCACTCCCCTAATCTATCAACTTACTACACACACTCCAAGAATGAGAAGTAGCAAGTGCAGTTGAAATTGACTTACCAAAGAAGAGAAAATTTCCGCTCCTCCAAGTTCTTCAAAGCAAAAAGCTACTTACCATCACGCGAATGCCTCGGTTTGATTCGTCACTCCCCGGCAACGGCGCCAAAAAGTGTGTTGACCTAAGCTTCAACTTAGGGACTTGCGGAGAAAGAGACTGTACCTCAATCCCCTCACAAGTGCATATAGTGGGGATACACGCTTTTAATTTATCAATCCGAAGAGTATGCTAACCTAGCCGAGTGTATGAAGACATGCAAACGTGTAATGGTCAATGCAAATGAATTACTCAAGAGTGAAAATGAGGAAAATACTTATCCTAACAAGCTTCAACAGTAGGTCAAGACGAAACGATACTTGGTGCAGCAGCCGTCAGTATTTTGGACTTTTCTCCTAGCTCCGAGCTCCAAACATAGCGAATAGCATATGCGTTTCGAAGCTCTCGAGAAGATGCATCCAATGGCAGTGGTTTCACGCAATTCCGACACTCCTACTTCAAGTTATGACAGAAATACTGAGTCGCGGGAATACTTTCCTACACTTCAGCACTTCCTACACCTCGCACACACCTCTCCTACAGCAAAGAAACACTCTCAAGGATAAATCACACTCACAAGCACTCTTTCCAAGCAATACACATGCATACAAGCTCACGAAGAAGAAGATGAAGAGGGAAGAAGACACAATTTCGAATTTCTGTGCTCTCTCCTCACAATGGCAAAAAAGTCTCTTACAAAGAGTCACATTTGACTTATATACTAGTGCCCTAAAAATGGTCCTTTCACACAAGTGACCGGCACTTTATTCACTAAGAGCTAATTTCCTACTATTTTACATGGGTAAGCTTCTATTCTTCTGTGGGAATGCATCTAGAGGACTCCTCTAGTGCCTTTACAAGGGAAATATATTACAAAAATGAATATGTTACAAAAATATCTGGTCCAAATCGGAAAAATTTTGGGGCCCGTCTTTTTCTCTGCTTTGTGCGCTCTTTGGCTCTGCAACACTAGTGATGTCATAGAAGAAGAAGAGAATGATGAGGATATAGAGTCCATCGTGATGGATAGTTGCTTTAACTCAGAGCAGCACTATCTAGAAGATATAGGAGTGTTCACCCAGAAAGAAGAAGAACCTCTCACAAGTATTAAAACGGTAAATTCAAAGGATGGAAGTGAGAGTAGTCAAAAGAAAAAGAAAAGAAAAGGAGTAAAACAAGAAGAGGAGGAATCATTGTTCGAAGTACCATAAAATTTCAAGAAATATGAAGTTGACGACCGCAGAATTTTGGTACGAATGCCTAAGAGAGAGGCCATCATAGGAGAATCATATGATAACAAAGAAAAGACCAAGAAAATTGTAGTGACCATTGAAGAGAACGAAGAGAGATGTACATATATAGGAGATGACCTAAGTGCAAGAGAAGAAATGGAGCTCATAGCTCTATTAAGGGAATATAGAGATGTGTTTGTGTGGCACTATAGAGACTTGAAAGGGGTAGATCCAAGAATTTGCTCTCATACTATCCCCATGACTGCTGATGCCAAGCCCACCAAACAGAAGCCCTACACATATAATGATACATATGCAGCCAAAATAAAAGAAGAAATTGATAGGCTGATTGAAGCTGGATTCATCTATGAGATTGAGCATACTGAATGGGTGTCCCCCATCGTAGTGGTGCCCAAGAAGAACGGGAAGTTGCGAGTGTGTATTAACCTTAAAAAAGTTAATGCCGCTACGATCAGAGATAGTTATCCACTTCCAATCACGGAACACCTATTGGAGCGTGTTGCAGGCAAGGAAGTTTATAGCTTCCTTGATGGATTTTCAGGTTACAATCAAGTAGCCATTGCCCCAGAAGATCAACACAAAACAGCTTTTGCCACAGAGTGGGGAATCTTTGCATTTCGTGTGATGCCATTCGGGCTCACAAATGCACCTGCAACATTCCAACGGCTCATGTGTCATGTCTTCAAAGAGTTCTTGTGAAAGAGCTTAAAAGTATATGTGGATGATTTATGTGCTCATTCCCAAGAAAGAAGATTTCACATCCCTGAACTCAGACAAATCTTTAACAAGTGTAGAGAATATCGAGTGTGTCTGAACCCAAAAAAGTGTGTGTTCATGGTGCATCAAGGTAAAATCTTAGGTCATATTGTTTCTAAGAATGGAATCTCAACAGATGAAGATAAGGTACGAGCCATAGCGAGCTGCCAAGGCCAAGAAATGTTAAGGAGGTACAAGCCTTTATGGGCCATTGTGGATATAATCGTAGGTTTATCCACATGTACGCGATCATAGCTAGACCCCTTTATGCCTTGTTGTCTAATTTTGAGTGGAACGACGAATGTGAGAATTCTTTCAATGAACTGAAGAAACGTTTGTGCATAGCACCAATATTGACCACTCCTGATTGGAATAAACCATTCCATGTCCATGTGGATGCATCCAATCACGCCATAGGATGTGTGCTAGCACAACCCACAAGTGAAGGAAACTTAGATTTGCCCATAGCATATGCTAGTAGACAACTAAACCCAGCTGAATGAAACTATACCACAACTGAGCGAGAGGGCTTAGGCATGGTATATGTTGTGAAGAAGTTTAGACACTATTTATTGGCCAACAAGTTCAAGTTTTTCACTGATCATCAAGCTTTGTTATATTTGGTCAATAAACCTTGCAATACTGGGCGTTTAGTAAGATGGTTCCTCTTACTAATGGAATATGACTTTGAAGTGGTTGTCAAGAAAGGTAGAACCCACCTTAGGGCAGATCACCTTTCTCGCATCACTTCAGGAGAGTCACCGCAAGGAGTGTCTGATGAATTACCCGATGCCTATCTATTCAATTTAGAAGTTGTTCCTAAATGGGCAAATAAGTTGGTACCAGTCCTAACCTTCGGCCCTGCAAATAAGAATGTGAAAACATCACAAGAAGAAATTGTAAAATCACAAAAATATCACATATTGGCAGGAAGCATGTACAAACAAGATACTGAGGGTGTATTAGCTTGTTGTGTTGAGGACGATGAACATAGTAGTTGGTTGCAACAAGCTCATGATGGCTTGCTAGGAAATCATTATTCTAAACAGCGCACATTACAAAATCTGAAACGTTTAGGAGTGTATTGGCCTAGCATGGAGAAAGAAATACATGAGTGGATTAAGAATTGTCCAATGTGCAGAGAGAGACCACCAATGGAGCATGCGACCCTTTATCAAGTATCATTAATTCCAGATTGGAGTGCTCCATTGGTAGAGTTTATGAGATCGGGAAGATTGCCCAAAGAGGCTAGTCTAGCAAGAAGAAAAAGCATGGAGCAAGAGGCTCAAGGCTATGCCTTAGTAGGAGCCAACTTATACCGAAGAGGCAAAGATGGTTACTTAAGATTGTGCGTTCATGAATCAGACTATTTGAAAGTCTTAGAAACTGCACACAGCGGTGTCGTAGGTGGACACTTCGGTCCTGATCGAGTAATCAAGACCATTCTATTCTCAAGACTTTGGTGGCCAACTCTTCATATGGATGCTCATACCTATGTGAAGAAATGTGACACATGCCAACGTGCACAATATCCAGTTAGAAAAGATGAGATGCCTTTGAGGCCAATGATGGGAGGACGTGCATTCTCGAAATGGGGTATAGACTTTGTAGGTCCTATTAACCCCCCAGCTAGAAACTCCCATGTAGAGTATATTATTGTAGCCACAGATTACCTTACCAAGTGGGTAGAAGTGAAAGCTACAATAAAGAATGATGCTCAGACTACGGCTAAGTTCTTATTTGAGAATGTGTTCACGAGATATGGACTACCAATAGAGTTAGTGAGCGATAGAGGCACACACTTCTTGAATGAATTCATTGAAAATCTTCTCCAAGAATTCTTGGTGATACATAAGAAGTCTGCCCCCTATCACCCACAAGCTAATGGACAAGCCGAGAGCACCAATAAGATCTTCTGTAACGTATTGACAAAACTGGTAAATAATAAACGCTCTGATTGGGACAAACAACTTCATCATGCTGTTTGGGCTTATCGAGTTGCCTACAAAATGGTACTCAACGCCACCCCATTTCAGATGGTCTTCGGACAGAATGCTGTGCTACCATTGGATTTCCTAATCCCAACTTTAAAGGTAGCGCAAGAGCATGAGTGGAATGGACATGAGTTGTCCTCTAGGATCTTTGATCTAGAACGCTTAGGTGAGACGAGGCTACGAGCGGAGGCAGGCACCTACGCTGCAAAGAAAAGGCAGAAGGCATACTTTGATGCACACATCAAGGATAAGGGATTGAAAGAGGGAGATCTAGTGCTGGTTTATATGCTTAAGCAACATGCCCATAAGTTGGAAAAAAGAGGATACGGACCCATGATCATTAATAGAATTTCCACCAGCGGTGCAATTAAGTTGGCCACTTTAGAAGGAGATATCTTGCCAAACTATATTAGTGGATGTAGAGTCAAGTTATACCAAGAACCTCTTACAGAGGATATGCTTACGAGAATCAACACTACTAAGAAGCGAAAAGAAGAGGAGTTAAGGGTGAGGGAAGAAGCACAGGCAGAGGCCAGAGAGCGTATTAGGCGAAATAAGTTAAGGCGGTTAGGCCTAGATGTCAACTCAAAAGCCCCAAAATATCACATGGATATGTGCCAAAAATCGGGCATAGTGACTTCTCCAGTTATTGACCGACGTCCCTTTGTGACCATAGAGATAGGACAAGGAAAGGGTGCAAGGACTGTGAAAGCATTGATTGACTCAAGTGCAACAAGTAGTGCAGTTCGACTTTCCTACTGCCAAGACTTGCAGTTGAACATCAATCCCATAGAAGCTTATCTCATAGGATTGGGAGGTGTGGAAACCCCTTGTTTGGGCGAGGTGGAACTTCCCATCTACCTTCAAGATGTTCCAATGAAAGTCAAAGTGCTAGTGTGTTAGGATGAGAACCTTACATAACCACTTGTCTTAGGACAAGATTGGATTTATGACAATGCAGTCAACCTAAACCTAAGAAGTCAAATTCTTCAAGTTTGGGTACATGAACAATGCATTACATTAGAATTAGAGAACTGCATGCTCCCAGATCATGGCACCACACACTCTCTTCGTTCTTCTAAGACTAATCATATGGAAGAAGATGTTGTATGTGTCAAAAGCTCTATGATGCAGAAGGAGTCAATCATGGAAGAACAGGTTCGAAGGTGGGTGGATCTTTCTTCTTCTCCAAAGAATCAAGTAGCCACAATAGTGAGTCCACCACACAGGCAAACACAATTGTTTACGACAACTGCTACATCAAATAGAAAGACACCATTCGACAAGAAAGCAGTTCCGAGCATGAAACAGATCTGGGTACGCAAAGGAGAGCAACCACCAGTCTTGCCCCCACAAATCCCATACAGGCAAGCCAACCATGCCAGAAGATGAAGGAAGCAGCTCGGACAATCTCAATCACAAGGTATCCAACAAGTTTGGGTGCCTAGAAAATTAGCTGCAGCTCAACAAGGGCGATTACAGATGTGGGTACCTAAGAAGCTTTTATTTCCACAACAACCTATGTTCTCCCACATGCGAAAGGTCTCAACAAAGAAGCCAAAAAGAGAAAAGGGTAAGAACCACGTACAGAGACCGAAAGAAGATCAAATCAGCTCCTCAACAATAGTAGGAAGACGTGCAAAAAGTCTATGGGTTTGGAAGCCAAAAGTACAAGTAACCTCCATCGAACCAAAGCACCAACCACATTGGATATCACAGTTCAGAAAGCATCCAAAGAGGAAGACGCCTGAAGTAATCTCTACAGTGCCAAATGCTGTTCTAAAATGGATCCCTATAAGGAGGAAGGATCAGTTGTCATCTCAAGATCCAATGGATACCTCCATGATAGATGGCATCAACATCCGCAAATAACATCGAAAAGCCTCGACGAGCGAAAACCATGTGCTCCTTGCACAACCGAGTCTTTCGCACCATTCAGGTTATGCATTTCCAAAGTATGCATTAATATAGGGCCACATTACAGGGCCGTGCATAGACACATTGGAGAGTCCCATGCACAAGAGCACATTGACATATGTCAACTATTTTTTCTGATACTAACATCTGTCTTCTTGTTTGGTGACCTTGTTCCTCAAAAAAAAAAAAAAAAGGGAGAGGAAGCACTTGTTCCCAGGTTTGGCTCATGAAACATGAATGATTCATGCTTGGTTAAAGGTGGAACTGTTGATTACTGGGCATTTATCAGTTTGGATAGAAGTGTGTCTCGGCTAGTTGATGATATAATTGCTGCCTTATCTCGTAGATGTCAAGAACTTGGCATGAACATGGCATCCACAACTATGGTTTCCTCTTACTATGGTAGGAGTGAAGGTCCGCAACTTGAAGTGATGCTTAACTACTGCATGTAAGAGAGCATCCAGGGAGATATCTGCAAGGGTAAGTTCTGGTAATCTGCAAATCTTTGTATGTATACTGGATGAGAAGACTCCTGCTTATGGTGAACTAAAGAGAATATGTGAAACTAAGCTTGGTGTAGTTACCCAATGTCGTTTGTCAAGGAATAGAAAGAAATTCAGTTCTCAGTACTTGGCAAATGTTGCTTTGACAAGAGGAGATAAGATGAGTCACTCAAAGAATTTCATCAGTGAACCATCCACACGGACATTCATCGACAATGAAAGACTAGCTGACGGTCCATCACAAATGCCGTGAGTACAACACGAGGAGATAAACGTCGATCGATCCTTCACCATGGTACGTATCTTTACTTTGGAAACATCATAACCATGATAGCTTAGGAAACCTCTTCTTCGACATACCCTTGAGCACTTAGCTGGCACATATTTTCCTCAACCATTGCACGAACACGCTTATGCATCATCCACTATGGGTTATGAGTACTTAGCATGACTACTATGAACATCAACTTTGGAAGATCTAGAGGACATCAATGGAGACTCATAACGACACAGTCATGCTGGAATCCAACGAAGAAGTACATACCAAGGCACTACAACTTGCAAAGGCTTGCACTGACAGATGAAATACTGGACAACCAACCCTGCCACAGCTGGAAGCAAGACGACTTTTGTGAAGGGAAACTCCCTCTCAAAGCACTACATGGAACAACCACTACAACAAGGGTCTGTCAGGGACAACAGACTCGAGAGGGGGGGGAGTGTTGAAGCTAAAGGTCAAAGACAAAGTACAGGAGCACATCAAAGAGGTGGACACACAAGAAGAAGGAGCAAGTAGGGAGCTCCAAGAAGTGTATGTCAAATTTTCAGAAGAATCCCCTACAACAATAGTGATTTGCATCACTAAAAACCATTCTGAATACCATTTTCTATTTTTGTAACTCCATTTTGTTCAAGCCAAGGAGTCCTTGAGCTTGAGGAGTATTAGAAGTATCATCCTACCAATTTTCATAATTTTTAGACTTCGTTTGAGCCCTCAATTAAGCCCTGGAACCTAATTTCTAACTAGGCCGGACACTAGGTCTGGACAGGGCCAAAACTAGTCAAAAAACTATAAAAAGAGCTAGAGGGCTCATTTTTGAGGTTAACTTGTTAGAGAATAGAGCTTTTGTAAGAGAACTCTTTTGCAATTGAAGCTTTCCATTGTTCCTCTCTTTGATCTTGCCTTGTGTGCGTGTGTGTGTATGTGTATGCATGCTTGTGTGCTTTCACTCACACACTTGTGCCTTCACTTGCTCGTGGTCTTCATATCGGTCCTCACGTCTCTACGGATTGACAAGTAAAGGAGGTGGTGCTTACGCTTGAGCTACACCAAATTTTGGCGCCGTTGCCAGGGAGAGAGCTTCGAGGACGAAGCGTTGTGATGGTAAGATTGTAGATTTGCGACGTTGGAAGGTAAAAAAACTGTCATTTTTGTTCATTTTCTGATTTTTCTTCTTCATCTTCATCATCATCGGATTGACAAGTAAAGGAGGTGGTGCTTACGCTTGAGCTACACCAAATTTTGGCGCCGTTGCCGGGGAGAGAGCTTCGAGGACGAAGCGTTGTGATGGTAAGATTGTAGATTTGCGACGTTGGAAGGTAAAAAAACTGTCATTTGTGTTCATTTTCTGATTTTTTTTCTTCATCTTCATCATCATCACCATCTCCATCTTCTTCCATTTTCTTCTGTGATGAAAATCACGATTCTGTGAAAATTCAAATTTTTTTTTTTAAATGGCGATTCTCTATTTCCTGCCTAAAAGCCTTCTGAAAAGAACACGATTCAGTGGTCATTCTCAGAATCGCGATTATGTGGTTGTGCTCAAAATCGCGATTCTCACAAATCACGATTTTCAGCAAAAAAAAACGATTCTGAGAAAACACGATTCTGTGATTGTGCTCAAAATCGCGATTCTCTAAATTTTAAAAACCACGATTCTCTGAGACAAAATCGCGATTCTCTAGAACACGATTCTCTAAAACACGATTTTGTAAAACACGATTTTGTGAACCACGATTCTGTGAACCACGATTCTGTGAAACACGATTTTGTGAACCACGATTTTGTGAACCACGATTTTGTGAACCACGATTCTGTGAACCACGATTTTGTGAACCACGATTCTGTGAAAACACGATTGTCTGCTCAAAATCGCGATTCTCAAAAACACGATTCTCTGCTCAAAATCGCGATTCTCAGAAACACGATTCTCTGCTCAAAATCGCGATTCTCACAAATCACGATTTTTAGCAAAAACACTATTTTGTGAAAAGACGATTCTGTGAAAACACGATTCTCTGCTGAAAATCAGGATTCTCACAAATCATGATTTTCAGCCAAAAACACGATTTTCTGAAAACACGATTCTCAAGGTACACAATCGCGATTCTTTGATTTCACACAATCGCGATTCTCTGATTTCACACAATCGCGATTCTCTGATTTCACACAATCACGATTCTCTGATTTCACACAATCGCGATTCTCTGGAGATTTACAGCATCACGATTCTCTTGAAGTTCAAAAAATCACAATTCTCTTGATTTCACAAAATCGCGATTTTTTCCAAAAGGTACTGTTTGCCTGTTTTGACCCCAGGAGCCTGATTTGACATAACGTTTTCATCCAAAGTCCATTTTTGAGCTCTATAGCTCGTTGGAAAGCTCGTTTGGAATCCTACACGGCCTCAACTATTTTTTATAAGAATAACGTGTTGATTTTTAGATAGGATAATTTGAAGTTGGGCTTCAAGTGGGACTAGGAAACCAAGGGGGCTCCAAAGGATTTTTGAACCATACCAAGGGGAAATTTTGGACTCTTAGCCAAAGCTTATGAACCTGAGATCTGGTAGACACCTAGGCAAGGATAGACAAAGCATTAGATCTTCTCAGTCCAGTGTCAACCATACAGTTAAGTCTTGGGCACAACAACTAAGTGGTTGTCCTTACGTACTAAACTCTGACACAAGTGACTCAGAAATGTCTTTTAGCATGGGGAAACCTGTAGGTGGCTCAGGAACTGCCCATCTACAGACACCAGAAGGACCCTATAAAACACAATTGGAATATATTCGGACCAACCGATTAGGTGCTCGCATCTATGAGGATGGCTTGAGGCGATCAGTGGTCCAACTCAAAAATCCAGATCAACCCTTTGGACTTGAACAACAAAGAACAAACAAAAAAGATCATAGTAACAGTGGAAGATGGAGAAGAGAGATCTACATACATAGGTAAAGATGTGTCAATTGAGGAGGAAGAATAATTAATACAATTGATCCGAGAATATCAAGATGTATTTGCGTGGACATATAAGGATCTCAAGGGTGTGGAACCCTCTATTTGCTCTCATAGAATACCAATGACGGCGGAGGCAAAACCATCTAAACAATGCCCTTATACATATAATGAGGTCTATGCTGCTAAAATAAAAGAAGAAATAGATAAGCTATTAGCGGCTGGATTCAACTATGAAATAGAACACACTGAATGGGTATCACCTCTAGTGGTTGTGCCTAAGAAGAATGGAAAAGTCAGAGTATGCATTTACCTGAAAAAGTAAATGCAGCTACTATACGTGATAGCTACCCATTGCCCATCACTGATCACCTTTTGGAAAGAGTAGTAGGAAAAGAAGTCTATAGCTTCTTAGACGGATTCTTTGGATACAACCAACTAGCTATTGCTACTGAAGATCAACATAAGATGGCATTCGTGACTGAATGGGGAGTCTATGCTTTCTGAGTGATGCCTTTTGGACTCACTAACATGCCTGCTACTTTCCAACGATTGATGTGTCATGTTTTCAAAAAATTCCTGAAGAAGAGTATGGAAGTGTATGTGGATGACCTATGTACATACTCAGATCAAAGACAAGACCACATTCCTGAATTGCGGAAGATATTTGATAAATGTTGGCAATATAGAGTCTGCATGAACCCTGAAAAGTGTGTCTTCATGGTAAGACAAGGGAAGATCTTAGGACACATAGTATCTAGGAACAGAATATCTACAGATGAAGATAAAATCAAGGTCATTTTAGAACTTCCTAGACCGAAGAATGCAAAAGAGGTGCAAGCATTTATGGGACATTGTGGGTACTATCGTCGATTTATCCACATGTACGCCATAATTGCCAAACCATTGTATGGACTTCTGACTCAATTCACTTGGACTGATGAATGCGAAAAGGCATTTAACGAGTTAAAAAGGCGACTTAGCACGGCTCCAATTTTGAAAACACCGAATTGGAACAAGCCTTTTCATATTCATGTGGACGCTTCTAATTACGCAATAGGATGTATCTTAGCCCAGCCAGCAGATGAAGGAAAGTTAGATCACCCAATCGCCTATGCGAGTAGACAACTGAATCAAGCTGAAAGGAACTATACAACTACACAGCGAGAGGGATTAGGAATGGTCTATGCAGTGAAAAAATTTAGACACTATCTCTTAGCAAACAAGTTCAAGTTCTTCATAGATCATCAAGCTTTATTGTATCTAGTCAATAAGCCTTGTAACACGGGAAGACTTGTGAGATGGTTTTTGCTATTGATGGAGTTCGACTTTGAAGTAATAGTGAAAAAGAGAAATACCCATATAACCTCTCTAGATTAACACATGGAGAACCACCAAGTGGAGTACCCGACGATCTGCCAGACACTTACCTATTTAATCTGGAAGTGTGTCCAAAGTGGGCAGAGAAACTAATTCCTATACTCACTCATGGCCCACAACACTCAATCAATAAAGAGAATAAAAAGGAAATTCTGCAGTTGAGGAATTTGCACATTATTGCGGGAAGTGTGTACTATAAGGAACCCAATGGTGTACTACTGAGATGTGTTGAGGAGGACAAACAAAGGACGCTGATTGAACAAGCCCATGTGAACAAATGGAGGACATACAAAGGAATTCACGTAACTCTAAGAGAATTGAGACGATTAGGAGTACACTGGCCTGATATGCCTAAAGCTGTCCATGATTATGTTAGTAACTGTGTAGAATGCCAGGAGACCATTCCTGAGGATCATACATCCTTACCTTTCTTACAATAGCACCCAAATGGAGTGAAGCACTAGTGAAATTCTTAAAGACCAAAGAAGATGAGGAGGGAATTAGCTTGGCAAGGAAGCGATCCCTAGAGGAAATGAGCAAGGATTATGTACTCATGGGAAGACACCTGTTTAAGAGAGGGAAAGAAAATCAATTACGGCTATGTGTACATGAAGGAGAATATTTACCCATATTAGAGATGGCACATGCAGGTGCTGCAGGAGGTCATTTTTCAGCCCAGAGAACCATAAAAATGATCCTCTTTGCGGGCTTGTGGTGGCCAACTCTACATATGGATGCGAAAACCTATGTACGAAGTTGTGAGACATGCCAAAGGGCTAAATACCCAATTCGGAGGGATGACATGCCATTGAGACCTATGGTCTCCGCTAGATCATTTTCCAAATGGGGTATAGATTTCATCGGACCCATTAATCCACCAGCCAGAGGGTCACATGCCGAATACATCATAGTAGCCACCGATTATTTGATAAAATGGGTGGAGGAAAAGGCTACTAGAAGAAACGATGCTCAAACCACTGTTAAGTTTCTTTTTGAGCATATATTCACTCATTTCGGATTACCAATTGAGATTGTGAGTGACCGAGGAACACACTTCATTAATGAAGTAATAGATTCTTTAATGAATGAGTTCTTAGTGATCCATAAAAAATCAGCCCCATACCACCCCCAAGCCAATGGTCAAGCGGAAAGTTCCAATAAGGTGTTATGCACAGTATTGACAAAGACCGTCAATAATGGGAGGTCTGACTGGGACAAACAATTGCATCATGCAATTTGGGCCTTTCGAGTTGCTTACAAGGCTGCCATTGGAACTACCCCATTCAATCTAGTATACGGACAGAACACAATCTTGCCAATTGATTTTTTAGTACCCACTTTGAGAGTAGCCCAACAATATGAATGGACAGGACATGAATTATCCAAGCAACTAGACCGAATTGAGAAGCTACATGAGACTAGAATACAAGCGGACAGAACGCAATCTTGTATACAGACAGAACGCAATCTTGCCAATTGATTTTTTAGTACCCACTTTGAGAGTAGCCCAGCAATATGAATGGAAAGGACATGAATTATCCAAGCAACTAGACCGAATTGAGAAGCTACATGAGATTAGTCCCTTGTCTTTTATGCACACATAAAAGACAAGGGACTAAAAGAAGGAGACTTGGTCCTGGTCTACACATTGAAGCAACATGCCAAGAAATTACAAAAACGTGGATATGGACCTCTAATCATCAATAGGATTTCTACGAGTGGAGTAGTTAATCTAGCCACTCTAGATGGAGATGTTCTTCCTAACTACGTAAGTGGATGCCGAGTAAAACGATATATGGCGCCATTGACGGATGAAATGCTAGCATGCCTCGTAGGTGCGCAAAATAGGAAGAACGGATAAGAGAGGAGGCATGGTGTTAAAGCTGAAGGTCAAAGACAAAGTACATGAGCACATCAAAGAGGTGGACACGCAACAAAAAGGAGCAAGTAGGGAGCTCCAAGAAGTGTATGTCAAATTTTCATAAGAATCCCCTACAACAATAGTGATTTGCATCACTAAAAACCATTGTAAATACCATTTTCTATTTTTGTAACTCCATTTTGTTCAAGCCAAGGAGTCCTTGAGCTTGAGGAGTATTAGAAGTATCATCCTACCAATTTTCATAATTTTTAGACTTCGTTTGAGCCCTCAAATAAGCCCTGGAACCTAATTTTTAACTAGGTCGGACACTAGGTCTGGACATGGCCAAAACTAGTCAAAAAACTATAAAAGAGCTAGAGAGCTCATTTTTGAGGTTAGCTTGTTAGAGAATAGAGCTTTTGTAAGAGAACTCTTTTGCAATCGAAGCTTTCCATTGTTCCTCTATTTGATCTTGCCTTGTTTGCGTGTGTGTATATGTGTGTGCATGCTTGTGTGCTTTCACTCACACACTTGTGCCTTCACTTGCTCGTGGTCTTCATACCGGTCCTCACGTCTCCGCGGATTGACAAGTAAAGGAGGTGGTGCTTACGCTTGAGCTACACCAAATTTTGGTGCCGTTGCGGGGGAGAGAGCTTCGAGGACGAAGCGTTGTGATGGTAAGATTGTAGATTTGCGACGTTGGAAGGTAAAAAAACTGTCGTTTTTGTTCATTTTCTGATTTTTCTTCTTCATCTTCATCATCATCACCATCTCCATCTTCTTCCATCTTCTTCTTCATAGAAATTTCTTGTTTTTTAGTGCATTTTCATCATTTTCATACCATCTTTCATGCATTATTGTGCGAGGAGGAGTTAGGAAGTGCAAGAGAGTGCAAGCGCTGTGTTTTTTCATGATTTTCTGCACATACGGAGCTCGCCATTGCTCGGTACTCAGAAATTTGAAGTTCCCACCAAAAAACACGATTCTGTGATGAAAATCGCGATTCTGTGAAAATTCAATTTTTTTTTTAAAATGGCGATTCTCTGTTTCCTGCCTAAAAGCCTTTTGAAAAGAACACGATTCTGTGGTCATTCTCAGAATCACGATTCTGTGGTTGTGCTCAAAATCGCGATTCTCACAAATCACGATTTTCAGCAAAAAAAAAACGATTCTGAGAAAACACGATTCTGTGATTGTGCTCAAAATCGCGATTCTCTAAATTTTGAAAACCACGATTCTTTGAGACAAAATCGCAATTCTCTAGAACACGATTCTCTAAAACACGATTTTGTAAAACACGATTTTGTGAACCACGATTCTATGAACCACGATTCTGTGAAACACGATTTTGTGAACCACGATTTTGTGAACCACGATTTTGTGAACCACGATTCTGTGAACCACGATTTTGTGAACCACGATTCTGTGAAAACACAATTCTCTGCTCAAAATCGCGATTCTCAAAAACACGATTCTCTGCTCAAAATCGCGATTCTCAAAAACACAATTCTCTGCTCAAAATCGCGATTCTCACAACTCACGATTTTCAGCAAAAACACGATTTTGTGAAAAGACGATTCTGTGAAAACACGATTCTGTGAAAACACGATTCTGTGAAAACACGATTCTCTGCTCAAAATCATGATTCTCACAAATCATGATTTTCAGCCAAAAACACGATTTTGTGAAAACACAATTCTCAAGGTACACAATCGCGATTCTTTGATTTCACACAATTGCGATTCTCTGATTTCACACAATCGCGATTCTCTGATTTCACACAATCGCGATTCTCTAGAGATTTACAGCATCACGATTCTCTTGAAGTTCACAAAATCGAGATTCTCTTGATTTCACAAAATCGTGATTTTTTCCAAAAGGTACTGTTTGCCTGTTTTGACCCCCAGGAGCCTGATTTGACATAACATTTTCATCCAAAGTCTATTTTCTGAGCTCTATAGCTCGTTGGAAAGCTCGTTTGGAATCCTACACGGCCTCAACTATTTTTTATAAGATAACGTGTTGATTTTTAGATAGGATAATTTGAAGTTGGGCTTCAAGTGGACTAGGAAACCAAGGGGGCTCCAAAGGATTTTTGAACCATACCAAGGGGAAATTTTGGACTCTTAGCCAAAGCTTATGAACCTGAGATCTGGTAGACACCTAGGCAAGGATAGACAAAGCATTAGATCTTCTGAGTCCAGTGTCAACTATACAGTTAAGTCTTGGGCACAACAACTAAGTGGTTGTCCTTACGCACTAAACTCTGACACAAGTGACTCAGAAATGTCTTTTAGCATGCGGAAACCTGTAGGTGGCTCAGGAACTGCCCATCTACAAACACCAGAAGGACCCTATAAAACACAATTGGAATATATTCGGACCAACCGATTAGGTGCTCGCATCTATGAGGATGGCTTGAGGCGATCAGTGGTCCAACTCAAAAATCCAGATCAACCCTTTGGACTTGAACACCTGGTGGTCAAGTTCGAAGAGGGTTCATACATTGATAAGGAAGGAACCATGTATGTGGTCACCAACCTACCAGATAGGACCGATGAGTTTGGAAATGTCATTCATGAGAATGAGATAGGAGACCTAGAACAAGGAAATGTAGGACAAGGACCCCAAACTCCTAGAGGTAAGTCAGTTCTAACCAGAGTGATCACACCAGATTGGATCCCTCAAGACAACAAAAGCATAGAACTATTCTTGAATAGAGAAGCAGAGGAAGCCTTTTGGAGATTCAAGCCAGATCAACCTAGCCAATTGGGCATAGTCATCATCTATGAATTCAAAGATCCTGAGATACCAGGCAAAGTTGTCTACCTGGATAACACATCAGAGAAGATATTCTTGGTAACAGAACATGATAGACATGCATATACTTGGAAGAGTGAATTGATTTTCCCTCCACCAAGATCCAATGTTTCCCATGGCCTCCAAGGAGTAGGATCATCCCAAGCTCATGAAGCCCAGAGAGAGAAAGAAATAGAGAGAGGCCTGAGGTAAGTTTTGCACACCTTGTGGGCAAGAATAGATCAGGAGTTGAAAATGAAAGAAGTGAAAGAGAGAGACATCAAGCACATAGACAACAAAGAGATGAACAAGATTTTCCATTGCTTAGACCCCGAGAGCACACAAGAACCCTTAGACCCACTCAAGTGATCAAGGCAATGAAAAATTATTTTGACGGGACAGGAGATCCTTATGATCATGTGGCCGAGTTCAAACAAGTGTTAAGAGCTGAACAGGTTGAGGATTTGTTCACCCAGTACGAGGCATTTGGCTTCACTCTTAAGGGCACTGCCTTAGCTTGGTTTCAACCATTGATTAGTCGCAACTATCATGATATAGGTCAGCTGCTAGACGAATTCATTGTAGAATTTTCCAAGAGTGGTATCAGGCATAACACATCATCTTTGATCCACAGTTTCAAGTAGACACCCCAAGAAACAGTGCGACTAGTAGGTAGAAGGTTTAGACAATACCTAGAAAGATGCTCTGCTCCAGAGTTACCCACATGAGCCAAACAAGTGGCTTTGTTCTTAGATGGCTTACTGAGCACAAAGTTGAGATCATATGTGTACTTGAAAGAGCCCAGATCCATAGAAGAGTGTGTGCGGACATGCATTGACATAGAAGATAACTTGGGTGAGGAGTTAGGATTGTCCAAACTCTATAAGGATTCTGATAGTTCTACTAGTCATACTTCAAAAATCTCCACAGAAATAGATGAGATAGCTGAGCAAGTTGCCAAGAAGCTGGGAGTCCAAAATAGACAAACACAAAGAGTCACCTCATTGAACCGATGTTATACCTGCGGAGGGGACCACATGGCTAACGTATGCCCAATGCAAAACCAAAACATTAGAGAAAGGAATGCTCCATATTGCACTATTGAGAGAAAATACATGAACCACACGGCTCAAGATTGTCCCTACAATAGGCACGCTGTTAGAAAAACTTATCAGCAACCTTACCAACAAGGTAGGTATCAGAACCAATACCAACAGCCATATTATCGACCACAACAGCAATATCATGCACAATATAGGCCACAAATAGTATTGGGAAACCAACCACCAGCTCCTGCCATTGATTCCAGTCAAGTATGCTGTGGGAGAGGAAAATCCAAATAGAGATTTGGTGCCACTGACCCCACTGATCTTAGAGAATGACTCTCATGCTCACAGTTCAGACTACTCCCATGAAGGTAGTCCACATGCTTATTACACAGAGTCACATGAACATAGTGAGATTTACTTGTATCAATATGAGGCACCACCTATGGAGCAAAATTGGGAGCTAGAATACTCCAATGTCATGTACACAATTCCTAACTCGAGGCCCCAATTGAGACAAATGAGACCACAAGCCCCTAGAGGATCTTGTTTCAGATGTCAAGGTGACCATTTCATTCATATTTTTCCCCACCTACCAGCTCCGAGTCAAGGTTAGGCTATCACAATACAAGCTTTTTGTCCTGAATGTGGCAAAGACCATCTCCCCAGAGATTGTCCAAGAAACCCCTCCAGTGCACCCAAGATTACACCCATTAATGTGGTAGGCGTAGTGGCAGATTCAAGTTCAAGTAGCAGTAATGTGGCACCTGTACAGGCAGTTACTAGGGCACAAGCATTAAAACAATATAAACCAGCAGAACAATCGGAGTCGAGTGAATCAGGAGAGCCTTGTAAGAGGAAAACAAGAACATGGAAGGATACCAGAGAAAAGGCCAATCCTAAGTGGAATAAAATGTTATCAGAACTAGAAAAAAGCTTGAGAGATGCAAAAAGAAAACTAGAAGACATTGCATCTCAAAACCCCTCGCATGCTGAAACTCCATCCACTCCATCTCATCCCACCCCACCACCCATTGTAAATAGGCCACAACCAGGGTCTGTTCTTGCAGATCCAACCCCAGAAGGCTTGGACATGATGTTCAAGGCCTACCAGGCTCGACTTCAAGAAGGGCCTACAACTACAAACGTAGACAAGAGTTACCCTAGAGCGGACTTAGAGATTGAACGGATGAAAATGTGCATGAAAATGGTAGAACAAGCTCAAGCTATACTGGAGACTAGTCAAAAGTTCAATAAGACAAACTCTGTCAAACCGGATTTGCATTTCCAGGGCTTACTAGAAAGATTAGAGCAATTGGTAAACAAACCACAAGTTTCATTACCGCCACAGGCTCAACCAGTTATTGAGAGAAGAAGCTCACCACCAATGGGAGCTTATGTTCCTAATTCCACGAATGTCGGAATACCTCCTTCAATTCAACAGTACTCTCAAGAGTTCTTGCGGGAAATACAAGAAGATAAATGGGCCAAGGAGAAGGGTAATTCCCCTCCTATTCTTGAGATTGATGATCTTGTGAAGAGATGGATAGGTATGTGCTTGAAGATGAAGAGGTGTTGCAAAATCCTTGAACTACACCAGCCAAATGAACTCCAGGAGTATATGGTGGGCCCTTTTATCTTGCCAATGGATGTATTAGACACCCTATGTACCTTGGAAGATCACTCTCAAAAAGATAGATCAAAACAGATAAGTTGGAGTTAGCTCAGAGGTGAAAACTTGCTATTCTTGGTTCATATACCTGTCTAGTGTTTTACATAATTCTCCGAGCACAGCAGCAATTAGCTTAATTCCTCTTGGGGAACTCTAGGTAGTTTAAAGAGCTAACTTTCAAGAGTAATCTCATCAAAAATAATAAACCACACACTGAGAATGAGTTTTAACAAGTGATGACATCATCCCGATTTTCACGGGCTGCTACAGTTTGAAACCAGTGAGCAGAAAAATAAACATAACTCAAAATGTAGGAATCCAATGATTATGAAAAATTGTATGGTTATATTAGACAGTAAGCTAAATCCAAAAAATTTTAAATCATTGAATTTGGATAAGTAACCACTACGAAATGGCTCTGACAAGATGAGTAAGAAAGTCGGGTACCTGACAGAGAAGTGAAGATGAACAGACCCTGTTGACTTCAAATGAACATAACTGAAGATTGCAACATTCAAATGACATAAAAATTTGTGAGCATATAGTAGACGTATAGAGCTAACTTTACCAAGTTAAATCACTGAAAATGATGCTCCAAGCTCAGAGAAAACATCTCTGCAAACTGACTGAGAAATCTGAGAGTAATGGCAGTGAGTAGTACACTTCACAAGAACATGGAAATATGAACTCAAATGATCATGAAAATGAAAGTATATTGCTTGTACAATACAATGGACTTACTGATACATATGTGTGCCTTGGAATCACACCTTGATATGGCATAAAGCTCAGCTCTTGGAGGTCTTCACATAGGTCTCTCTAACCACGACTAAAACTGCCATCTATTTATAGTTGAGTTTGGGAGGCTAACTTCCCTCAATCACTCTCCAATCAATCAATGATTGATTTGATTCTCTACCTACCACAAATCACGAATTTGTGGCTCCTCTTTCCATTCTTGATCAAGTGGACTCAACCACTTAAGATTCTTTCACTTTTACATTAAGTAAACTCTTCAAAAGTTACAAGAGGTAGTTCACAAGTGAACTTTACATAGTCTTCATTTTAAAGCTTTTTTCATGACTTTGTGGGACTCAAGCCAATACTTAGGCTTGTCATAGACTTGCTCCAACAGGTCCCCCTCAAGCCAAGTATGCTTGAGGTCTTCAATCTTCCAAGATTACCTGCAAACCAATTATAGCCTTGAATTTGTAAAGCTTTGTACCATCCAATGCTTTGCTTAGAATATCTACACATTGTTGATGAGTGGAGACATATGATATTTGAATCTCTTTGCTTAGAACCTTCTCTCGTACATAGTGATAATGAACTTCAATATGTTTAGTCCTTGCATGAAAAATAGGATTAGCAGCCAAGTGAATAGAACTCATATTGTCACAAAAAATAGTTGGAGCTCCAATCCAAGATCTTTGAATAATGTCTTCATCCACATAGCTTCCTGAGTAGCTATGGCAAGACCTCTATATTCAGCTTCAATAGAAGAGAGAGCAACTGTGGGTTGCTTCTTGGATGACCATGAAATAAGCTTTGAACCTGCAAAGGTAAGATAACCTGAAGTGCTCCTTCTATGTTCCTTGGAGCCAGGCCAATCTGCATAAAAAAATAGCTTCAAACCTAAATCAGATACATAAGGATAATAAAGTCCTTCATTTATGGTTCCTTTGAGATACTTGAGAATCCTTTTGGCAACATCCATATGTGGTTTCCTTGGTGTGTGCATAAATTGACTTAGAACACTCACACTGTAACATATATCTACTCTTGTCAATGTGGCATAGTTGAGACTACCCACTAGACTTTGATATGATGTGATGTCCTCTATGAGTTCACCTTCATGTGAGCTCAATTTGTGATTGACCTCCATTGGAGTACCTGCAATCTTACAATCTTGCATCTTGAATTTTGCCAACATGTCTTTAATGTGTTTTCTTTGAGTGACAAACAAACCATGATCTTTGTAGACAACTTCCAAACCTAGGAAGTAGGTAAGTGAACCCAAATCACTTATCTTGAACTCTTCTCTCATCTGATCTTTGATCTTCTTCATACCATCTACATCATTTCCTGTCAATATAATATCATCTACATATACACATAAGTAGATGACCTCAGAATTACTCTTTTTAATAAAGAGTGAAGGATCTGCCTTGCTTGGTTGAAAGCCTTTGTCCTGCAAGAATGAAACAAGTCTGAAATTCCAAGCTCTTGGGGCTTGCTTGAGACCATACAATGCTTTGTTAAGTTTACACACATAATCAAGATAAACTTGATTCTCAAAACCAGGTGGTTGTGCCATATATACCTCTTCTATTATCCAACCATTCAAGAATGCATTCTTTACATCTAGTTGAAGTATCTTCCAATTCTTGGAAGAGGCAATACTAAGAAAAACCCTAATAGTAGGCATCTTTGCCACAGGAGAGAAGGTCTCCTCATAATCAATTCCCTGAGTTTGTGCAAAGCCTTTTGCTACAAGCCTTGCCTTATACCTGTTAATTGAACCATCAGAATTCTTCTTGAGTTTATAGACCCATCTTGAGCCTATTACCTTCATGGATGAAGTCTTGGGCACCAAATCCCAAGTGTTGTTTTCCTCAAGTGCTTCAATCTCTTCCTTCATTGCATGCTTCCATTCTGATTTTGCTTTGGCCTCTTCAAAGGATGATGGCTCCTCTTGGTTTATGTCCTGTGCTATGTAGATATAATGTTTAGTTACTAATGAGGTGTCAAACCCATACCTTTCTGGTTTTTTCTTTTCCCTCATAGATCTTCTTAGGCCATGATGTGATGATTCTGCCTCATGTCCAAGTTCCTGCAATTTTTCTTTACCTTTAGACTTCCATGCTTTGATCTTTTCCATCTGAGATTCTTCATCATCATCCGAGGTGTCTTGTTCTTCAATCTTTGGTTGTTCTCTACCAAGCTTTGGAAAATCTTCTTCAAGATCGTATGGTAAATTGACCTTCCTGCATGAATCTTCATACCATGAATTGTTCTCCTTTGTTTGTAGGGTTGTATAATCTGTAGCCCTTTTGATTGTTGTCCTATCCAATAAATACACACCTTTCTGCCTTTGGATCCATCTTGCCTCTAACCTGTGAAGGAACATGAGCACAAGCAATACATCCAAAAATTTTACAATGATCTAAGCTTGGTCTTCTTCCATTCCAAGCCTCATATGGAGTCATCCCATCAAGGGATTTTGAAGGCAACCTGTTAATCAAGTAAGTGGCTGTAGATACAACCCCAGCCCATAAGTAATTAGGTAAATGCTTTTCATTTAACATAGACCTTGCAGCTTCAACAATTGTCCTATTCCTCCTTTCTGCCACTCCATTTTGCTCAGGAGTGTACCTTGTAGTTACCTCTCTTTTGATTCCTCTTTCTTGAAGAAGAGAATCAAACTCATGGGAGAAGTATTCTCCCCCTCCATCTGACCTTAACCTTTTTAGTGATTTACCTGTTTGATTCTCCACAAGAGCCAAATATCTTTTGAAACATGAAAAAACTTCATCTTTGTGTTTCATAAAGAATAGGATAGTCCATCTGCTGCAATCATCAATAAAGGAAACATAATACCTTGATCCAGATATTGAAGCTTTCTTGCTAGGTCCCCATACATCTGTATGAACCAACTCCAAGAGATCTTCATGCATATAACCTTTCTTCATGAATGGTAACATGTGAGACTTTCCAAAAATGCACTACACTTATAAATCATATGTTGTTTTGACAAATTAGGGAGTCCAAGTACACTTTGGTCCCTGCAAATTTGCTTTAATGACCTTTCACCAATATGTGCTAACCTTTTGTGCCATATGTTGACAGGATGCGGGAAGAAGCAAGTATGGACACATATGCAGATCTAGCACTGAGGCTACCCTTCATTTTTTCCAAAAACCCCAACATCATTCTAAGTGATTCTCATCACTACAAACCCTTGTAAATATCTTTTCACCTTTTTGTAGCTCCATTTTGTACAAGCCGAGGAGTCCTCGAGCTTGGGGAGCCTTAGATGTAGTTGCCTGCCAATTTTCATAATTTTTAGATCTTGTTTGGGCCCTCAAATAAGCCCCGGAACCTAATTTTTAACTAGGCCGGACACTAGGTCTGAACAGGGCCAAAGCTAGTCAAGAACTATAAATAGAGCTAGAGAGCTCATTTTTGGGGGAGCTTCTTGTAGTTTGAGCTTGTATGAGAACTTTCTTGCAATAGAAGTGATTCCATTGTCTTACTCTCTTTGTTCTTACGGTGTGTACGCGTGTGTGTGTATGTGTGTGCATGCTTGTGTGCTTCTCACTCACGCACTTGTGCTTCCACTTGCTCGTGGTCTTCATACCATCCTCATGTCTTCCCGGATTGACATTAAAGGAGGTGCTACTCATCACTGAGCTACACCAAATTTTGGCGCCGTTGCCGGGGATCGAGCTTTGAGGACGAGCGTGTGATGGTAAGACGTAGAGAGGACGCGTTGGAATGGTAAGTAGTAGGTAAATTTCTGATTTTTCTCCATCTCCATCTTCATCTTCACCTCCTTCTCCATCTCCACCTCCACCTCCTTCCCCACTACATATCCCCTCTTCCCTTTCTTTCCCTCATTTGTTGTGTGCGAGTTTGAGAGAGAGCGATTGTGTGTGTTTGCATTTGTGTGTTTTTTGCATGTTTCTTGCAGGTACCAGCTCCATCACCATCTCCAGTAAGCTCAGCAGGTACAGAAACTGCCTACACAGTCCCCGAGGCGTTGAGCTCGAGCTATCGCGACACTCCGAAAAGCTCGACCTCTCACGATTCTGAGTGCACCACGGCATCGCGCAGGCCTAGAGCTCCTAGAAACCCTAGATAGAACAGGAAAATTTGCCATATCTCGAGCTATCGCGACACCCCGCGAGGTATCGCGACACCCCGCGAGGTATCGCGACACCCCGCGAGCTATCGCGACACCCCAAGGTATCGCGACACTCCGAGCTATCGCGACACCCCAAGGTATCGCGACACTCCGAGCTATCGCGACACCCCAAGGTATCGCGACACTCCGAGCTATCGCGACACCCCAAGGTATCGCGACACTCCGAGCTATCGCGACACCCCAAGGTATCGCGACACTCCGAGCTATCGCGACACCCCAAGGTATCGCGACACTCCGAGCTATCGCGACACCCCAAGGTATCGCGACACTCCGAGCTATCGCGACACCCCAAGGTATCGCGACACTCCGAGCTATCGCGACACCCCAAGGTATCGCGACACTCCGAGCTATCGCGACACCCCAAGGTATCGCGACACTCCGAGCTATCGCGACACCCCGACCCGACCAATCGCGATACACGGCCATTAACGCATGAAAATTGAGAGATCATTTTTGAGTGGTTGAAGGGTAGTGAGCTTGGTGTTTGACATATTGGTAAAACTTAGAACCGTGGTAGGGGGCAAAAAGCATAGAAACCCGAGATAGGTGGGACTAAGTGATTCTCAGAGACAGGGGGTACAGTGAGCTACCCAAGGGGGTTAAAAATTATTGAAGCGGGTCTTTCAAATACTTGTGGCAATAAAGCTATACTAACTGGTGAGTTTTTGCAGGAACTTTGTGGGCACTCAAGGCAATCAAAGCAAGCTAGCAAGGGTGAGTACCGGGCCTGGGAGAAGGCTTCCTGGGCTTGCATAGCTGTCGGGTCAACCAGCTGATTGAGGTTGGAAGATCTTATAACCCTCCTTTGTCAATTCCTAGCCTAGGCTAAGTACGACTTAGGTGTGGTAATTAACTAGGGCAACGTTAGGCACGAAGTAAGTCCAAGAGAATTAATCAACCAAGTGCAAGAAAATAAATAGGTCTTAAGTGCGAAAACACTAAGGGACAAAAAGGTAAACGGGAATCGATCACTCATCAAGTGCGGAAATTCATTTAAGTACTCCTGACGACGCAATTTCAGACAAGACCATAAACATACTATTCAACTAAAAAGAACAAAGTAATTGGGGCAAAATCAACCTGCAACGAGAGTGTGCTTGGGTTCCAGGGGGTGAATAAATCAGGCATATGAACCTTAGATCAGGCAGACACTTAGGCCGAGACAGACAAAGCCTCAGATCTTCTGAAGCTAGTGTCAATCACACTGCCAGGTCTTGGGCCCAGCAGTTGAGTGATTACCCATACACTGCCAGATCAGAAACAAGTGATTCTGAGATGTCCTATCACATGGAGAGATCAGTAGGTAGTTCAGGGTTGGCATATCTAGAAAAGCCAGAGGGGCCTTATAAGACTCAGTTGGAATATATCAGGACGAATCGTCTAGGTGCTCGCATCTACGAAGACGGACTGAGAAGATCAGTGGTCCAGATTAAGAACCCCGACCAACCCCATGGAATAGACCACCCGGTAGTCAAGTTTGAGAATGGAGCATACCTAGATAAAGAGGGGACTATATATGTAGTCACCACTCTTCCCGATAGAACTGATGAGTTTGGAAATGTGATTGCGGAGGCCGACATAGGAGATATAGAGCAAGGGAACTTAGAGAGAGAGCCAAGAACTCCCCGCGGTAAGTCTGTCTTGACCAGAATCATGACTCCTGAGTGGATTCCACAAGATAATAAAAGCATAGATCTGCTTTTAAATCGGGAAACCGATGAGGCTTTTTGGAGATATAGAACTTCTCAACCTCAGGAGGGGAACACCCTCACAATTTACGAGTTTAAAGACCCTGATAGTCCAGGCCAAGTAACCTACCTAGACACTGCATCAGAGAGAATCTTCGTGGTCACTGAGCAGGGCAGACATGCCTACACTTGGAAGGGTGAATTTGTTTTTCCCCAACCAAGGTCTAATGTATCCTTTGGTCATCAAGGAACTGGGACCTCCCACGCTCATGGCGCTCAAAGAGATAGAGGTAGAGACAAACCTGAGGTAAGTTTTGCCAACTCCCTGGGAAGGGAAAGAACGGGAACAGAAAGGAATAGAGTAGAAACTGAGAGACATAGAACCCCATGGAATCACCGGGACATTGATGATTTTTCTTTGCCAAGGCCTAGAGAACACACTAGGACCCTACGACCAACCCAACTTGTGAAGTCCATGAAGAATTATTTCGATGGCACGGGAGACCCTTATGACCATGTGGCCGAATTTCGACAAGTGTTGAAAGCTGAACAAGTGGAGGACCTATTCACGCAATATAATGCTTTCGGTCTAACCCTTAGGAACACTGCCCTTACGTGGTTCCAACCACTGAATGAGAGGCATTTCAGAAACATAGACCAACTCTTAGAGGCATTTATTGTCGAGTTTTCTAAGAGTGGAATCAGGCATAACACCTCCTCACTAATTCATAGTTTCAAACAAACACCTCAAGAGACAGTCAGACTAGCTGGAAGAAGATTTAGACAGTACCTGGAGAGATGCCCTATGCCAGAGTTACCCACACCAGCCAAACAAGTGGCCTTGTTCCTAGATGGATTGTTGAGCACTAAGCTTAGGTCATATGTGTACCTGAAGGACCCTAGAACTATAGAGGAATGCGTGCGCATGTGCATAGACATTGAGGACAATCTAGGTGAAGAGTTAGAGCTATCAAAAATCTATAAGGATTCTGATAGCTCTAGTAAACAGACATCTGGTCAATCCACATCCATCGAGGAACTTGCAGAGAAGGTGGCCCAAAAACTAGGTGTCTCTAGTAAGCAAATTCCTAGATTTGCCCCAGTTAAGCGGTGTTACAATTGTGGCGGTGAACATATGGCAAGTGTGTGCCCCATTATGGCCCAACCTCAGGTGAATCCTAGTAGCCAGTACTGCACCATAGAGCGCAGGTATACCAATCACACGGCACAAGACTGCCCATATAACAAACAAACTGTTAGGCAAAATTATCCTCAGCCATATCCGCAACATGGTAGGTACCAGAATTAGTACCCATCACCACAATACAACAGACCACAACAAACTTATCAGCCACCTTATCAAGGGCAGCAGAGACCTCAACCAGTCCTAGTGCAGCAACCCCCTGCTCCAACCAATGTGATCCCAGTAAAATATGCCTCTACTGAAGAAAATCCGAATAGAGCCATAGTTCCAGTCACCCCATTGCTATCAGACAGTGATCCAAGTGACCATAGTTTTGACTCCACATATATTGATAGCCCACAGGCTTACTACATGCAGTCACCTGAGCATAACGAGTCATACTACTATGAGGACCCAAGTGAAAATAGTGGGGAACCGGAGTATTCTAATGTCATGTACACAAACCCCAACTCTAGACCTCAACCTAGGCAGGTACGACCCCCATTTCCTAGAGGACCATGCTTCAGATGTCAGGGAGATCACCTTATACGTGATTGCCCACTGCCTGCCCCTACACAGCCTCAACCAGTAACCATTCAGGGCTTCTGTCAAGATTGCGGGAAAGAGCATCTCCTACGAGATTGCCCGAAGAACCCTAATAACATGCCTAAAATCACTCCTATCAATGTCGTTGGGTTAGTGGTAGACTCCATAGGAAGCGTGACTTCCACTGCACCTGTGCAGGTGATCACAAGAGCCCAGGCACTTCAACAACACAAAGGTGCAGGTCCCGAACAGAGCCCCAAGGTGAGTGAAACAGAGAGCATAACCAAAAAGAGGACTAGAGCCTGGAAGGAGAGTCGTGAAAGAATGAAGAGACAATGGGCAAAAAAGATAAACGAACTTGAAGAAAGCGTGAGAGAAACCAAGGCAAAAATCACTGAAATCACATCTCAACCAACACCACTACCATCCCCATCACCCTCCATTTCTCCACCCTCTAACACACCCCTCGTAACCCACCCACCACCCCGAGTAGGATCAGTATTAGCTGACCCCACTCCTGAAGGTTTGGACATGATGTTTAAAGCCTACCAGGCTCGACTTCAAGAAGGGCCAACAGCTGCAAACCTAGACAGGAGTTACCCTAGAGCCGACTTAGAGATTGAACGGATGAAGATGTGCATGAAAATGGTAGAACAAGCTCAAGCTATACTTGAGACTAGCCAAAAGTTCAATCAGACGAATGCTGTCAAGCCGGATTTGCATTTCCAAGGCTTACTAGAAAGATTAGAGCAGTTGGTAAACAAATCACAAGTTTCTTTACCTCCACAGGCTCAACCAGTTGTTGAAAGAGGAAGCCCACCACAAATGGTAGCTTATGTTCCTAATTCCACGGATGCTGGAATACCTCCTTCAATACAACAGTACTCTCCAGAGTTCTTGCGGGAAATACAAGAAGAGAAATGGGCCAAGGAGAAGGGTGAATCCCCTCCGATTCCTGAGATTGATGATCTTCGTGACCAATTTCCCCAAGACATTCCCTCTATCTATGGGGATCAAGCAGAGCAACAAGAGGATGAGAGATTAGATTTTGAATCTAATTCTTTACAAGAGTTGCCTCATTTCACAAGCCCATGGGAATCTGAATCTCTCCAGATCAGAGCGCCCACGATATTGGTAAGAAATGAAGACTCAGTGATTCCTAGGAACACTGATGTGGTGAAGAACACTAAGGTTCAATGTCACCTCACTGTAGAGGAACTCCTCAAGGCAAAACCGGAGCTCTGGAATCATGTGAAAGATCAGGTTCCAGAACTTGAATCCAATATACCAAAAGTAGGCTCTAAGCAGAAAGTTCCCGAGATACCTCTTGACAAGATAGGAGACATGAGCGAAGGTGAAGAAGGTAACACTTATCTTCCGATCACCTATCAAGGTTACACAACCAAAGCAATTGTGGATTCGGGTGCCGGTGTTGCTATCGCGACCATCTCCCTATGGAAGCGATGGGGCAAACCCACCTTAAGACCAACGAGAATGAAACTTCAAATGGCAGATGGTCATTTTGAAAGACCTCTCGGATTGCTTGAAAGGATAACTCTAACCACTTGTGGTGTGGAGTTTGAACATACGTTTGCTATATGTGACTTTGAGAAGAATAATGTTTACGAGATGATCCTAGGAAGACCTTTCCTACGACAATTGCAAATAGTACAGGATTGGGGGACCAACTCCTTGTACTTACAGCACTTAGGGGTCACCACCAAGGTCAATCTGAAGGATCACACCTTTAGAGATGTACCACCCCTACAGTGGAATCCTATCCACAAAGCGAAAGAAGATTCTATCTCTGTGCATTCTGGAAGTTCACCTGAACCATCCTGGTTGCATGAAGATACTCACTTGTGGATGTGCAAGGTCGCGGAGGAAGAGGAAAAGCGCCGAAAAGCGAGAGAAGAAGGAGCTCCCCCAGGAGATAGACCAATAAAAGACCCAGCCTATACTCCGATGATATTTCCTGATGAGGAATTTGAGCCTCATGGTTGGGCAGAAATCTTAGCTACCATGGACATTGCAGTCAATGAGGAACAATGGACACCCCATTGCGATGAGGAGGGTTACGATATTTCAGTGTTCATGTGTCAGCCCTTGTTGGAAGAGTGTGATCCTAGTGAGTCCATGGAAGAAGAAGAGAGTGACGATGATCTAGAATCCATTGTGATGGATACTTACTTCGACTCAGAGGAACACTACTTAGAAGACATAGGAGTGTTAACCCAAAAAGAAGAAGAACCCCTTGCGAGTATTAAAACGATAAATTCAAAGAAAGGAAGTGAAGGAAGTCAAAAGAAAAAGAAAAGGAAAGTAGTGAGACAAGAAGAGGAAGAATCATTGTTTGAAGTACCAGAGAATTTCAAGAAATATGAAGTGGAAGACCGGAAAATTTTGGTACGAATGCCTAAGAGAGAGGCCATTATAGGAGAAGCATATGACAATAAAGAAAAGACCAAAAAAATTGTAGTGACCATTGAAGGGAACGAAGAGCGGTGTACGTACATAGGAGACGACCTAAGTGCAGAAGAAGAAGCAGAACTTGTAGCTCTATTAAGGGAATATAGGGATGTGTTTGCATGGCATTATAGAGACTTGAAAGGAGTAGATCCAGAGATCTGCTCTCATACGATTCCGATGACCGCTGAAGCTAAGCCCACCAAACAAAAACCCTACACATATAATGACAATTATGCGGCCAAAATAAAGGAGGAAATTGACAGGCTGATTGAAGCCGGATTCATCTATGAGATTGAGCACACTGAATGGGTGTCCCCTATTGTAGTGGTGCCCAAGAAGAATGGGAAATTGCGAGTGTGCATTAACCTTAAAAAAGTTAATGCCGCTACGATCCGAGATAGTTATCCTCTTCCAATCACCGAACATCTTTTGGAGCGTGTTGCAGGCAAGGAAGTTTACAGCTTCCTTGATGGATTTTCAGGTTACAACCAAGTAGCCATTGCCCCCGAAGATCAGCACAAAACGGCCTTTGCCACAGAATGGGGAATCTTTGCATTTCGTGTGATGCCATTTGGGCTCACCAATGCACCTGCAACATTCCAAAGACTCATGTGTCATGTCTTCAAAGAGTTCTTGCGAAAGAGCTTAGAAGTATATGTGGATGATTTATGCGCTCATTCCCAAGAAAGGAGTTACCACATCCCTGAGCTTAGGCAAATCTTCAACAAGTGTAGAGATTATCGAGTGTGTCTGAATCCAGAGAAGTGTGTGTTTATGGTACGCCAAGGTAAGATCTTAGGTCACATTGTTTCGAAGAATGGAATATCAACAGACGAAGACAAGGTGAGAGCAATAGCAGAGTTGGCCAGACCAAGAAATGTGAAAGAGGTACAAGCCTTTATGGGCCATTGTGGATATTATCGTAGATTTATCCACATGTATGCCATCATAGCTAAACCTCTTTATGGGCTGTTAACGAATTTTGAATGGAATGAGGAATGCGAGACTTCCTTCAATGAGCTGAAGAGACGTTTGTGCACAGCACCAATATTGACTACTCCGGATTGGAGCAAACCCTTTCATGTCCATGTAGATGCCTCCAATCATGCAATAGGATGTGTGCTAGCACAACCCACAGATGAAGGAAACCTAGATCTGCCGATAGCCTATGCTAGTAGGCAATTAAATGCAGCTGAACGAAATTACACCACAACGGAGAGAGAAGGCTTAGGCATGATATATGCTGTGAAGAAGTTTAGACACTACCTATTGGCCAACAAGTTCAAGTTTTTCACTGATCATCAAGCATTACTATATTTGGTCAATAAACCTTGCAATACAGGCCGCTTAGTAAGATGGTTCCTCTTACTAATGGAATACGACTTTGAAGTGGTTGTCAGGAAAGGTAGAACCCATCTTAGGGCTGACCATCTTTCTCGCATCACTTCAGGAGAGCCACCGCAAGGAGTGTCTGATGAGTTGCCCGATGCTTATCTGTTCAATTTAGAAGTTGTACCTAAATGGGCAAATAAGTTGGTACCAGTCCTAACCTTCGGGCCTGCAAACAAAAATGTTAAGACAAGCAAAGAGGAAATTGTAAAATCGCTAAAGTATCAAATATTAGCCGGAAGCATGTACAAGCAAGATAACGAGGGCATATTAGCTTGTTGTGTCGAGGATGATGAACATGCTAGTTGGCTGCAACAAGCCCATGAGGGACCGCTAGGGAATCACTACTCTAAACAACGAACCTTGCAGAATCTAAAACGCTTAGGAGTGTATTGGCCTAGCATGGACAAAGAAGTACAAGAGTGGATCTAGAGCTGTCCAGAGTGCCAGGAGAGACCCCCAGTGGAGCATGCCACTCTTTATCACATGTCATTAATCCCAGATTGGAGTGCTCCACTGGTCGAGTTCATAAGATCGGGAACATTACCCAATCAGGCTAGTCTTGCAAGAAGACGAAGCATGGAGCAAGAGGCTCAAGACTATGCCTTAGTAGGGGATAACCTATACAGAAGAGGCAAGGATGGTTACCTAAGACTGTGCGTACATGAATCAGACTACCTGAAAGTCTTAGAAACGGCACACAGCGGTGTTGCAGGTGGACACTTTGGGCCTGACAGAGTAATTAAGACCATTCTATTCTCAGGACTGTGGTGGCCCACTCTTCATATGGATGCACATACTTATGTGAAGAGTTGCGACACATGCCAACGTGCCCAATATCCGACAAGAAAAGATGAAATGCCCTTGAGGCCAATGATGGGAGGACGTGCATTTTCAAAGTGGGGTATAGACTTTGTAGGTCCCATCAACCCCCCAGCTAGGAACTCCCATGCAGAATACATTATTGTAGCCACGGATTACCTTACAAAGTGGGTGGAAGTAAAAGCCACAACAAAGAATGATGCTCAAACGACGGCTAAATTCTTATTCGAAAATGTGTTCACTAGATATGGGTTACCAATAGAGTTGGTTAGTGATAGAGGAACGCACTTCTTGAATGAGGTCATTGAAAATCTCCTTCAAGAATTCATGGTGGTACATAAGAAGTCTGCACCCTATCACCCACAAGCTAACGGACAAGCCGAGAGCACGAATAAGATCCTGTGTAACGTATTGACGAAACTGGTCAATAATAAACGCTCTGATTGGGACAAACAACTTCACCATGCTGTTTGGGCATACCGAGTTGCTTACAAAACGGTACTCAATGCCACCCCATTTCAGATGGTCTTCGGACAAAATGCGGTGCTACCCTTAGATTTCCTAATTCCAGCTTTAAGAGTAGCACAAGAGTATGAGTGGAATGGACACGAGTTGTCCTCGAGGATCTTTGATCTAGAGCGCTTAGGTGAGACGAGGCTACGAGCAGCAGCAGGTATCTATGCTGCAAAGAAACGGCAAAAGGCATACTTTGATGCCCATGTGAAGGATAAGGGCTTGAAAGCAGGAGATCTAGTGTTAGTCTACACATTGAAACAACACGCAAGAAAGCTAGAGAAGAGAGGCTACGGACCTATGATCATTAATAGGATCTCCACGAGTGGAGCAATACAACTAGCCACTTTAGAGGGGGATGTCCTCCCAAACTATATTAGCGGATGCAGAGTCAAGCTGTATCAGGAACCCCTCACGGAGGAGATGCTAAGCCGACTCAATATTGCTAAGCAACGTAAAGAGGAGGAAAAACGAATTCGAGAAGAAGCACAGGCAGAGGCCTTAGAACGTATTAAACGAATGAAGTTGAGAAGACAAGGAAGAGACCAGCCTATGACTAACACTGAAGAGTCCCCAGGCTATCACATGGCCATGTGTGAGGCTTCAGGTGGACGCACCCACAAGATAGTAGACCGACGACCTTTTCTGACCCTAGAAATAGGACAAAAGGACAACACAACAAGCGTGAGGGCCTTGATTGATTCAGGAGCCGCCACAAGTGCAGTTCGGCGTTCTTACTGCCAGCAGCTGCAGTTGGAGGTAAAACCCATAGAAGCATATCTGATAGGATTAGGAGGTGTTGAAACCCCTTGTATGGGAGAGGTGGATCTTCCCCTCTACATACAAGAGGTCCGCATACCAGTAAAAGTGCTAGTGTGTGAAGACGAGGATCTGACCGAACCGCTTATATTGGGCCAAGACTGGATCTATGATCACGCAGTCAACCTGAACCTAAGAAGTGGACTTCTTCAGGCTTGGGTAGGCCAAAGTCGTCTCACGATTGAATTAGAAAATCGAGCACTCAAACCAATAGAACAGGCAACAACTCCTGGTCCCTCCAGGAATCCATATGAAGATAACCACGATGTGCTTGTCCAAACTTCTATGGTGCAGAGGAATGTCAACCTTACTGAAGGTTCAGGAGCCAAGAAGGAGTTCCTAATTGATCCACAGAAGATTCTAAACGAACGGACCGAACATCACTCTATACGAGGGAGACCGCTGATCAAGAGGAAGGAGCGCCAACCTGCGCATCATGGAGCATCTCGTGGCGTGAAGCAGATCTGGATACGCAAGGATGGGAGATCTACAGCTCCAATTGCAGATTCTCAAGGAGACAAGAAACGAGCCTCACAATCAAGGATCAAAGCTAAGAAGCCCCCTAGGATCACCCCTAGGCACACCATCTCTATTTGGGTCCCTAAGCGGTCAATGAAGGCCATCCCTAATGCTAGACAGATATGGGTGCCCAAGGCTAGCTTACAAGCCCAAATTACTTCAACTATAGACACAAGGATGAAGCAGCTCTCACAAGCACTCTTGGCCAACAACTCAGGAAGTGACAAGATACCTACACCTCTCACTGTCCACACTCCCATCAACCCCAGGAATGTCTGGAAATGGGTACCCACAAGGTCCCAACCACATCACACACTCAGACCAAAGTCTTCACCTGTCCTTAGCTCTAAAAGCTACGACTCCTGTATCAAAGTGTGGAGAGTTCAACTGTGTACTAAACCCCCTGACCATCTTCTGTAAATCCGTCCACACTAACACAGAAGCATTTCGAGTCCATTGCATAACCAAAGTACGCATCTAGGATGACACTGACCTTTAATCACCACTCACACATATCATAAACACCTCACCACTAACTACTGACCTCCTGGATTGTCATGTTAGTATTGTGAAGGGAACACCATTACATCTTGTTTCCTATGCAACACTAATGTGCCTTTCGTCTTCCAGCAGATAAGCGACCTACTCTCATGGCAACCGCGGCAGGCACAAGCTCTCAGGCAGGATCTGGTGCCCCCATCAACTGGGATGCCATGCCAGTGGAAGCTCCACCAACGGCTAGACCTGAAGAATTCTTGAATGTGCGAAGAATCCCTATTCCAGATCCACCCAGTGGACTAACCGAAAGAGTAAAAGGGCACTCCCATTGGTTCAATGAAATGCCAGGGGATTTGGGAGACGCGGACCACATCTGGGAGTCCAAGATGGAGTGTGGAGGGGTTTGGTGGACCTTCCAATTCTTTTCAAGAGAATTTGAGGCCTTACAAAATGCAGCTCCCCTTCAAGAGATCTAGCGAAAGGCAGGACTGCAAACTTACTTCAGTGCAGCTCTACCAAAACCTGACTTCCTCAGGTGTTACTACTTGATTGCCACGATGAAACCTACCGGGGATAAAGATCATTCAGGCACATTCTGGGTGCCCTCCTTATCTAATCTGGAGGAGATGAGGAAGTTTGAACTAAATGTAACATTAATCAGGGAAGCCCTTCAAATGTATGGCACTCATGTGCCTTCAGATCGCGACCCCCTGATACCAGAATCAATGAAAAGCAATAGAGTCAAGAAGCTCAAAGACATGTGCGCCCTCACCCCCAACATCGCCATACCCCTGCGGATGTGCCTCCAGCACTTCGCATTTCCAGCTCAAGACCGTTTCACTCAGCCTCACAAGAAGATATGGTACGGACTGTACTTAGCAGAGACCGGCAGCTTGCCCATTAAGATGCCAGTATGGATCTTAGATCAGGTATATGAGGCAGGCAAGCGGGGGGTGAGGAAGCCCACCCTACATGGTTGCTGTGCGTTGACTAGAATCATCTACAGATGTCTGGCGTATGATGTGCCAGTTGCTCGAGCCCTAAAGTATGCACATCTGGAGTTGTTTAAAGGGCGAAAGTCAGGGAGTCAGCCTGCAAAAAGAATGCGTGGATCCCTTTCACAAGTCCTGATCCCTCCAGCAACCACTACCGAAGTCTCCACTAGAGAGGAAGCCCCGGTGGCACCAATCACAATTCATCTCCAGGAGTCTCAACCAAGAGAGGTGGTACAGCCCACCCCCTCTGCCCCTCCGCTACCTACCGATGCAGAATTTGCAGCGATGGCCACTTTTACCGAAGATCCAAATTTTGATTTTGAAACATTTCTGCAGACGGCTCATCTATCAGACAGTGAAGATTGCCCTGACAATATCGATCCAGGGACATCAACCCAAAGAGAACATGCACGAGGTGAGACAAGCAGCGTACAGGAGCTAGGAGTGACACAACCTCCTCCAAGTCCAAACACACAAGCTCAAGAGCAGGCACCAAGGAATAACCCAGAAGAGAGTGAAGACGAAGCCCCTGCATATACGGCACAGCTCAAACGATTATACCAGACAATCAAGCAGGTACAAAGCCGCCATAGAATGTCAGAAGAAGCAAATAGGGCCCTAGTAAACCAGATGTTACAGTCAGAGCATATCGACCCCCAATTTGTAGAATCGCTAAATCTTTTGGCGGACACCTGTGGCATCAGTGAAGCATTGAGAACCTTGGTCTGTCAAGAGAACCCTGCTTATGATCAAAGAAGAATTGATACGCGGCCGCGACAAGGAAAGATGATTCAGATGGAAGTATCTACCGCGCTAGCTACATCCACATCAGAAGATGTGCACATGATTAGCCCTAGGCACAATGATGAACCGGAGGAAATTACGCATGCCCCATCTCCCCCATCATCTCCTATCCCACCCTCAGAGCCTCTCTCCACGTGTCTTTCCACACAAACATTCTCCTCCTATAGTGAGACCATTGTACACACCCCCGTTTCCACTCTCCTCCCTTCACCCTCATCCATTTCTGTCACTCAGGCTTCTGAACCTCAATTAGGTCACCCTTTCTTCCCCCATGCCTTTGGACAACCATCTGTCACTAGTCAGACTCTTCCCTTCCCTTTACCCTCCACCCCTCCATTTCCTCCCCCCCAAACTCTACCTACCCCGTCCCTTGTAACTGCCTCGAGCACCACACTAACCACCCAACCCTCCTTCTGGACCTACCTTGTAAACATTCTTCAACAGGTCGAGGAACATAAGAAAAAATCCCATCCCCAATTTCACTCCCCCACATTCACGGCCACCACTATCACACCACCCACCGTCCCGGTGTTCACATTTCACGAATCACACTCACTCATGTCCGATCCCATGGACATCTCACCATCCGCTGGATCACCCACCACCACTGTCCTCACAACACCATCACAGGTTATTACACTCACAGCACCACTTCCACACACGGTAGGCACAACATCCACTTTTCCCATTCCCACTTCCCAACCCCCTGCATCTTCCACCTCATTTAGTCTTGCACTCGACACGATGCTTGAAGCTGCCACTCAGCTTAAGCAAGAATATACATTATTGGAAGAAAATAACAAAGGGCTTTGCACCCTCTCAGCAACACTCCAAGAGCGTGTCACTGCTTTGGAGTTCATTCATACGGAGTCACAACGCAAGATCTCTGCCCTCGAACAGGCAAATGCGCAACTCAAGGCGAGACATATGGAAGAGAGCAAAGCCATGGAGGAACAGCTGCGCGATCAAATGGGCCGCAATGCACGGCTTCAACGAAACATGGCTTTGCTACGACGACATCTGGCGGCAGCGCAAGAAGAGAATAGACGGCTTCAACAACAAAACCAAGAGAACCTCGAGGCTGCCATGGAGAACACCCCGGGGGCTCCCATAGACCCGGTCAAATTTCAAGCGGTCCCCTCAGAAAGCATACAACAAATATTGGAAACGTATGCCAATCTATTAGAAGCACATGATCAGCTTGCCGACCAGCTAAAGGACGTACAGAGACCCCAAGAGTCTACACCACACCGACAGGAACATAAAGAAATGACAGACGCTGCTACTTCAACCGAACCTGAACATTCAACGCCCAACGACGTGCTGGAGTTACAGCAGCAGATCGCAGAATTAAAGCTGAAGTTGATGCAGTACGAACGACCCCCTTCCCCCCCAGAGCAACCGTAAGAAGAAGAAGCAGTTACCATCCCAGTGGAGGAAGCATTCGACGACAACTACGAGCCTCAACCACTTCCAGGAGGACGCGTAACAGAAGAAGGTCAAGATACCTATGAGGAACCCCCATCGGCATGGATGAAACAAGTGGAGGAGATGGGGAAAAGTCATCAGGAGCGGATATCCACTCAGATGCTGGCAATGAAGGCCATTGAGGACACCATCCTTCACTCAGAATACTTCAGGCACCTCGCTCCTAGACGCCTGATCACTAGCTCAGAACTGCAATACAAGCCCTATTTTGTATTGTTGGCTGACTACAATGCAGAAATCAAACGAGTCACCAACAAGTGCCCAACATTTGCCACACAGTTCGAACCAGAAGACATACCAGAAGCGGCACGAAAAGGGGCCATATTCCAACCAACGTGGAGGCAAAAGTTACTCGAAACTTACCCAGAAATGCTTCGAACATGGGATCATGCCCCCATGCATTTGAAGTACAATCCGTGTTTTGGGCCAGTGCAAAGACGCAGATCATGGAAAGCTTTTGCCATCAAGGTTCAGAATAACGCAAACTGTAAAGAATGGCTCAATTACCCCGCTATCGCCCCCCCGACCGGTACTCCTACAGTGTCATACATGATTGCAACCATCAGACATTGGATACCACGCCTCCACCCGATGCCAGATGTCGCTGCCCAGATGATGCTCAAGATCCTCGACATGATGCAGGTCGTACTCAAAACTTTTCGCAATATATGCCATATTCAACCTCCTATTCCAGGGTTTATCAATGGTAACTACGACCTGCTATATGATATGAGCACAACCCCGAGCATACGAGTGGCTTACGCATGGCATGCACGCATAAGATATCTCCCTGCCTGCTACAAGCAAACATTTGACGACATGTTCACCACGGGGTTTTGGGAAGCACATTCAGAGGTATTTGCGCCACGGCCTACGCATCTACTCCATCTCTTTGCATGTGAGCAAACGATGCACTCCGAGCTCTACACGATGCCACAACCTGACATGCCTGGTACAGTGGATTGGGAGGCCTTGCAACGAGATCTAATCAGAGGTTTAAAAATCAAAGAACACGAAGTGGCAACGGACCTCCTGCAAAAATACATTGATCAAACAGCGGAAAAGAGGTCTGTCAGAGGCGACAGACCCTAGGGGGGGGAGAGTGTTGACAGGATGCGGGAAGAAGCAAGTATGGACACATATGCAGATCTAGCACTGAGGCTACCCTTCATTTTTTCCAAAAACCCCAACATCATTCTAAGTGATTCTCATCACTACAAACCCTTGTAAATATCTTTTCACCTTTTTGTAGCTCCATTTTGTACAAGCCGAGGAGTCCTCGAGCTTGGGGAGCCTTAGATGTAGTTGCCTGCCAATTTTCATAATTTTTAGATCTTGTTTGGGCCCTCAAATAAGCCCCGGAACCTAATTTTTAACTAGGCCGGACACTAGGTTTGAACAGGGCCAAAGCTAGTCAAGAACTATAAATAGAGCTAGAGAGCTCATTTTTGGGGGAGCTTCTTGTAGTTTGAGCTTGTATGAGAACTTTCTTGCAATAGAAGTGATTCCATTGTCTTACTCTCTTTGTTCTTACGGTGTGTACGCGTGTGTGTGTATGTGTGTGCATGCTTGTGTGCTTCTCACTCACGCACTTGTGCTTCCACTTGCTCGTGGTCTTCATACCATCCTCATGTCTTCCCGGATTGACATTAAAGGAGGTGCTACTCATCACTGAGCTACACCATACTTCCAATTCTGTGAGTGTCTGACTACCATAATTAAAGAGAGCAATGTTTCTAGTGTCCTATAATTCAAATGTGAACAATCTACCTGTCTTTTCACCTTTTGCAATTTTTCTGAATCCTTGAC
>CM035430.1:102010930-102173430 GCA_020310875.1 Ceratopteris richardii | reverse complement strand
TTTTTGACCATATTTTCTCCATTGACATCCATCATTCAGCTGTTTTTAATCAGAAAACAATGAGATTCTATTTGTTTGATATGAATCAGTCAAATAGCAAGAAATATTTCCTGTAAAGTGCTGCATCATAGATACATAGATGCAGGCATACAAATATAGGTATAGACTTAGGTACGTGCGCCAGTACATGTATATAAACACATGCTTTCATGCGCGCATACGTATTTACCTCTGAAAGATTAGTGAAATGGTTATCTGTCTTTACATCAGCTTTTCATAAACGGGATTCTTTTCTAATAGTAACGTATGTGCAATCTTGATGCAGTTTTATATTATTTTAGGAAATGCGTCCTAGTTCAACGCTATTGAAAGAAATTAAGCTTTTACCATTGGAGCATCGCATCTTGCTCGAACGGAGACTCTTGATTTCCGCATTAAAGGATCACTCGCATGGCCACTCATATTCTCTTGATTAGCGTATTTCTCGAAGCTTGTATGGCAACTCGTGGCTTTGTCTTTGAAAGCTGTTTCCAAAGACCTCTGAGAAAAAATGCTGGGCTCTTGGGCGTTGAGAATATCAAGACTGAAGGGTTTGACTATGGAGCCATGAATTCCATTAGTCGTTTCATCGGCATTTTTAATCTGAGTTGATGAACGCTTTAACGAGTTCAAACCCAGTCGAAACTCCTCTTTTAACGAGGATCTATCCCTACATGTAGACGACGAGTTTTTGCGGTCCTGAATTCCATGTCCTTGCTCCTTCACGGCAGAATCACGATTGTGTTCCTGCTCTTGGCTAGTCTGTGCAGCGTAGCTCGACTGTATCTCATGCCCCTTTCCTCTTTGAGCGCTCATGTAATTAATACCTTGAAACTGTTGTTGCGGCAGAACCAGCTCACGATTACCCATATTCATGATAAGATCATCAACTGTTATTCCTTCACGGCCTCTTTTATGACGATTATTTGTGCTCCCACCCACATCCTTTGAATCGCAGTTTCCCTATCAAATAAGACACAAAAATCCTATGGATGTTATTCCCATCGAACGGATGCAAAATTAGAACACAAACCCAAAATAACGCTGATTTTTGAGATTGATGTGATCATAGCCAACAGTTAACTATTTCCTCGCAAGAGGCGGAATCTGAAATTTGCAAATACTATGAAGTAGCAGATAGAGCCATTACATCTCGGGTTTAATGTTTTGCCTGTAGCTAAGACGAAACCACAATCTCATGCGCACGCAAATACATATAATCAATTACGTGTTTCAATATATTATACAGGTTTAAGGGTTTTCGCTGTTCGAATGATAATCTTATAGTAAAACAAAGCTTAACGATTTGTTTATCCATATTGCGAATATGCAAGTTGTTGAAGCAGAACATCTTACCTTAATCATCATCGCAGAGTTATCCATTTGCATCTAGTGATTGTAATGCATTTTGCATATAGACTAATTTACCATATCAACATAAATAAAGACTCTGTGAAGCTAAATATCTCTGATGTTTCCGTTCAGAAGAGAGGGGAAATGTTGAAGCATTCAAATAATTGCCCGGACATATATGGAATGCCTACGGGCATATGCGGTGCAGCGGTGGTAGGAATAGCCGCGAATAAATCTATATATGTAAGCAATTCTATCAATAATAAGAATGAGAAGTTACGAGCAGTTATGTGTCTCTATGTGTGCCGCTGCGAGCATCGACTTCTCCAGGCAACTTCGACTTCTCCACACAAGTTGCCTGATCAATTGTTTTTCATGAAAATAAATTAACTTTAATGCGTTCCAGAGTGTATAGCTTATTTGACGAGTGTATAGCTCAATATATAATTACGTCAATATAAGGTAACAGCATACGTATCATGAGAACGATTCATTGCATGTATTCGTACATACCAAAAGAGCCAGAAAGGCACTCTTATTGAGCGCAACAAATAATTAGCATGATATCTAGATTGTGAAAATCTTTACTGACCATTGTTACGCCTTGAATGGCGCCGTTGTCGTGGGACTGACGCTGAGATGAACCTGTTTTTGAAAGTCCAAGCTGAGTCTGCAGAGCCTCACACTGTCGGATCGTGTGCTTTAGCAGGATTTTCAAATGCTTGTTTTCTTGTTTCATTTGTTCCATCTCTTCTTGTAAAACTGATACCTGTCAACAGTTTTGAAGATCATTTCAGAGTTTACGTCAGCTTGAACGTCAAAAAATCTGTGCGACTAACCATCTATATGGACAAAAAATACCTTTCATTATTCCTACACATAATTCTATCAGTAGATTTTGTTTCTCCGCACATGTGAAATAAACATCCGTAATATACACTAATATAAATTTACGGAAAGTAAAATTATATGAAGTTGGACTTTGACATAAACATTTTGTGAATCTAATGCATTCTGATTTCCTATCAAAAGTTTCAGTTTTCAATGTATGGGAAAGTCTTATTTCTTTGAGGTTGTGGTCTGACAACATTATAATCAAGTGAGTGAAGAAAAATCTAAAATTGATGAACCTGTACGTTCCAACTCATAATAATCATAGAGTCAAACTACTTTCTTGAAAAATAATTTCTTACGGATGCATTTTCACAAAAATCTTCACATATGATAAAAGTCTGAAATCTTGTGGCCGCGTCCAGGGTCATTGCATGCTGCATCGTTTCACCTTCATGCGACACCATCCTTGTGCATTTCATTCATGGCTAAAGTCCTGAGAGGAATTTCCCTCGCCTCAGAGGATGCAGTATGGCCTTACATGAGGCCTTGAGGGATGGATTTCCGAGCCAAATGATGGCGCACTTGCTATCTCCCCTTTGAGGGCTAATTCAGGCGCAGGCCTAGGGCACAACACGCGGGTCTAAAGGTAACACAATATCTCTCCCAATGTAGTGTCCCGGTGAAAGCAAGTTAGTACGATGAGCAAATCAAAAGGCAAAGAGGCGGCTTAGAGACAATGATAAGAAGGATGCTAACCCACTATTTGGTAAAGACGGTGTCGACACTTCCAGTAACCTTGATAACATTCTTTCATGCATTTCATTGTAAAATATGTTATAACAGTGCAAGGAAATTGATAATCATTGTGAGCATGCCATGGAATTTAGTACCAAAGAAAATATTTTGAAGAACATTAAAGTGAACCAACAAGCAAGTAATGGCATTGTTATTGAAAAGACTCAACTTTATTTATGGCAAGACGAGGAGAGAGACAAATAACTGTGTAAATACAATCGCCATTCTTTGTCATTACCCTAGAAATAGATAAGCGGATATGTTAAACTTTATCCTCGTAAACAGTGCACTATGAAAACCTGGGATTCCAACATCAATTTTTTACGATTGAATCCTTGACCTTCTCCTCCTCCTCCTCCCCCTCCTCCTCCTTCTTCTCCTTCTTCTTCTTCTTCTTCTTCTTCTTCTTCTTCTTCTTCTTCTTCTTCTTCTTCTTCTTCTTCTCTCTCTCTCTCTCTCTCTCTCTCTCTCTCTCTCTCTCTCTCTCTCCCGAATAGAGGGATATAATGCTGTGGCAGAGAGAATGATATGAAACATGGATATTGAAATAAGTGTACCGAAACGGACTCTTATATTGATAATACCAAATTGAACAGATTGTCTGTGCTAAACTATGTATAGTCGCAGGTTATTTCTTGGGGCCTCGAAGAAGAATTAATTTACAGTTAGAATACTTTTTAAAGATCTAGCGAATGATCCTCGCACTAGAAAATGTTTCATGCATACTCGAAATGCAAGTAACTCTTCATAAAAGGGGTAATTTCTACCTCCCAATATGTCCATTCAAATTGTCCATGAATATTAGGGCCACCATTCAGAACGAGAAAACCCTCCATGCATAAAATATTTAATAAGCTAATGAAAAATATATACAGGTGGCCTCACATCCAGAAAAACGCAAACGTGGGTCAAATTCTTTCTTTCACACAAAAATCACTCCACTCATCTCTCGAATTTTGCAACATCAGATGTGAAAAATCTTGTCATTAAGTATCAATGGCCTATGTAATGCGTATGACGTTTATTTTCTTTACACTACTAGAGTGAGACCTCAAAATTTAACAAACTTTGATCATAAAATGAATCACAGGGCAAATGATATTACATATCCTCTTTCTAACCATGATATTACTCACATGAACGAAGTTTAAACAAACGGCACGGAAGCTATTTCTGAATTATCTAAAATAAATCGCTTATGTACTTTGGAACGTGTGCTATACAACGTGATGCAAGCAACTGAAACAAGTACCAATCACGTTTTATAAAGAAATCAACGATCTCATTTTTAATCGATGGACGGCACTAACCAGGAAATTCTACGTTCAAATACTGCAAATGGCTTCGAAGTTAACTCGTTAAAAATAAATATACGTAGACTACAATATATGCATGGCGATGCGATAAGGAATACCTGATTTTTGCAAGCACTTCTCATGTCATTGCTCAGATCATCTCTTTTTGTCAGAAGCTGTTGAGGTTTCGCTAGCTGAAATATAATGAAAATTGTTTTAGAAACTCTCTAGGAGGATCGACGATCTGTCCTATTCACCATTTTAAGTTAAACAGAATAACTCCTCACTTCTTTAAGCTTTACGATTCCACTAATATACAGGAGAGCAGCGTTCGACAACATGATGCGGAAGAAAAGGAGACAATAACAATGGAGGTTTGTGATTTCCAGTACAGTACTTTATCCCGTAATACTCAATGTCAATAAAGATTTTCAGTTTGATGCAATACTAACTTGAAAGAGAGCTTTTAGAGGCGGAGCGCTATGGGCGGCATCCAGCTTAGCCAGGCTGAGCTTCAAGTCCAATTCCATGCCGCGTCTCTCCTCATTCTGCGAATCTCGCTCTTCACGACGATCTGTAGCAAACCATCTTTTTCTTATTTTTAAAGTCCTCAAAAAGAAATGAGATGTCAATGTATGGACATCAATACAAAGTGAATAAAACTAGTATTTGTATGTTTTGTGTACCATATAAGTGAACTCTTGCAAGGTGTTTGCTTATACATATAAGCATCATACATTTTTGCGTGCCATACTTGCGGAGGAGCATGCTAATTATCTTTGTATCATACATTTATGCGTGCCATCCTTGCGGAGGTCCATACTAATTCTCTTTGACTCGTCCTGATTTTATCAAATGTGCGTGTTTGTACGTATGTATATGTATATGTATAGTACAAACAAGAGATTCAAAATACCAAATTTAAATCCGAATTTGTATTGTTTAAATCATAGATATATAAATGATTCAATATAAAGATCGATGTTTTTATTTACTCTTTGATTTCCATTTTTTATCTTTTTGCCTAGTGTATAGGCATAATAAGGTAAGAAGCCTTATGCATCCATGGTAAAAAAACAAACATAAAATATTTTAAAGACAAGCTATCTATCTACCTTGCATCAATAATTGATAGATCTTGATAATTCCAGCTATTACATCTCTAGCTATTTATTTATCTACCTATCCTTATAGCTGCCTACCCATCCATCCATTTATGTATTTGTCTATCTATCTATCTATTAAATAACTATATATCGCACTTAGTTTCTTCCTATTCATCTACTTGCCTCCCTATGTATGGTTTAACATCTATCTCCATCTCTGTATCTAAAAAGGAATCCACCTTCCTCATTAATATATTACCATTTATTTGACTCGAGAATAGAATGAAAACAATTTATCTATATATCACTCATTTTACTCGTTTATCAGTCTTTATGGGATCCAATTTTTGTTAGAAAAAGAAAGAGAAGAAATGGAAGAGAAATCATTAAATTTTGAAAAGAAATCACTCCTATATTTATGGTTTTCTATCTTTCTCTATCCATGTATCTATAAAAGACTCTACCTATTTAAGTAGTTTATCTCTCATTATGTAACCAATAACACATGAAATTATATATATATATATATATATATATATATATATATATATATATATATATGTGTGTGTGTGTGTGTGTATATATATATATATATATATATATATATATATATATATATATATATATATATATATATATATATGTATGTATGTATGTATGTATGTATGTATGTATGTATGTATGTATGTATGTATGTATGTATGTATGTATGTATGTATGTATGTATGTATGTATGTATGTATGTATGTATGTATGTATGTATGTATGTATGTATGTATGTATGTATGTATTATATATATATATATATATATATATATATATATATATATATATATATATATATTGTGTCTCTGTGAGTAAAGAAGTCTAAGAATCGATCGAAAATAGGTGAAACACATCTCTCCGGCAACGTTATCAGAATCGCCATGATATAAGATACCAAAACCTGATCTGAATTTTCGGGTTTAGAATTCAATGGCTTCTCTATCGATCTCTAGGGCTGTATTGGTTTTTGAATGATTAAGACTATCAATGCATTGATTCGCAGACGGTACAAAGCCATGATTTAAATTTTCAGCCGAAAGACAAAGAACACCTAAAACTTTCATATTCTGCCGACAGACTAAAGGGCAAATCGAGTTAATCTTTCTTATCCGTATTTTAGCTGCTTCCTTTTTCAGAGAATTTCAGCTCGAAAACAAATATTCAAAAGATGTCAGACAATGTTCGTGAGGAGACAAAAGAAGGGATCTAAGAAATTTTATTTGCGAGAACGCTGAGCCCGTTCAACAAAAACGTATCGGCGCCAGTCGTGTTCATTATTGAACAGGAAGAAGCGGATGTGCCTAATATTTTCTAGTAAACCAGGAGATGGGAGGCAAGCAAAATAATCAATCATCCCCATCAGTTTAGCAAAGATGTACAGATCGCTTCTCGTCAACGGCATCGACAAATCTTGCAACTACTGTATAAAAACATCGGAAATGTCTAGAGGTTGATTTATAGAACAAACTGTGAATTTATAGACAGGGAAAGCCATATAATGCAGAATCATCTGGATATTGATAATCGCACGGTATTCTTTGAATTCTGGACGTAAGGAAGAATCATGGTGACTGTTCATGGCCACAGTACCTACGGAAAGAGTCTAGCTACAGCACTTCAAAAGGTCAAGATTTTACAGCAATGGTTACTGTGCTGTTGGCAATGGCAAAACAAAAGGATGAGGTCAACGTGGCACAGGAAAGAGCGCACTGATGGTGAAAGGGTATGATCCAGCGGTAGGGCTGAGGGAAGCTTTGAATCAATAAGATGCCTTTAAGGGTACGACAGCTACCTTCATCAGCGAAATCGATTTTTTGATATCGGTCGTCACCGGTTTCATCGAGAATAGCTTCGTGCTCGCCAGACAGAAAGTCCGTGAGTGTCTCGTCATTGCTGTTATTATCTTCACCTTCGAAGGACTTACGACGGTGCTTCGCACCGTCGTCGACGTTCTTGTGAGCGCCTGGATCGGAAGCAGCGTCGACGATTGCTGCCATCACAGGCGCTTGACCGAGTACGGTGACGGGGGAATCAGGACGTCACTTGATGATACATGGAAATCGAAGACGTTGAGTGGGATTATCGAGAAGATAATGAAGGATTATGTGGAATGAGAGACGGCAAAGTCTGCAGAAAGGCGCAGGAGATCGGCTGCAAACTAAACCCTAAATGTGCCTAAATGTGTGTCTGAGAGAGAGAGAGTTGTATTGACGAAATGCACAATAATGATTAAAGGAATCTCTGCTGAAGGTCAAAGGGATCTTTTCCACCATCAAGGCGGGACTCGGGAGTCCCTTGCAATACGGTCAGCGAAGCGCCTTTGTCTATCACACCTGGAAAGAAGTTTGTTTCTTTTCTTTTACAGAAATAATTCAGAATCGTTAGAAAAAAAGTTTTCTTAAAGTACAATGAATTGGAAATACACACTCACACTCAATCTCATAAGGTAGAAGCATCCATCATGGGAGACTCAAGGACATGTTCAATCAAGACTTGAACTCATGACTTCCTCCCACAGCTTCAAGGCATCAGCCACTAGGCTACACGAGCTCAAATGGTAGAGATTCTTACCAAACATGACGAGGACGTCCTCATCTCTTGGCATGGTAGATCCATTTTAGTTTCTTTACTTATGCTTGGTTCACACAAAAGAATGGAGGAGAAAGTACATCTTATCAATTGTGGCACCATATGGGGAAAGGTGAATGGCCAAGGTATCACATCTCTTGCTTCCACTACAATGATATTCAACTCCCCTAAAGAAAAGTATTGCTATATGGATATTGATCTGTAGGCAACATCCGTAGGATAGGAACACATGACCTATGGGCAACCGTTTAATCATGCTAACCATGATTCGCTCAAAACAGGTTGTTATGTCCGCACGATGTAGGTGGATTGGTTGTACTTTCACCTCTTGAAGTGGAGGTCATGGGTTCAATCCCCCCTTGGGGCTTCTGGACATGTATGGGCCATAGGCCACCTTATTGTTGAAGATAAATGTGCAAGGTCATTTTCATATGAGCCATGCTTGGATAAATTTACCAAATATAAAGATAAAGAAAAAGTGGAGGAAAAAATAATAAAAGAAAAAGTCTAGTCAAAATTCATGATGAGAAAGAGATACAATATCTTGCCTTGTAGTTAGTAGCATGTAGTGGAGAAAGTGGTGAGTTAAGAAGGAGGCACAAACTTCTTCACATGTTGATTGGTTATAAAAGTGAAATGGGAGCACATTCAAAACAAGGAGAGAAAGAGGCAAGAGCTCCCAGTAGTCAGATCTAGCAATTTTGTCATTTTGGTTTTCCCTTAGACTCCTTCCAGCCGCACGTCAGTTTGTACATAGCTCTGTTGCAGAGCTCATATCTCAGTGCATATGTAACTATTTTGTGCGTTTAAACATTCATTGGAAAGCTTATCTTGTGTACTTTCTGATATCAAATATCTCTTTAAAAGCTTATGTAGTTTGTGAGATATAAATGAAAGAGTGAAGTCCAATTTTTTTCAGTATACCTATGTAGATAGGTAGTCTATTTTGGTCGGTTCAGTTTCCCAACCAAAACATATCCAAATTGTGTGATTTTTGTCTTGTTGGAAAGCCCTTGGCATCTACTTTCACTGTCTCAAATATCTCATTCAGATCATTCATACTCTGTGAGATATCTGTCAGAGAGTAAAGTCCAGTTTTATAGTGTACTTATGTGTGCAGGTGGTCTATCTTGATGAGTTGAGTTTCCTAATCAAAACTCATCCAATTACTTGATTTTTAGCTTGTTGGAAAGCTATTTGTGTCTACTTTATCTGTACCAAATATCTTTCTCAAAGAATATATATTGAGAGAGCTATCAGTCCGAGAGTGAAGCTCAGTTCTTCAGCATACCTGTGTGGACAGGTAGTTCATCTTTGACAGTTGTGTTTCCTAATCAAAACTTATCCAAATTAAGTCATTTATAGCTTGTTAGAAAGCTCTCCTTGTCTATTTTGATTGACTAAAGTATCAAGTCCATTTGAGTTTTGTGTTGAGAGCAGAAAGCTATCTAAGGTGCAGATGTTTGTCCAAGTGCTGGACATACAAGGGTTCACTACACACTTCCGTTGCGCATAGGAGAACTCATTCTCCACAGTTGGTATCAGAGCAAAATTGGTGCTGAAGCTTTATCATCAGAGCTGGAGTTGAAGCAAAGCAAAAGAGGAGCTACAAAACAAGGAGGAGCTTCACAAACGCAAGAGCAAAGGACTATAACTATTCGAGGTAACTCTCAAAGTCTTTGATACTCTTCAATGGCTGACTTGGGCCAACAAGTAGAGAAGTTGGATAAGGATAACTTTCTAGTGTGGATGTTTAGAATGACCAACTACCTAATGGGCAAAGGCTTATTGGGTATTGTGAGCGGAGATGATGCTCAACCTCAAATCAATCAAGCTATGGCCACCGAAGTCCAAAGGAGGCAAGCAAAAGAATGGGAGGAGAGGAATAGGAGAGTCATGTTCCTTATTTCGCAAGTCATTACTAATGCCATGGTAGGTCATATTCAACATCTAGAGAAAGCTAAGGATTCTTGGGAAGCTCTTGAAAGGATGTATTCAACAAATACCAAAGCTAGGAAACTTCAACTCAAGAATGAGTTGAACACAATCAAGAAAAGTTCGAGTCAATCAATAGCTGAATATACTTTGAAGATTAAGGAGCTAAGCGATGCTTTAGCTTCTATTGGCACAACGGTTGAAGACAAAGATCTTGTGTGTTGTACTCTCAATGGCTTGAGAGAAGATGAAAGATGGAAGCCTTTTATAACTTCCATCAACTTGAAAGATGTATATCCAGGTTTTGAACAACTAATCCCTCATCTTGTCACAGAAGAGCTTAGCTTCGGTGGTCCCAAAGGAAAGGACAGCCACAACCAAATGTTATATGCAGGTCGAGGCAAAGGAAGAAACTCAAGAGGAGGCTCAAGAGGAAAAGGAAGAGGTCACAACCACTCCAACTACAATCAAAACAATTCGAAAGACAACAAGGATGCATCAAATGCCAACACACAAGGAAGAGGTCGAGGTAGAAGTAGAGGAAGAGGCCGAAGCTCCTACAATTCTCATAAAGGTATAACATGCTATCATTGTGGTAAAGTAGGACACTATGCTAGTGATTGTTGGCTGAAGAATGGAAGACCAAATGGAGGCAATCAAAGGAACCAAAGCAACTATGCAAGCACCTCAAGTGAAGGAAGCAAGGACACACTACTTGCAATGAGACATGATTATAGAAGCTCTTGTGAAAATGATAAAAAATGGTACATTGATTCAGGTTGTAGTAACCATATGTCATGCCAAGGAAGTTTGTTCACTAATTTACAGGTACCAAGTGGAAAAGGATGTGTTGAAACAGGTGATGATACTCAACACATGATTGAACACATTGGAGATATAAGGCTTGGAGATACAAGCAGAGCAAAGGTACTATCTAATGTTCTTCATGTTCCTACAATTTCAAAGAACTTGATTTCAGTAGGACAAATGGTAGAGAAGGGTTATCATGTCATATTCAATGAGAATGGGTGCTTCATAAAGAATCCAACAGAAGGCTTCAAGGTCATTGCTCGAGGTAGAAGAGAAGGAAGGATGTTCACTTTGGATGTCCAACATCCACATGGAAAGGTCATGTACATTCAATGTGGGAACAAGAAGATTTCAGAGCTGGACTTATGGCACAAAAGAATAGGACACATCAACATTCCAAAGCTGAAGGACATGAGCAAACATGAAGTGGTAAGAGGTCTTCCAAAATTTAATAGCATTGGACTACATGAGTTATGTGAAGCTTGTCAACTAGGAAAGTAAACAAGGCAGCCATTCAAGAGGAGTAATTATGTGGCTCCAAATGTCTTGGACTTGATACATACGGATGTATGGGGACCAACCCAAGAGGCATCAATGGATGGTAATAGATTTTTTGTCACCTTCATTGATGATCACTCAAGAAAGGTATGGCTGTTTTGTATGAAGCAAAAATTAGAGGTGTTTTCTATATTCAAAAGATTCAAAGTTGAAGTTGAAAAGGAAACAGGAAGGTCTATCAAAACCTTAAGGTCCGATGGTGGAGGAGAATACTTCTCCAAAGAATTTTTAGATTTTCTACAAGAGAATGGAATCAAAAGGCAGTTCACTTGTAGGTACACACCACAACAAAATGGAGTAGCTGAGAGGAAAAATAGGCAAATTGCTGAAATTGCAAGATGCATGCTCAACGAGATGAAGGTACCATTGTACTATTGGGCTGAAGCTACCACAACCGCCATTTACTTGATGAATAGGTGCACAACATCGGGAATACATCACTTGACTCCAGAAGAGGTATATTCCGGTAAGAAACCTGATCTTACACACCTCAAAGTTTTTGGATGTGTTTGCTTTGTTCACATTCCATAAGAAGTTAGAACAAAGATGGAACCAAGATCAGAAAAATGCATTTTCATCGGCTACTCGATGGAGCAAAAAGGATACAAGTGCTACAACCCTAGAACAAAGGAATTAAGAGTCTCGCGAGATGTGGTCTTTGATGAACTAAGACCATGGTATGAAGATAAAGGAAAGAAAAAGGTTCTTGAAGAAGATTGTGATGATTATGCAAGAACAAATCAAAGAGAAGCTCAACAATCAAGCACAAAGGCTTTAGGTCCAGAGGCATCTACATCAAATGAAGAATGTTCAACATGGAGGGGGAGTCATTCTTTGTCTCCAAATTCAGCTCATAGTAGAGCCAAAGAGGCAAGTGCTACTCCAAACAGTGAGGTAGATGCAAGTGAAGAAGAATATGAAGAGGTAATCACTCCAATGGTAAAGCTAAATAGGTTAAAAAAGCAACTCTTCTAAAGGCAATGAAAGAAGATCTTCAAGGACAAGGTATCCAACTCAAAGGTTGAGTTATGATAGTTTTATGGCGACACATTTTGCATACATGATGCAGGTTATCAAAGACAAAGAGCCTGAGACATATGAAGAAGCTTGCACACAAAAGGAATGGAAGCAAGCTATGAAAGAGGAGATCAAAGCTCTCAAAGATAATCACACATGGGAGCTAGTGCCAAAGAAAGAAGGTATGAAGATTGTTCCAAACAAATGGGTGTTTAAAGTAAAGAGGAATGCTGATGGTTCACTAGCTAGATATAAAGCTAGATTAGTTGCCAAAGGATTTAAACAAACACAAGGCATAGATTATGATGTTTTCAGCCCTGTTGCAAAGATGGGAACTATCAGAACCCTAATAGCAATTGGTGCTTCAAGGAGATGGCCATTATATCAACTCGACATCAAAAATGCCTTTCTCAATGGAGAACTACAAGAAGAGGTATACATGAGTCAACCGGTTGGATTTGAAGATGAAAACCATCCAGATATTGTTTGCAGGTTGAAGAAGGCACTTTATGGCTTGAAGCAAGCACCAAGAGCATGGAATCAGAGATTGGTAGAGTATCTAACTAAGTGTGGATACAACCCAAGTAGTGCAGATCCTTTGTTGTACATGAAGAAGGAAGAAAATAGAGAGGTATATACTTGCATATATGTCGATGACCTCATCATAACAGGAAATGATGTTACAGGGATTAAAGATATCAAAAGGAAGCTTGGTAAGGAGTTTAAAATTTCAGATCTTGGGGAGCTGAAATATTTTTTAGGAATTGAAGTTGTTTATGGAAAGAGTGGCATCTACTTGATGCAAAGGAAGTACCTGTTGGATGTTCTTTTTAGATTTGGAATGAGTGAATGCAAACCACTCACTCAACCCATGGACACAAATACAAAGATTTGTTCAAATGATGGAGAACCATTGGAAGATGTAACGACATACAAAAGAATTGTAGGATCATTGATCTATGCAAACATTACAAGACCTGATTTGTCTTATGTTGTTGGTGTACTTTCTCAATTTATGCAAGCCCCGATAAGTGAACACTTAAATTCAGCCAAGAGAGTGTTGAGATACATAAAGCATACAGTTAATCATGTTTTGTTTTACAAGTTTGATGAAGAACTGCAGGTCAAAGGCTTTAGTGATGCTGATTGGGCAGGCTCAAAGGAAGATAGAAGATCAACCTCAGGTTATGTGTTCATGATAGGAAGCAAACCTATCACATGGAGCTCAAAGAAACAACCTACTGTTGCACTTTCATCTATGGAGGCTGGATATAGAGGATTAGCATTTGCCACATGTGAAGCAATGTGGATTAAAAAGCTTTTGGCTGATCTTGGAGTGCAAGTTGGAGCCATCCCTATATATGGTGATAACATGCCAAGTATCTACTTGGCAAGCAATCCTATGTTTCATGCAAGGAGCAAGCACATAGAGGTCCACTACCACTATGTAAGGGAGAAGGTGCTGAGCAAAGATGTGGAGGTAAAGTTCATCAGAACCAAAGAGCAGGTTGCAGATATGTTTACAAAGTTCTTGGATACTTCTAAACTCAAAGGTTTCAAGGATGCGATAAATTTGAAGGACATGGATGAAGATAACTCCCAAATGAGCTTGAGGGGGAGTGTTGAAGATAAATGTGCAAGCTCATTTTCATATGAGCAATGCTTGGATAAATTTACCAAATATAAAGATAAAGAAAAAGTGGAGGAAAAAATAATAAAAGAAAAATTCTAGTCAAAATTCATGATGAGAAAGAGATACAATATCTTGCCTTGTAGTTAGTAGCATGTAGTGGAGAAAGTGGTGAGTTAAGAAGGAGGCACAAACTTCTTCACATGCTGATTGGTTATAGAAGTGAAGTGGGAGCACATTCAAAACAAGGAGAGAAAGAGGCAAGAGCTCCCAGTAGTCGGATCTAGCCATTTTGTCATTTTGGTTTTCCCTTAGACTCCTTCCATCCGCACGTCAGTTTGTACATAGCTCTGTTGCAGAGCTCATATCTCAGTGCACATGTAACCATTTTGTGCGTTTAAACATTCATTGGAAATCTTACCTTGTGTAGTTTCTTCATATCAAATATCTCTTTGAAAGCTTATTTACTTTGTGAGATATCAGTGAAAGAGTGAAGTCCAGTTTTTTTAGTATACCTGTGTAGATAGGTAGTCTATTTTGGTCGGTTCAGTTTCCCAACCAAAACATATCCAAATTGTGTGATTTTTGTCTTGATGGAAAGCCCGTGGCATCTACTTTCACTCTGTCAAATATCTCATTCAGATCATTCATACTCTATGAGATATCTGTCAGAGAGTAAAGTCCAGTTTTATAGTGTACTTATGTGTGCAGGTGGTCTATCTTGATGAGTTGAGTTTCCTAATCAAAACTCATCCAAATTACTTGATTTTTAGCTTGTTTAAAGCTATTTGTGTCTACTTTATCTGTACCAAATATCTTTCTCAAACGATATATTCAGAGAGCTATCAGTCCAAGAGTGAAGCTTAATTCTTCAGCATACCTGTGTGGATAGGTAGTTCATCTTTGACAGTTGTGTTTCCTAACCAAAACTTATCCAAATTAAGTGATTTATAGCTTCTTAGAAAGCTCTCATTTTCTATTTTGATTGACTAAAGTATCAAGTCCATTTGAGTTTTGTGTTGAGAGCAGCAAGCTATCTAAGGTGCAGATGTTTGTCTAAGTGTTGGACATACAAGGGTTCACTACACACTTCCGTTGCGCATAGGAGAACTCATTCTCCACACTTATCTCTCACTTGTAATGCCTTCAGATTGCTCAAACCAGATGCCTTCAGGCAATCCTTTCCTAGTGTTGTTTCGATAGTCTTAACCCGTGCTTTGTGGGATATAATGTAGAGTTGTTCTTTCAATCTAATTCAAGCAAGGGAGATTTATCTTCGGCCAAGTTTCCTTAAAAAGAAACAATTGTTATCACTAAAACATATGAGCCTTCTGTCGGCCCTTGTACTGGTGAAATACATGTCGGCAATTTGACCACTATGTTAGCATAAGCACTGGTATAAATGTCGATATCATAACACCAGTATGAGCATTGTTATGGGCACTAGTATAAGTGTGAATATGTCTTTAACACCATCGGTATAGCCTCGGTATGAATGCCGGTACATTTTCATCAGTATACTCTTCGATATTTACTTGTAAACTGACGATATGAGCATTGGTATCAAAATTGCTAGTATAAGCATATGTATGTCCCTGGGAAAAATCGTCAGTATAATTGTCGGTATGGTTCTAGGCATAACAATGCTCATACTGATGCCTATACCGATTGTTGATATATTTAGGTAGTGATGTGTGAACACACTAGGACCGGTGAGGCACATTTTTCCCTCTTTTGGAGGTTTTTTTCCCCGGCTTGTATATACGCCTATTGCCCTAACCACTACTAGAAATAGGGGGGCATAGCGACGCCCCCAAATTGAAAAAAAGGGAACCATCGCTTATGCCACGTAGCGTTGCATAAGCAACGGCCCTATTTTTTTCTTTTTAAAGAGCTATGGTCGTATAAGTGATGTTAGCGTCGCTTATGCGACATTAAAACTACGCGGCGCAATTAGTGATGCTATTTGCGACCTTGGAAAACTATCTGCGACGCTTTAGCATCACATAAACGATGTCCTGTGTTCGAGAGCGTCGCATAAGCGATGCTCTGGAATGTTAAAGAAAATTTGATTTCAAATGTGCCGGGATTTGGATGCACAGAGAGAGAGAGAGAGAGAGAGAGAGAGAGAGAGAGAGAGAGAGAGAGAGGAGAGAGGGAGAGGGGGAGAGAGAGAGAGAGAGAGAGAGAGAGAGAGAGAGAGGGAGAGAGAGAGAGAGACAGAGACAGAGAGATAGAGAGACAGAGAAACAGAGAGAGAGAGGGAGCGAGAGAGAGAGAGAGAGATTGACATGTTGATATATTTAGGTAGTGATGTGTGTGAACACTCTAGGACCGCCGGGGCACTTTTTTCCCTCTTTAGGAGGTTTTTTTCCCTCGGCTTGTATATACGCCTGTTGCCCTAATGGGCTACTTATCTTTGTACATTCTCTAGTAATACATTCAGAATTGTGTGTTTGTGCTCCAAGCTTCTTCTTCTTCCTTGTGCTGTTCACGTGCTTCCGCAGACGTCTATCTCCAACAATTGGTATCAGAGCAGGTCGTCGCTTCTTCTAGGGTGCCGTCGACACTCCTCCGTTTGCAGTCTCAGATTCGCACAAAATTTGGTGAGCATACTCAGGGTGTTTCTGAGATCAAAACAGCTTCGCTATGTGGTGCCGAAATCGCGATCTGAGCTCGTTTCGGCCTCCGAACGCACTATCGCAGTGCTTGTGCAAGCTATTTCGTCCTTTTGTGCCAAAGGTATATACCAGTTTCTGTTCGCCAGTTTAAGCGTCTCGAAGTCTGCTACAGGTCTAGCAGAACTCGTCTGGGCAGTTCTGTTCAACTTTTTGAGATACAGTCAATTTTCTGCATCAAGGTATTCTAGTCACCGGCCATGGCTGAAAGCAGTGATGTATTCCATATGTTGGCTGTTGAGGATAAGTTGGATGGTACCAACTACCCATTATGGGCTTATATGATGCGACATGTACTGGTTGCAAAAGGATTGCGGAACATTGTGCAGGGTGTTGAAAGACGTCCTGTTACACTTGTAACGACAGGTACTGCAAATACAGGTGTTGGAGCTGATGAAGATGGTGTCGAAGATGATATTCCGCAGATTCCTTTTCGTGCTTCTGTTTTTGTAGCACCTATTGCAGAGCAGATTTGTTGGGATGGAAGAGATGCCCACACACATGCATTGATAGCTTTGTCTGTCAAACGTACCATTATTCCTCACATTCGCTCTTGCAGAACAGCAAAGAATGCTTGGGATACACTTACCACTTTGTACGAGGCTAGGAATGAGGCTCGTGTTGCTTACCTCCGAAAACAGTTGGAGAGTGAGCACATGAATGAAGGTGATTCTATGGACAATTTTCTTACAAAGATCAAAGACCTGAAGGAACAATTGATTTCTGCTGATGAGGTTATACCAGATAGCTCACTTGTGCAGACCGTTCTGAATGGTCTTCCTGATTCATATCAGAGTTTTGCCTCTACTCTTCGGTTGATGATGAAAGGCAATCCGAATGACTTGTCATTTGATGAATTAGTCTCTGTTTTGTTGCAGGAAGATCAGTCCAGGCAGAACATGTCCATTATGCGTGCTGCAGATCAAGCTTTCCTGGCTAGTCAGAAGGGCAAAGGAAAATGGAGCTCTTCTACTAGTAAGCAGAAATCTGCAAATGCTACACAATCGAAGAACCAGGATAAAGATGAGAAGAAATCAGAAAAGCAGAAATTGTTCTGCAAGTACTGTAAAGGAAATGATCATATTATAAAGAACTGTCCAAAATTGGCTGCTAAAGAGGCAAAGAAGAAAGAGGCTAGAATGGTTGTTGCAGAGGCCTCTACACCGAAAACAGAGTCTGCAAATCTTGTGCAGGAAGAAGAATGGGTGTTTACTATTGTCTGCAGTTTTGACCCATCTTCTCATGATCAGTGCATGTATGCAGTAGACTCAGATGTTTGGTACTTTGACAGTGGGGCGACCAAACATATTACCTCGTAGCACAGTTTCTTCTCTTCACTCGAGCCTGCCCCTACAAGGAATACTATCACATGCGCCAATAACTCCTCTTATCCTGTTATGGGAGTTGGTAAGATCATTCTGACTACTGCTGATGGTAGTTCTTTCACTTTGTCAGATGCTTTATTTGTGCCAGGGATCAAAAAGAACCAGTTATCAGTTTCTGCATTAGCCAAGATTGGCTTGGTTGTGAAATTCGTTGATGACAGGTGTACAGTCCATGATCTCTAAAATGGCGATGTGATTATTGATTCTGGCATTTTATGTCGTGGGCTGTATAAGCTCATAGACTATGAAAGATCTGTGAATGATTCGGCATGTGCAGTTCATGATTCTCAGGCTATGTTAGATGCAAAGCTTTGGCATGCACGCTTTGGTCATCTGAATTTTGGTAGTTTGTTACGCCTGCAGAAATCTGAAATGGTGTCCTCTTTGCCCAAACTTGAGGCACCTGGAAAACATGTTTGTGAAGGCTGTATTTTGGGCAAAATGCAGCGTTCTTCCTTTCCAAAAGATGGTTCAGTTCGGGCTACGCAGAAATTGCAGCTTGTACATAGTGATGTCTGTGGTCCTATGCAAACACCCTCTTTTGGAAATTACCTTTACTTCGTGACTTTCATTGATGATTTTTCCAGGCATGCATGGGTATATCCACTCAAAGCAAAGTCCGAAGTGTTCATGTGCTTCAAATAGTTTTTGGTTTTGGCTGAAAATCTGTCAGCATGTAAAGTGGGCACCCTCCGTTCTGATGGAGGGGGGGAATATATGTCTTCAGATTTTAATGCATTCTGGCTGAACGTGGGATAAAACACCAGTGTACAATGCCGTATACACCTCAACAGAATGGAGTTGCTGAATGAAAGAACAGGTCACTCATGGAGATGGCGAGGTGCATGGTCAAAAGTCAGGCTTTACCACATAGTTTCTGGCTTGAGGCTGTCATGTGTGCAGCATATGTACTGAACAGGTGTCCCACTAAAGCGTTGCAGTCTATCACTCCATATGAGGCTTGGCATGACCGCAAGCCATCTGTTGCTCATCTGTGTGTTTTTGGTTGTTTGGCATATGCATTAGTGCCTAAACAACATCGCAAAAAATTGAATGATAAGGCAGTAAAATGTATTTTTGTTGGGTACAGTTCTGAAAGTAAAGGCTATCGTCTGTATCATCCACATACTAAACGCATCTTGGTTAGCCGTGATGTTGTCTTTGTGGAAGATGCTATTCAGCCATTGCTTTCATGTACTAAGAAGACATCTGTTAGCTCCAAAGACATGTATGATACTTTGATGCCTCTTTTTACAGGTGGACAGGCTAGTGCTGGTCCTAATGAGGCAACTTCTCAGCCTTTGCAAGTTTCATATGATGATGCAAATCATTCCATTTCTGATGCAGATTTACATGATGCACTTGTTGATGAGAGAGCTGATATTGAGCAGGCAAAAACTATGCCAAAATGGCTGGTGCAGACTTTGCGTGACATCAAATTAGATGCACCTTTGTCATATCGTACTCGTTCAGGCTCTCATAGTGCCTCCTTTGCATCAGATTGCTATGCTATGGCTGCATCTAGTCTCTGTGATGAGAATGAGCCTGTTTCTTTTGATGAGGCACAAAATTCAGAAAATTGGATGGCTGCTATGCAATCTGAATATGATGCTATAATGAAGAATGGTGCATGGTCTTTATGTGACTTGCCTCCTAGCAAGAAGGCCATTGGCACTAAGTGGGTATACAAGCTGAAGCGTAAACCTGATGGTACAGTTGACAGGTATAAGGCTAGGCTTGTTGCAAAGGGTTATGCACAGGAAAGAGGCATTGATTTTGATGAGACCTTTGCACCTACATGCCGTATGACTACTGTTCGGAGCATTTGTGCACTTGCAGCCCATCATAGTTGGAATGTACATCAGTTGGACATTAAAACAACATTTCTGAATGGTGACTTGCATGAAGAAGTGTATGTTTTTCAGCCCCGTGGCTTTGTGCAGAAAGGGCATGAAAACCAGGTTTGCAGGTTAAAGAAGGCATTATATGGTTTAAAGCAAGCAGCACGTGCTTGGTATGAGAAGATACATGCCTATCTGATTGCACATGGTTTTGAGAACAGTCCAACTCAAAGCACCTTATATGTTAAATGTGCTAATGATGTGCTTTTGATCATTGTTGTGTATGTTGATGACATGCTGCTCACTGGTCCTATTGAGACACATATTGCTGATTTTAAGGCTGATTTGCATGCCTCATTTGAGATGTCTGATTTGGGGCATTTGCATCACTATTTGGGCATTCAGTTTATGCACGTTGATGGTGGAATGGCTTTGTGTCAAACGAAATATATTGACACATTATTGCAGCGTTTTGGCCTTGAAGACTGTAAGCCTATTGCCACTCCTATGGAGACAGGTTTACGATTGAGTCTTCATGATGCTGGAGATGCATTTGATGTTGTTCTCTATCAGCAGGCTGTTGGATGCTTGATTTACTTATGCATTACTCAGCCAGATATTCAGTTTGTTGTCTCACAGATGAGCAGGTTTATGCATTGCCCAGGAGTCACGCATTGGAAAGCGGTTAAGCGCATCTTTCGCTACTTGAGTGGTACTCGGCTACTTGGGTTGTTTTATCCCAAGGGGGGATCACTACTGCCAGATTTGCATGCTTGTTTTGACTCAGATTGGGCTAGTTGCTATGACACTCGTGTGTCCACCAATGGTTTTTGCTTCATGCTTGGTAGCTCATGTATATCTTGGTTGAGCAAGAAGCAGCCTACTGTGGCCACTTCCAGTTGTGAGGTTGAGTATAGGGCAGCTTTCACAGCGACTGTTGAGTGTCTGTGGCTCAGATGCCTTATGGCTGATTTGGGTGTTGGCCAGTCTTCTGCCACCACCATCTTCACTGACAGTCAGAGCACATTGGTAGTTGCGAGGAACCCTGTGTTCCATGCTCGCACTAAGCACATTGAGGTGCATTATCACTATGTCAGGGAGAGGTTCTCTGCTGGGGAGATAAGCTTGGCATATGTGCTCACGCAGGAGAATATTGCAGACCTTTTCACGAAGGCTCTGCCTAGGGAGAACTTTGAAGCGTTCCGCAAAGCTTTGGGCTTACTTCCTTTTGTGGAGTGATTTCCACATAGCTTGGCACTTCCTTATACATGAGTGCCAGCTCCTTGTTCACCACATCACTCCCAGGGGGGATTTGTTGATATATTTAGGTAGTGATGTGTGTGAACACTCTAGGACCGCCGGGGCACTTTTTTCCCTCTTTAGGAGGTTTTTTTCCCCCGGCTTGTATATACGCCTGTTGCCCCAATGGGCTACTTATCTTTGTACATTCTCTAGTAATACATTCAGAATTGTGTGTTTGTGCTCCAAGCTTCTTCTTCTTCCTTGTGTTGTTCGCGTGCTTCCGTAGACTTCTATCTCCAACATGACACACTCCTTGAAGCCAAGTATGCACACACACTGTTGAGAGTCAAGGTCACACACAAGCATGGAAGCGCATCAATGAAGTGGACACACAAGAAGGAGCATGTAGGGAGCTCCAAGAATCACATGTCAAATTTTCATAAGAAATCCCTATAAAAATAGTGATTTTTATCACTAAAGACCATTGTAAATACCATTTTCTATTTTCAAAACTCCATTTTGTTCAAGCCCAGGAGTCCTCAAGCTTGAGGAGTATTAGAAGTATCATCCTACGAATTTTCATAATTTTTAGACTCCGTTTGAGCCCCGAAATAAGCCCTGGAACCTAATTTTTAACTAGGCCAGACACTAGGTCTGGACAGGGCCAAAACTACTCAAAAAACTATAAAAAGGGCTGGAGAGCTCATTTTTGGGGGTAGCTTGTTGTAGATTTGAGCTTCTGTAATAGAGTTCTTTTGTAATAGAAGTCCTTCCATTGTTCCACTCTTTGCTCTTACCTTGTGCACGTGTGTGTATGTGTGTGCATGTTTGTATGCTTTCACTCACGCACTTGGGCACTTCACTTGCTCTTGGTCTTCATACTGGTCCTCATGTCTCCGTGGATTGACATTTATGAGGTGGAGCTCCTCACGTTGGTACTTGCCATTGTGCTAGAGTGACACCAAATTTGGCGCAACTAGAAGAAAGCCTGAAAGACGCAAGAACAAAAATAGAAGATATTGCCTCTCAAAGCCCCTCGCATGTCAAAACTCCATCCACATCACCTCATCCCCACCTGCCAACCACTGTAAATAAATCACAACTAGGGTCTGTTCTTGCAGATCCAACCCCAGAACACTTGGACATGATGTTCAAGGCATACCAGGCTCGACTTCAAGAAGGGCCAACACCTGCAAACTTAGAGAAGAGCTACCCTAGAGAAGATTTAGAGATTGAATGGACAAAAATGTGCATAAAAATGGTGGAATTAGCTCAAGCTATGTTGGAGTTAGACATCTGCAGAAGCACGTGAATAGCACAAGGAAGAAGAAGAAGCTTGGAGCCCAAACACACAATTCTAAAATGTATTACTAGAGAATGTATGATAAGTAGCCCATTAGGGCAATAGGCGTATATACAAGCCCGGGGGAAAAAACCTCCTAAAGAGGGAAAAAACTGCCCCGGTGGTCCTAGTGTGTTCACACACATCACTACCTAAATATATCAACAAATCCCCCCTGGGAGTGATGCGGTGAACAAGGAGCTGGCATGCATGTATAAGGAAGTGCCAAGCTATGTTAAAATCACTCCACAAAAGGAAGTAAGCCCAAAGCTTTGCGGAAAGCTTCAAAATTCTCCCGAGGCAGAGCCTTCATGAAAAGGTCTACAATGTTCTCCTGCGTGGGCACATATGCCAAGCTGATCTCCCCAGCAGAGAACCTCTCCTTGACATAGTGATAATGCACCTCAGTTCTTAGTGCGAGCATGGAACACAGGGTTCCTCGCAACTGCCAATGCGCTTTGACTATCAGTGAAGACGGTGGTGGCAGAAGTTTGACCAAGACCCAAATCAGCCATAAGGCGTCTGAGCCACACACACTCAACAATAGCTGTGAAAGCTGCCCTATACTCAGCCTCACAACTGGAAGTGGCCACAATAGGTTGATTCTTGCTCAACCAAGATGTGAAGAGATGGATAGGTATGTGCTTGAAGATGAAGAGGTGTTGCAAAATCCTTGATCTACACCAGCCAATTGAACTCCAGGAGTACATGGTGGGCCCTTTTAGCTTGCCAATGGATGTATTAGACACCCTATGTACCTTGGAAGATCACTCTCAAAAAGATAGATCAAAACAGATAAGTTGGAGTTAGCTCAGAGGTGAAAACTTGCAATTCTTGGTTCATACACCTGTCTAGTGTTTTACATAATTCTCTGAGCACAGCAGTAATTAGCTTAATTCCTCTTGGGGAAGTCTAGGTACCTTAAAGAGCTAACTTTCAACAGTAATCTCATAAAAAATAATAAACCACACACTGAGAATGAGTTTTAACAAGTGATGACATCATCCCGATTTTCACGGGCTGCTACAGTTTGAGACCAGTGAGCAGAAAAATGAACATAACGCACAATTTAGGAATTTAATGATTATGAAATTTTTATGATTATACTAGACAATAAGCTGAATCCAACAAGATTTAAATCACTAAATTTGGATAAGTAACCACTGAGAAATGGCTCTGACAAGGTGAGTGAAAAAATCGGGTACATGACAGAGAAGTGAAGATGAACAGACTCTGTTGACTTCAAATGAACATAACTGAAGATTGCAACATCCAAATGACATGAAAATTTGTGAGCTTATAGTACACTTATAGAGCTAACTTTATCAAGTTAAATCATTGAAAATAATGCACCAAGCGCAGAGAAAACATCTCTGCAATCTGACTGAGAAAACTAAGAGTAATGGCAGTGAGTAGTACACTTCACAAGAACATGGACATATGAACTCAAATAATCATGAAAATGAAAGTATATTGCTTGTACAATACAATGAATTAATGATACATATGTGTGCCTTGTAATCACACCTTGATATGGCATAAAGCTCAGCTCTTGGAGGTCTTCACATAGGTCTCTCTAACCACGACTAAAACTGCCATCTATTTATAGTTGAGTTTGAGAGGCTAACTTCCCTCAATCACTCTCCAATCAATCAATGATTGATTTGATTCTCTACCTACCACAAATCACGAATTCTTGGCTCCTCTTTCCCTTTTTGATCATGTGGACTCAACCACTTAAGATTCTCTTACTTTTACATTAAGTAAACTCTTCAAAAGTTACAAGAGGTAGTTCACAAGTGAACTTTACATAGTCTTCATTTTGAAGCTTCTTTTATGACTTTGTGGGACTCAATCCAATACTTAAACTTGTCATAGACTTGCTCCAATAGCTCCCTCTCAAGCCAAGTATGCTTGAGGTTTTGAATCTTCCAAGATTACCTGCAAACCAATCATAGCCTTGAATTTGCAAAGCTTTGTACCATCCAATGCTTTGGTTAGAATATCTGCACATTGTTGATGAGTGGACACATATGATATTTGAATCTCTTTGCTTAGAACCTTCTCTCGTACATAGTGATAATGAACTTCAATATGTTTAGTCCTTGCATGAAAAATAGGATTAGCAGCCAAATGAATAGAACTCATATTGTCACCAAAAATAGTTGGAGTTCCAAACTCCAATCCAAGATCTTTGAACAATGTCTTCATCCCCATAGCTTCTTGAGTAGCTATGGCAAGACCTCTGTATTCAGCTTCAGTAGAAGAGAGAGCAATTGTGGGTTGCTTCTTGGATGACCATGAAATAAGCTTTGAACCTGCAAAGGTAAGATAACCCGAAGTGCTCCTTTTATCTTCCTTGGAGCCAGCCCAATCTGCATCAGAAAATAGCTTAACCTAAATCAGATACATAAGGATAATAAAGTCCTTCATTTATGGTTCCTTTGAGATACTTGAGAATCCTTTTGGCAGCATCCATATGTGGTTTCCTTGGTGTGTGCACAAATTGGCTTAGCACACTCACACTGTAACATATATCTACTCTTGTCAATGTGGCATAATTGAGACTACCCACTAGACTTTGATATGATGTGATGTCCTCTATGAGTTCACCTTCATGTGAGCTCAATTTGTGATTGACCTCCATTGGAGTACTTGCAATCTTACAATCTTGCATCTTGAATTTTGCCAACATGTCCTTAATGTACTTTCTTTGAGTGAGAAACAAACCATGATCTTTGTAGACAACTTCCAAACCTAGGAAGTAGGTAAGTGAACCCAAATCACTTATCGTGAACTCTTCTCTCATCTGATCTTTGATCTTCTTCATATCATCTGCATCATTTCTTGTCAATATAATATCATCTACATATACACATAAGTAGATGACCTCAGAATTACTCTTTTTAATAAAGAGTGAAAGATCTGCCTTGCTTGGTTGAAAGCCTTTGTCCTGCAAGAATGAAATAAGCCTGAAATTCCAAGCTCTTGGAGCTTGCTTGAGACCATACAATGCTTTGTTATGTTTACACACATAATCAGGATAAACTTGATTCTCAAAACCAGGTGGTTGTGCCATATATACTTCTTCTGTTATCCAACCATTCAAGAATGCATTCTTTACATCCAGTTGAAGTATCTTCCAATTCTTGGAAGAGGCAATACTAAGCAAAACTCTAATAGTAGGCATCTTTGCCACAGAAGAGAAAGTCTCCTCATAATCAATTCCCTGAGTTTGTGCAAAGCCTTTTGCTACAAGCCTTGCCTTATAGCTATTAATGGAACCATCAGAATTCTTCTTGAGTTTATAGACCCATCTTGAGCCTATTACCTTCATGGATGAAGTCTTGGGCACCAAATCCCAAGTGTTGTTTTCCTCAAGTGCTTCAATCTCTTCCTTCATTGCATGCTTCCATTCTTTTTTTGCTTTGGCCTCTTCAAATGATGATGGCTCCTCTTGGTTTATGTCCTGTGCTATGTAGATAGAATGTTTAGTTACTAATGAGGTGTCAAACCCATACCTTTCTGGTTTTTTCTTTTCCCTCATAAATCTTCTTAGACCATGATGTGATGATTCTGCTTGATCTTTTCCATATGAGATTCTTCATCATCATCCGAGCTGTCTTGTTCTTCAATCTTTGGTTGTTCTCTACCAAGCTTTGGAAAATCTTCTTCAAGATCATATGGTAAATTGACCTTCCTGCATGAATCTTCATACCATGAATTGTTCTCGTCAAAAACTACATCTCTGCTTACCAAGAATCCTTTGTTGGTAGGGTTGTATAACATGTAGCCCTTTTGATTGTTGTCATATCCAATAAATACACACCTTTCTGCCTTTGGATCCATCTTGCCTCTAACCTGTGAAGGAACATGAGCAAAAGCAATACATCCAAAAATTTTACAATGATCTAAGCTTGGTCTTCTTCCATTCCAAGCCTCATATGGAGTCATCCCATCAAGGGATTTTGAAGGAAACCTGTTAATCAAGTAAGTGGTTGTAGATACAGCCTCAGCCCATAAGTAATTTGGTAAATGCTTTTCATTTAACATAGACCTTGCAGCTTCAACAATTGTCCTATTCCTCCTTTTTGCCACTCCATTTTGCTCAGGAGTGTACCTTGTAGTTACCTCTCTTTTGATTCCTCTTTCTTGAAGAAACGAATCAAACTCATGGGAGAAGTATTCTCCCCCTTCATTTGACCTTAGTCTTTTTAGTGATTTACCTGTTTTATTCTCCACAAGAGCCAAATATCTTTTGAAACATGAAAAAACTTCATCTTTGTGTTTCATAAAGAATAGGATAGTCCATCTGCTGCAATCATCAATAAAGGAAACATAATACCTTGATCCATATATTGAAGCTTCCTTGCTAGGTCCCCATACATCTGTATGAACCAACTCCAAGAGATCTCCATGCACATAACCTTTCTTCATGAATGGTAACCTGTGAGACTTTCCAAATTGACATGCACTACACTTATAAATCATATGTTGTTTTGACAAATTAGGGAGTCCAAGTACACTTTGGTCCCTGCAAATTTGCTTTAATGACCTTTCACCAATATGTGCTAACCTTTTGTGCCATACTTCCAATTCTGTGAGTGACTGACTACCATAATTAAAGAGAGCAATGTTTCTAGTGTCTTGTAATTCAAATGTGAACAATCTACCTGTCTTTTCACCTTTTGCAATTTTTCTGAATCCTTGACTTGGATCTTCAACAAAGGCTCCTGCTTTTGTGAACCTGACTTGCAACCCTTTCTCTACTATCTGCCCAACACTTATTAAATTCTTTGTAATGGTAGGGACATAGAGTACCTTACTGAGTAGGTTGATGTTTCCATCAAGTGCTTTGACATTGCCTATTTTCTCCACAGGATGTTTTGTATCATCTCATGTTTGTACCTCATGCTTATTCCTTGGATCTTCTAAATCTGATAGGAGTGCCACATTTCCTGCCACATGATTTGAACAACCTGAATCTATGTAGAAAACATGCTCATCAGATTTACCTTGTGGCATAGCCATGTTCATGATCAATAATGAATCCTCTTTGTTTGAGTCTTCTGTGTAGTTATTGTAGTCTCTCCTTCCTTTGTAGCCTCCTTGATAGTTTGAATGATTGTAGTTGTTGTAGCTGCTATGATAATTGTTGAACCTTCCTCTTGAGTAGCCATAACTTCCTCTATTGTATCCTCTTCCTCTTTGATTCCTGGAATTCCTAAAGCAATTTTCAGTTGTATGATTAGTTAATCCACAAATAAAACATGGGTTGGAGTCTTGGGATCTCCCCTTGCCTTGTCTACCTCCTCTTCCTCTACCTCTGCCATGTCTTCCTCTACCTGCATAGTTAGCATGATATGTACCTGCTTGTTAAATGCCAAATTGTTAAACTGATTATGGTTTGAACGGATATTGGTTTATGGGTTTACTTCACGTCCTATTCAAATACTTCACGTTCACTTGGTTCCAAATCTTCTAACCGCGATCGTTCTCTTAGCCACGTGGGTCCTTGGGAGTGGTAGGGGTCTGTTAGACAGAGGCCCTGTACTATTTTCCCAACTTTTCACACACTCATAAATATTCCATCACGTCTTAGCTCAGTGTTTGACTCTGACTACTGATAATTATCCGGCGTGCGGGAACTTAGAACTTCTGGACTGGACCTGCTATAATAACAGAGCGGAAGTCCTGTTCTGACTTATCACTAGTAGAATACTCAACTTCATTAATCGGATACTACTCAATATGCTACTTCTGTGTGACCAATAGGTATACCGAACAATAATACAACAGACAACTATACTTGCAAACTTATCGTATACCAAATCAAGCAACAAGTTCCTACCAACAGTCGATTCATCACAAACTTATCAATGCTTATGTTCGTGTACAGACCTTTACCGATACGAATCTTTCCTGGGATCAGAATCCCCAGTGAACGCAGACTATTGTATCGAATCTGGTTACTTAACCGAAAAAATGCTAACACATAATTAGTTCCGTTCGGTCTTACGCAATCCCTCGTTCAATAGAAGGACGATAAACCACACTTATGCCGTGAAGGAAAAAGATCCAGAACTGCGTATAACTTATCACCAAACAGATTCACAACACAAGACTACCGAATAGAACTCGACACCTACCAAATAGACCTTAGCACGACAGGAAGGATAGTAGAATAGTTAGATGCGAACAGAACAGAACAGAGCTTAACTTTCTCATCAACACCTCACACACAGTCTCAAACAAGATGCTCGCAGTTCCCAAATGGACTCAGTAGACAGACGAAACAGAACACATATACACACAATGCTATAATTTTTTTTAATTCCCAAACACCTCGGCTCGAGATTTTTTAATCAAACCACATACTACAACTCCTAAAGAAGCAGAGGCTCTTCCCGAACTGCCGGCCTTTACCGCTTTCCTTTCATTGCTTTAAATAGAAGTCTGTTACAAGGTTTCCGCGAATCTTTCTTTACCGCGCATTAAAGCCCTCTGTCTAAGTACATTTGTCCTTGTCCGGCGGCTGTCTAACACTTTTTAAGGCACCTATCCGGGTTCATCCGTCCTGGTTTGGCGGCCCTCTAACACTGGCACGCACGGTGGATTCGAACCCGCAGGTGCATTACTGTCTTCATCATCCTTTTGCACTGCCTGTAGGTGTATTCCCGGGTTTGACTCCCCAATCCTTTCTGACCGTACTTGTTCAAGTGGCGGAACAAGTATAGCCAGCCATCTCCTGCAAAAAAGTGTCCAGCTATTTTGAACACGACTATCCAATTGCTGTTTTAATAAGTCTATGTCCACATTTATCATTAATGTGGCATTTAGTTCTACGCCTTCATCTTTTAATATCTGCCTTTCGAACTCCTGCAAAACTTGTATCCTTGACTGCAAAATTTCATTTTCGGCTTGCAGATGAGCATTCAGGGTAGAAAAACTTGACATTTCGACTTGAATTTGTGTTTGGATAGTTTGTTGCCACTGATTAAAGTCTTGAACACACTTTTTTGCGGTGATCAATTCTGCCATTAGTTGCTGGTTGTTACTCTGTAACACCTGTATTAACGCTTCTTTGTCATCCAATTCTTTTTGCATCTGTGTCATTAATGAATTGGACTTAGTCATCGTGGCGAGTAGTAATTCGTTTTTGTGCTGAAGCGCTTGTTCTTGTTGCCGCAAATATTGAGAAACTTCTTGTAGTTGGTTTTGCATCCTTATGACAGAATCGGGTTGGAGATCGTCCGGTGCTTGCTCTGGACTGGCAGTTGGCAAGTTGTCTGCCATTCGTCATTTAATGGACAGCCGAAACGGCGTCCCTACGGTCTGGTTTTGTGCGTTGTTACCTGTGTGGAAGAAAGGTGCAGACGAGGTGGAGGGTTGAGCTGCTTCCTCAGGCTCTGTGTGGTGTTCTATATCTATTCGATCATGTTCACCGGGATAAAAAGGAGGGGACCAGTGTAGCTGCTTATCCTTTACTGATTGGACGAAATAAAATATAGCAGCTAAATAGGCTGCTAGTCTGCTGTTGGTGTGGGATCTTCTCTTATCCCCGACAATGATTTGTGCGTAGAGGTGGTTATATAGCCAATGTGTCTAGCTAACCGGACCTCCTTCTTCGGCATGTAATAGGGGGGAAAAATTTTCTTTCGACATTAAGTCGAATTTTACTAGTAAACAGAGCTTTTCTAAATACCATTTAAATTGTTCTCGTCGGTGATAGGTGGCGTTTTTCAACATGTAATACCGTCGGGGGCCTTCACAGTCGCCAAATTCCTTCCTTAGATCCTCATTTGAACATTTAAGATATCGGGCGCCATCATAGAGTGGTAGTTTAAATACGACTGAGACGAGCTGGGGCGAAAATCGTACCTGATTGAGAATGAAGCCGCTGGTCTGTCGCATGCTATGTAATTGGTTCTCTGCATCGTCATTAGCAATCCACTGCTCCCATGGTAATTGGGCAAACTGGAGGAGCCCTATCTTTCGTAGCCAGTCTTCATTCTTTTTCGACTTGATGTGGAGCTCGATTTTAAATTTGGTGGAGAATTTATGCTGAGTTCTTAGGGATGCAGAAGTTACTGCGTCATCTGCATCGTCTTGGAGGGTAGTATCTGTTGTCGTTACCACGTGGGTCGGTGTATGGGCGCGCTTTCTGAGTTGCCAACGGAGAATGTCAGATTTCGACATGCTTGGTTAAGGATTGCTGAGAAGAATATGCTGGAAATTGCTAACTGGCGTTGAATCTCGAAGAATACTAATGAAGAAAGGTATGCTCTGTATACGCATTTTATAAACACCGGTGCTTGAACAGCCATTTGCTATACTGATTGTATGTCAGTAGGACATGACTCTTCCCTCTCTTGATAATATTTGTATCAGAGTAAAATCATTATGCCGCGTGTTACACTGTAGATTGGTGCTAGACTGAACAAGACTTTTCATGTGCGAAAATGTCAGAAAACCAAAAGTTGATTATCATATTCATACATTATGAATTTGGATGGGCGAATATACTTATTCTTCGATGAGACCTTCGAGATACATACTCCTAGCCGATCTAAATGTGCGAGCTATCTTTTTCTTAAGGGTTTCTAGTAGTTGTTTTAGCGTGTCGGGCTCTAAAACTTGTGCATCTATTCTAACAGAGCCAAGTGCGATTGCTTCGGTGAGCACGTTCTCGGCCTGGGTCTGCACAAAAGCTTCCTGTAGATAGAAATCGTTGGATAGTGCGGCGTCCCGGGAAGTCTTCATTTCGGCCAGTTTGGTCTTCAGCTCTGTAATATATTCCTTCTGGTTGCGCAATTGGTTGTCTTGGCGTTCAAACTGCTGGGTTTGGAAATCAAGAGTTTTCTTAAATGCATCTCATTCTCTGCGCGTCTTGTCGATATCCTTGAGGTATTGTCATTCCCGTATCAGCTGGCGTTTTAGGATACTGTTAACTTCATTTGCGCATTCTTTGGCTCGCCGTAACTGTTCTTGGATTTGTTCGGTTTCTTTCTGTTGATCCTGATTCTTCTGGATGGACTCCTGCAATTGAGTCTTTGTCTCTGCGATCAATTCTTCGAGGGAGGCATTGATATCTTCATTTTCGTGGAGGGTGGCCTTCAGGGCTCGGATTTCTTCATGCGCGGCGTGTAGGAGTCGATCTTTGGCTGCAAGTTGCTCGAGGGCTGCATCTTGTTGCTCTACTAGGGTCTGTTCTGCCGAGAATTTGGCTTGGAGCTCTGCTAACTGCGTCTGGAGCTGATAGTTCTCAGTCTTTGTGGCTTCGATTTCTTCCTGGAGGGGGGTGATGTCAGCTTCCAGGACGTCGACCTTGTATTGGTATTCGGCCTTCAGGTTGTCCGTGGCTTCCTTAAACTGTATGGGCAGCTGGTGTGATAAATGCATGAGGAACTGCCCCATGGAGGCTAGTTCTGAAAATACGGTGGGTGGTGGTGGTGGTTGACGAGGCTGAGAGGAGGTATCAGTGAGTAGGTTTTGGGAGTTTGGCGGAGAGTAGTTAGGGGAGGAAGAGGAGGAGGGTGTAGGTTCAGAACCGGGTCGGCGGGATGGTTCCGGTGGGAGGTCGGGGTTGTCAGGTGGGGTAGGCAGAGCAGAGTCAGTCGTGGTTACCTTTGCAACGGTCTGTTGTTCGGCTTCTGTATGATTGATGGCCGCGATCAGTTCATCCAGTGCTTTTGTGGCGGTTTCCGGTTCGTCCTGTTGATGCTCGGATTCCTTTTCGGTGGACACTATCTCTGTATCTGCTTGATTTTGCTGGTCTTGTTGCTCTGTCGAAGTGTCGTTGTGTATTGAAGTGGCGGTGTCGTGGTAAGTTTCTTCTTGCTTATCTTCTTCGGCGTCGTGTTTCTTTCCGGCGGATCCTTGGACTTTACTTTTTGAAGAACTGATCCGGATTCGCTTAGAGCAGAAGAGTTGATTGATCTCTTCGTCGTCTTCTTCAGTTTCCTCGAGCGGTTGTGCTGATTCTTCGTGCCTAAGTGCTGGGCCTGAGGGTGGGGGTTGTGCGGCGAGAATGGTTGGGAAGAGGAAGGAGATGATGTGGGGAAGGCGAGAGCGCGGAGAGGTGCCTTTCTGGAGTTGTTTTACTATAGCGACGGATTCCTTATGGATTCGTTGGAAGAAATAAGAGGCAAAGTTGACAGGTTCGTGGGTGGCTAACTCTAGGGCGGAATAGAAGGGGCGAGAGATGCCGTAGGTTCGTTTTTGCAGGTTGAGGATTGCTATGAGGAACTGTAGGGCGGATCGTTCGGGTTTCGGGCGGCAGAGAATGGCATATTTGTTTGATGAGGAGCGGGGGAAGAGTTCGGTCATGCGAGCGATAGGGATGCTAGGGCCATTTTCGCGTCCTTGCGGGGTGAGGCGGTAGGCTGCAGAGAAGGCTTGGAAGGTGATGACGGTTCTATATGGGAGGGAAGGAACGACCCACTGTCGTTCGGTGATGGGGAATTGGGCGATGGCGTGGATGATCTGCGCGGAGAAGGGGTGGGTTTCCACTGAGTGCCAGGGCAACTCAGCGAAGTTAGCCAACCCTCTGCAACGCAGGTATTCGCCGACGTCTGTCGGGATACCATCACGGAAAGCAGCGTAGTTGGCTAGCGCTTCCATAGTGTTCACGAGCACACTTACAGGCAACACAGAGGACAGGGATAATACGTATAATCTTGAGAACACGATAACGTTTATGGCGCAACCGATGAGGTTAAGTAAGGAGAACACGGTGGGGGTGGGAAGGGGGGGGGGGTGGGTATCATTGTGCGGTGCGGGACTAGTACTGGTTTTTCATGCAGGCGTGCGTGCTTGAGTGACCGGTAGGGAGGGGCGGCTGGTAACATAAAGATTCGTACAAAACACGACTAAAAAAGGGAGAAAAAAGAAAATGCAAAAAATTTATACAAAACGCAGTTCGCCGCTGAATAATTTAATGCGTACTAGTAGTGGGATAATACGGCCGCAGCTTCGACCCATTGATTACCTTTGGAAGTGGATTTCCGGTCAACGTAGTTAACCAAAAAGTTGCCGGACCGATTTGTTCTGAGATCTTGAAAGGGCCGAACCATCGTAGTTTGAATTTTCCTACTACTCTATCCGATTTTGCGTTATAGAAGAGTACAAGCTGGCCTACCGAAAAGATTGGAGTCTTCAAATATCGATCGTGTGTCTTGGCTTGCCTTAGTTGTACTTCGCGCATAGTTAAAAAACTGAGCCATTGGTGCTCATCAAGTTCTCTGAGTGCGTCCATTTGTGCTGTCAGCGAATATTCCGGTAGCATCTTCTGAGTGATTGCTACACGCAGACTTGGGATGACTATTTCCATGGGTGCTATTGCTTCTAAGCCATAAGCTAGTTTGAAAGGTGTCAAGCCTGTTGTTACCTTATATGTAGACCGGTATGCCCACCACATTACGGTGCAGGCGAAGACACCCCAATTGGTAATGAAAGCAGTTTTTGGTATATCTTCTTCAGCCATTCTAACCTGATTGTAACCGCTGTATCCGTCTAAGAATGAATACATTTCGTGGCCTGCTACCCTATCAAGCATGGTATCCAAAAAGGGGATCGGGAAAGGATCTGGTACTGTTGCTGCGTTCAATTTCCGGTAGTCTACACAGATTCGTAATTGCTTATTTTTCTTTGGCACAATCACAATTGGTGAAATCCATTCAGCATGTTCTACTGGTACGATGAATCCTACTTTTAATAATCTGTCAAGTTCGGCTTTTACCTGAGATGCATAATTGGGATTTATCCGATAGCTGGGCTGCCTATTCGGTTTAGCTTCAGGCTTCAGCATGACTCTGTGCTGATATATGCGCGGATCTAATCCTTTCATATCTTTGTAATCCCATGCAAAGACGTCTGAGAATTCGCGAAGGAGCTGAATCAAATTAGCCTGAAAGATTTCCGGTAAGTTTTGCCTTATTTTTACAGGTTGAGGATGGTCCTTGTCTCCTAGATTGTACGTGATCAGCTGGTCTTCAGGGACATAAAATTGTTGTGGGTTCTCTGTATCCTCTGTTGGCTTGAATAGTGGTTGTAATTCAGTATCTGCTTGTTCAGACTTTTCGGTGATAGCTACTACTGCACAAACTGAAGTGTTCCAGTTATTAATGACGGACTGTAGATCAACAGTTCCTAGAGACATTAAATCGGCGTTATTCTTCAGAAATTGCTCTTCTTCATCATCTGATAGTCCATCTAACATATGAACTGGTTCAGCGAGATAAGGTCTGGCGTGAAGTTCGCAGGGTTGTATAGCATCTAGTTTTACCACATATTTACGATTGGCATCCTTGAATGTGAGCTCTTGCGCAGACTAGTCTTGTATTACCTTTGCATGCTTCAGCCAAGGTCGGCCAAAAAGAAGGTTGTAATCCAAGGTGGATTCGGGCAGATCTAGTATAACAAAAGTCATTTTGAAAGTCGTACCTTGTAAAGTAATGGGTACATTCCGTACAAGTCCTACGGGATGGACTCTAGATTGATCAGCCATTCTGACAAAGAATTGAACTGGTTCGATTTCGGTCCAGCCTAGCTTTTTACATAATGCTGCAGTTGCAATGTTTACGCCGGAGCCTCCATCAATTAATACCTGCGTGATCTTCTGATTCTTATACCATACTGTAATCAAGGGCACTACATGATCAACCGTAGAATCACATTCTGGTTGAACTGCAGCGATTGCTGGAATGCAAGAGGGTGCCGGGCTAAAATGTTGTTGAAACTGTTGCCGGATTCCAGGTACTAACGTCAAAAGTTGGCCGAGAGGTAAGGTGATAGATGCCTTGGATAAAATCTCCCAGGCCTGCTGAGATTGGTTATCCTGCTCTTTTGAACTTGAAGTCTCTACTGTTGCCGAAGTATCTGTTGTTATGTCTTCTGCTGATGGTTGTTCTGCTGCTGCTTCTTTTTGTTGCATTCCTTCCTTTGCTGCCGAGGTCTGAGTCACCGGAATGGGTTCTGGGAACACTGGAGGTTCTGTGGCGGTCCAGTGACTAGCCTTGTTATACATCCTATGCTATTCTCGTATCCCTGGTTCAAATACTTCTGCTGCTGGCTGCAGTTGTTTACCTGATCGGGTCTGGACTATAGCAGTTTGTGTTTCCACCGGTGTAATTTGTACCATGTTGGCCATTGGGTTTTGCCGCTCCTTCTTCCTTTGATCATACTCAGCTGCGTCTTTGCAATATCTTCTAATGTGTCTGAATTCACCACAAAAATGACAGCGTGGTGGTGGTAAATTGGGTTTTTCCGGTGGTGGTTCGTTCTGCCAGCGGTTTGCATTATAGTTATTGTTCCTCTGTCCTCGGTAGTTTCGATATCCTTGTGGTTGATTGTTTCTCAGTTGCGGAGGTACATAGTGATTCGCTGCCTGTCCATGTTCTTGTATAACAGCATTGACTGTTGCTGTTCCTTGTATTCTGGCATTGTAGAGACAATTTCCGGTGGAGTGTCCGGCAGTGTTGCAGATAGCGCAGAATGTCTGATTTAGTGCATAGTTAGCACTTGTATGGCCTGGATTTTTGCACGTGGTGCAGTATATTTGCCTGGTTATATCTTCAGTCCTATTTTTGTTTGTCCTTAACCATTCCAAGTCTTCTGAAAATCCACCAACCTTGGATTCCAGTTGCAAAGCCATGGCGATGACTGCATCTAATGTCATTGCTCCGACACATCTGATAATCATGATCTGCTTCAATTGCGGGTTTAAGCCATTGATAAACCACTGAGTGATGACGTCATCAGGTAGATTAGCATGTGCCTGTGGTATCTGCCGTAAATGTGTTCTGAAGAGAGTAGCGTATTCCTGGACAGTCTGATTTGCCTTCTGTCGGTTGCTCTGTAGATACTCAAAGATTTCAGCAAGATTCTTCTTTAATCTGAATCGTTGTAGAAAGGCATCCCGTACTGCATCATAGGTACCGAAATGATTAATGTCGTATTCCGTAAGCCATCTAGCCACTTCATTGACCAGAGTAGATTGAAAAACAATGGCTTTGTATGCCTGATCCGGTGGATGGTTGAGGACTGCATAACTGATCTCGAAAGTGCGTACGTGAGCATCCGGGTCATCTCCTGGGAATCCACCAAATTTCGTGTAGGTTACTCTTGTTGGAGGCAGCCTTGGTTGACCTAACTGTTGTTGTTGTTGTTGTCCGTTCATCGTGGGTGTCTCCGGTCCGTCTTCTGTATCTTGAGGTTGATTAGTTGAACTATCAGAATCTGGATCGCCGGACGGCGTGCCTTCCGGTGTGCTATTTTTGCGCAGGATACTTCGGATCTCAGCTTCGAATAGATCTCCTTCTTTCTGGATGTCCAATATCCGAAATCTTTCTTCCAGACACGTGGGTCTGGCTGAGGATTCTGCAACAAATGCTAATCCTTGACCGCCAGTTGGTGTTTCTATCACCGGAATATCACCGGAATGAGCTAACAGTCTACCTGACTGTAGCGTTTTTTCGCTTTTACTGATTTCTTTTCCTAGAGTTTGTCTAATTTCCAGCGGCGTATTGATAGATTCTGGAATTACTGTACTTTGGTTAGGCTGGGTCGAAGTGACACCAGCATGTACCAAAGGCGTTGATCGTTCCACCGGAATATGACCGGAATTAATTCTAGCGTCCTTAACTTGCTCGACCACTGAGTCAGGTCGCGTTGTACCTTCTTCTCCTAGAGTTGTTTTTTGTACTTTTCTTGTTCCCGTCGTCTGGGTCCTAGGATACGTTTCACCAGACCGAGTAACCGGCATGTATCATTGCCCAGTGATATTATCTGAGCAGTTTGCAACAATCTGGGTCTGTTGCTACTGTCAGTAGATCATATGTTACTAGATGCTTGCTTCTTACAACCCGCTTAGCACTCTAATGCCACTTTCTCACAAGTAACTCGTAATCAAATGCTACTTTACCGCAGAGACTGGTAAACAGTTGCCACTTTCCCACAGACGGCGCCAAATGTTAAATGCCAAATTGTTAAACTGATTATGGTTTGAACGGATACTGGTTTATGGGTTTACTTCACGTCCTATTCAAATACTTCACGTTCACTTGGTTCCAAATCTTCTAACCGCGATCGTTCTCTTAGCCACGTGGGTCCTTGGGAGTGGTAGGGGTCTGTTAGACAGAGGCCCTGTACTATTTTCCCAACTTTTCACACACTCATAAATATTCCATCACGTCTTAGCTCAGTGTTTGACTCTGACTACTGATAATTATCCGGCGTGCGGGAACTTAGAACTTCTGGACTGGACCTGCTATAATAACAGAGCGTAAGTCCTGTTCTGACTTATCACTAGTAGAATACTCAACTTCATTAATCGGATACTACTCAATATGCTGCTTCTGTGTGACCAATAGGTATACCGAACAATAATACAACAGACAACTATACTTGCAAACTTATCGTATACCAAATCAAGCAGCAAGTTCCTACCAACAGTCGATTCATCACAAACTTATCAATGCTTATGTTCGTGTACAGACCTTTACCGATACGAATCTTTCCTGGGATCGGAATCCCCAGTGAACGCAGACTATTGTATCGAATCTGGTTACTTAACCGAAAAAATGCTAACACGTAATTAGTTCCCTTCGGTCTTACGCAGTCCCTCGTTCAATAGAAGGACGATAAACCACACTTATGCCGTGAAGGAAAAAGATCCAGAACTGCGTATAACTTATCACCAAACAGATTCACAACACAAGACTACCGAATAGAACTCGGCACCTACCAAATAGACCTTAGCACGACAGGAAGGATAGTAGAATAGTTAGATGCAAACAGAACAGAACAGAGCTTAACTTTCTCATCAACACCTCACACACAGTCTCAAACAAGATGCTCGCAGTTCCCAAATGGACTCAGTAGACAGACGAAACAGAACACATATACACACAATGCTATAATTTTTTTTAATTCCCAAACACCTCGGCTCGAGATTTTTTTAATCAAACCACATACTACAACTCCTAAAGAAGCAGAGGCTCTTCCCAAACTGCCGGCCTTTACCGCTTTCCTTTCATTGCTTTAAATAGAAGTCTGTTACAAGGTTTCCGCGAATCTTTCTTTACCGCGCATTAAAGCCCTCTGTCTAAGTACATATGTCCTTGTCCGGCGGCTGTCTAACACTTTTTAAGGCACCTGTCCGGGTTCATCCGTCCTGGTTCGGCGGCCCTCTAACACTGCTTCATCATCCACTTTCTTTGCCTTTCCTTTGTTATCTTTGGACTTGCTTTTATCAGTGTATAAAGCTGAAGATTGATTACCTTTAGAGCTTTCTCCATTTTTGATAAGCTTTGCCTCTTGGGTAAGTAGTTGTCCAATGAGTGTATTGAAATCAGGTACATGCATGTCCATGTACAAATCCATAGCTGTGGTGAATGCTTCCCACTTGTCATCTGCCTTCAAGCCATTGATGACCTGCCTTACAATTTGCTCTTCATCTATTACCTCTCCAATGCTTCCCAACTGATCCGCTATGTCCTTGAGCTTTGTGACAAAATCAATCATATTTTGTTTGGGAGCCTTCTTGAGAGTTGTGAAATCCAGCCATATTTGATGCTTCCTAGCTTTGGTACTTGAAGAAAAGAAAGCTTCAAGTGCATCCCACACTGTAAATCACTGAATTTGGATAAGTAACCACTGAGAAATGGCTCTGACAAGGTGAGTGAAAAAATCGGGTACCTGACAGAGAAGTGAAGATGAACATACTCTATTGACTTCAAATGAACATAACTGAAGATTGCAACATCCAAATGACATGAAAATTTGTGCGCTTATAGTAGAATTATAGAGCTAACTTTACCAAGTTAAATCACTGAAAATGATGCACCAAGCTCAGAGAAAACATCTCTGCAATCTGACTGAGAAAACTGAGAGTAATGGCAGTGAGTAGTATACTTCACAAGAACATGGACATATGAACTCAAATAATCATGAAAATGAAAGTATATTGCTTGTACAATACAATGAATTAATGATACATATGTGTGCCTTGTAATCACACCTTGATATGGCATAAAGCTCAGCTCTTGGAGGTCTTCACATAGGTCTCTCTAACCACGACTAAAACTGCCATCTATTTATAGTTGAGTTTGGGAGGCTAACTTCCCTCAATCACTCTCCAATCAATCAATGATTGATTTGATTCTCTACCTACCACAAATCACCAATTCGTGGCTTCTCTTCCCTTTTTGATCATGTGGACTCAACCACTTAAGATTCTCTTACTTTTACATTAAGTAAACTCTTCAAAAGTTACAAGAGGTAGTTCACAAGTGAACTTTACATAGTCTTCATTTTGAAGCTTCTTTTATGACTTTGTGGGACTCAAGGCAATACTTCGGCTTGACATAGACTTGCTCCAACACAAGATATACATGAGCTACCAAGCATGAAGCAAAAACCACTAGTGGACACACGAGTGTCATAGCAACCAGCCCAATCTGAGTTAGAAAAAGCATGCAAATCTGGCGGTAGTGATCCCCCCTTGGGATAAAACAACCCAAGTAGCCAAGAACCACTCAAGTAGCGAAAGATGCGCGTAACCGCCTTCCAATGCGTGACTCCTGGGCAATGCATAAACCTGCTCATCTCTGAGACATCAAACTGAATATCTGGCTGAGTAATGCATAAGTAAATCAAGCATCCAACAACCTGCTGATAGAGAACAACATCAAATGCATCTCCAGCATCATGAAGACTCAATCGTAAACATCTCTCCATAGGAGTGGCAATAGGCTTACAGTCTTCAAGGCCAAAATGCTGCAATAATGTGTCAATATATTTTGTTTGACACAAAGCCATTCCACCATCAACTTGCATAAACTGAATGCCCAAATAGTGATGCAAATGCCCCGAATCAGACATCTCAAATGAGGCATGCAAATCATCTGTGAAATCAGCAATATGCTTCTCAATAGGATCAGTGAGCAGCATGTTGTCAACATAGACAACAATGATCAGAAGCACATCATTAGCACACTTAATATATAAGGTGCTTTCAGTTGGACTGTTCTCAAAACCATGTGCAACTGGATAGGCATGTATCTTCTCATACCAAGCACGTGGTGCTTGCTTTAAACCATATAATGCCTTCCTTAACCTGCACACCTGGTTTTCATGCCCTTTCTGCACAAAGCCACGAGGCTGAAAAACATACACTTCTTCATGCAAGTCACCATTCAGAAATGTTGTTTTAATGTCCAACTGATGTACATTCCAACCATGATGGGCTGCAAGTGCACAAATACTCCGAACAGTAATCATACGGCATGTAGGTGCAAAGGTCTCATCAAAATAAATGCCTCTTTCCTGCGCATAACCCTTTGCAAAAAGCCTAGCCTTATACATGTCAACTGTACCATCAGGTTTACGCTTCAGCTTGTATACCCACTTAGTGCCAATGGCCTTCTTGCCAAGAGGCAAGTCACATAAAGACCATGTACCATTCTTCATTATAGCATCATATTCAGATTGCATAGCAACCATCCAATTTTCTGAATTATGTCCTTCATCAAAAGAAACAGGCTCATTCTCATCACAGAGACTAGACACAGCCATAGCATAGCAATCTGATGCAAAGGAGGCACTATGAGAGCTTGAACGAGTACGATATGAGAAAGGTGCACCTAATTTGTTGTCACACAAAGTCTGCACCAGCCATTTTGGCATAGTTTTTGCCTACTCAATATCAGCTCTCTCATCAACAAGTGCATCATGTAAATCTGCATCAGAAATGGAATGATCTGCATCATCATATGAGACCTCCAAAGGCTGAGAAGTTGCCTCATTAGGACCAGCACTAGACTGTCCACCTGTAAAAAGAGGCATCCAAGTATTATACATGTCTTTGGAGCTAACAGATGTCTTCTTAGTATATGAAAGCAATGGCTGAATAGCATCTTCCACAAAAACAACATCACGGCTAACCAGAATGTGTTTAGTCTATGGATGATACAGACGATAGCCTTTACTTTTAGAACTGTACCCAACAAAAATACATTCTACTACTTTATCATCCAATTTTCTGCGATGTTGTTCAGGCACTAATGCGTATGCCAAACAACCAAAAACACATAGATGAGCAACAGATGGCTTGTGATCATGCCAAGCCTCATATGGAGTGATAGACTGCAGTGCTTTAGGGGGACACCTGTTCAGTACATATGTTGCACATATGACAGCCTCAAGCCAGAACTATGAGGTAAAGCCTGACTCTTGACCATACACCTCGCCATCTCCATGAGAGACCTGTTCTTCCGTTTAGCAACTCCATTCTATTGAGGTGAATACGGCACTTTACACTGGTTTTTTATCCCACATTCAGCCAGAAATGCATTTAAATCAGAAGACTATATTCCCCCCCTCGATCAGAACGGAGGGTGCCCATTTTACATGCTCACAAATTTTCAGCCAAAACCAAAAACTTTTTAAAGCACTTGAACACTTCAGATTTTGCTTTGAGTGGATAATACCCATGCATGCCTGGAAAAATCATCAATGAAAGTCACGAAGTAAAGGTAATTTCCAAAAGAGGGTGTCTGCATAGGACCACATACATCACTATGTACAAGCTGCAATTTGTGTGTAGCCCGAACTGAACCATCTTTTGGAAAGGAGGAACGCTGCATTTTGCCCAAAATACAGCCTTCACAAACATGTTTTCCAGGTGCCTCAAGTTTGGGCAAAGAGGACACCATTTCAAATTTCTGCAGTCGTAGCAAACTAGCAAAATTCAGATGACCAAAGCATGCATGCCAAAGCTTTGCATCTGACATAGCTTGAGAATCATTTACTGCACATGCCAAATCATTTTCAGATCTTTGATAGTCTATGAGCTTATACAGCCCACGACATAAAATGCCAGAAGCAATAATCACATCGCCATTTGATAGATCATGAACTGTACACTTGTCATCAACAAATTTCACAACCAAGACAATCTTGGCTAATGCAGAAACTGATAACAGGTTCTTTTTGATCCCTAACACAAATAAAGCATCTGACAAAGTGAAAGAACTACCATCAGTAGCAGTCAAAATGATCTTACCAACTCCCATAACAGGATAAGAGGAGTTGTTGGTGCATGTAACAGTATTCCCTGTAGGGGCCAGCTCGAGTGAAGAGAAGAAACTACGCTGCGAGGTAATATGTTTGGTCGCCCCACTGTCAAAATACCAAACATCTGAGTCTATTGCAGACATGCACTGCGCATGAGAAGATGGGTCAAAACTGCAGACAGTAGTAAACGCCCATTCTTCTTCCTACACAAGATTTGCAGACTCTCTTTTTGGTGTAGAGGCCTCTACAACAACCATTCCAGCCTCTTTCTTCTTTGCCTCTTTAGCAACCAGTTTTGGATAGTTCTTTATGATATGATCATTCCCTTTACAGTACTTACAAAACAATTTCTGCTCTTCTGATTTCTTCTCATCTTTATCTTCCTTCTTCGAATATGCAGAATTAGCAGATTTTTGCTTACTAGTTGAAGAGCTCCATTTTCCTTTGCCCTTCTGACTAGCCAGGAAAGCTTGATTTGCAACTCGCATAATGGACCTGTTTTGCTTGGACTCATCTTCCTGCAACAGAATAGAGACTAACTCCTCAAATGATAAGGCATTTGGATTGCCTTTCATCATCAACCGAAGAGTAGAAGCAAAACTCTGATATGAATCAGGAAGGCCATTCAAAACGGTCTGCACAAGTGACACTACAACATATCGAGGGTATATCGAGGATGCTACCGAGGCAAATGAACGGGCTTGATTTCTTCGCGACGTCGGTGTTAGAGTCGGTATACCCGTCAGAAAGAAAGTGCTGGTTTAGGCGCAGGTATAAGCGTCGGTATATGCCTCGGTATTACTGAAGCTTATACCGGCATGCATATCGATGCCCCCACTAGGCATACTGACGCCTATACTGGCATCCATACTGGAGCTACCGGCGCATATACCGACGACCTTATCTGCACAAATTTTTCTGGGCAGAATGTGTTGTCTTTTGCTAGAGCATGATGTTGTCTAGGAAAAGACAATACACTCTACCCAACTGAGTACATGTGTTATGTACTCTAATGGCAACCAAAACATAAACATATATGAGCAAAAATGATCAATGAATCATGCACAGAAAGTTGTATATTCCATAAATGAAAAATGTACAAAAGTGTGGCAAACCACTTCTATATATGAATCGAATACAAAATGTGACAAAGCACTTCCATATAGGAATCGAATACAAAATTATGGTACATCATTGCCACATAGGAGTGTAATACAAAATTGTGGCAATGTAACAAAATGTACAAAATTGTGGCAATGTTACATCATTGTCATATGCGAGTGTGATACAAAATTCTGGCATTGATCAAAATGTTTACACCTACAATCCTGCAACAAAACATATGTATAAACTAAGACCAATTAACATGACATTTATAAACAACAACTAAGAACACGAAACAAAGATATAACTTTACCTAATCAAGAATATTCTCCTATGAGACAATTGCCCCGCATCCCTCTAAGTCTTGTAACAGTGTAGTCAGTCCATGTCGATATCCATATGATTCTTCACTTCGTGCCGAAGGACGACCCATTGCAAACTCCTATAATAAATATGCAAAATGTTAGATGAACATACATAATGTGCTTAACACAAACAACTTCAATAATTAACATGATACTTACAAATTGGTAGCGCATACTGTCATATTTGTCGCTAGCTAAATGCGACGTTCCAACCGTATCTAAACGTGTGGCCGCCGCATCTCTCTATTGATGATATCGATCACGAGTATGTTGCTGCTCATCCTGAATCGATTCCCGTTCTTCGGCATCTAGCCATACAGGCTTCAGTAAGCCCGCTCTAAAAGCATCACGAGCTTCCGATCGTCGATGAGACATTACCTTGCGTGTCGTATGTTGAATCCATTCGAAACTTACAATAGGATTCCCAGGTACTGGCCGGTACTCTCCATATATGCATTGTGTGATATGATTTTTAGAGTCCCTTTCCTGCTCGGTCCATTTTAACATTACTGAATGACCGAATTCGATGGAGCAGAGTTGTCGAATGCGCTGACACATTGACTTTCCCGTCGCATCCACAACTCGATCTCCATTACGGATATGATATATCTTTGATTCGTTATGATCATGCACACCCCAAGGTGTACGTGGAGATCCCATCTGATGCAATGTGAAGATCTCATCTCATCCAATGTATATATATGCATGCTTGTATGCATATACATTCATGTATGCATATACATGCTTGTATGCATATGCATGCTTGTATGCATATGCATGCTTGTATGCATATGCATTCATGTATGCATATGCATGCATGTATGCATATGCATTCATGTATGCATTCATGCATGTATGCATTCATGCATGTATGCATTCATGCATGTATGCATATGCATGCTTGTATGTATATACATTCATGTATGCATATGCATGTATGCATATGCATTCATGTATGCATATACATGCTTGTATGCATATGCATGCTTGTATGCATATGCAAGCTTGTATGCATATGCATGTATGCATATGCATTCATGTATGCATATGCATTCATGTATGCATGTATGCATATGCATTCATGTATGCATATGCATTCATGTATGCATGTGCATATGCATTCATGTATGCATGTGCATATGCATTCATGTATGCATGTGCAAATGCATTCATGTATGCATTCATGCATGTATACATGCATATGCATGCTTGTATGCATATGCATGTGTGTACGCATATGCATTCATGTATGCATATGCATGCATGTATGCATATACATTCATGTATGCATATGCATGCTTGTATGCATATGCATTCATGTATGCATATGCATGCTTGTATGCATATGCATTCATGTATGCATATGCATATGCATTCATGTATGCATATGCATATGCATTCATGTAGGCATTCATGCATGTATGCATATGCATGCTTGTATGCATATGCATTCTTGTATGCATATGCATGCATGTATGCATATGCATGCATGTATGCATATGCATGCATGTATGCATATGCATGCATGTATGCATATACATTCATGTATGCATATACATTCATGTATGCATATGCATGTTTGTATGCATATGCATTCATGTATGCATATGCATATGCATTCATGTATGCATTCATGCATGTATGCATATGCATGCTTGTATGCATATGCATGCTTGTATGCATATGCATGCTTGTATGCATATGCATTTATGTATGCATATGCATTTATGTATGCATCTGCATTTATGTATGCATATGCATGCATGTATGCATATGCATGCTTGTATGCATATGCATTCATGCATGCATATGCATTCATGTATGCATATGCATGCATGTATGCATATGCATGCATGTATGCATTCATGCATGTATGCATATGCATGCTTGTATGCATATGCATTTATGTATGCATATGCATGCATCTATGCATATGCATGCATGTATGCATATGCATGCATGTATGCATATGCATGCATGTATGCATATGCATGCTTGTATGCATATGCATTCATGTATGCATATGCATTCATGTATGCATATGCATTCATGTATGCATATGCATTCATGTATGCATATGCATGCATGTATGCATATGCATGCATGTATGCATATGCATGCTTGTATGTATATACATTCATGTATGCATATGCATGTATGCATATGCATTGATGTATGCATATGCATTCATGTATGCATAGTGCATACATGCATTCTTGTATGCATATGCATTCATGTATGCATATGCATGCATGTATGCATATGCATGCATGTATGCATGTGGATGTGTGTACGCATATGCATATTTGTATGCATATGCATACATGCATTCTTGTATGCATATGCATGCATGCATTCTTGTATGCATATGCATTCATGTATGCATATGCATTCATGTATGCATCTGCATTGATGTATGCATATGCATTCATGTATGCATATGCATTCATGTATGCATGTGCATGTGTGTATGCATATGCATATTTGTATGCATATGCATTGTTAGGCCGCTGAATTGGCACAATGTAACTTATATATTTTTATATACCGCACACATCGAAAGAGCTTAGGGAAGTGATGTAATTTTTTACCTACTAATGAAGATACATTACGGGGCTCTCCGGTGGTAGAGAGAAGCGAGATCGCGAGACTATCTGTCTGGGCGATTTGCAATCTTGTGGAGACGTCGTAGTGCAGATTTCAGACATTTGAGTACTATTACTTTGTCTTTGTTGAATTACATTAATTTCGGATAACATAGAATGTTATGTTGACCTTAATCAGTCTAAGCGATGGTGATCATTAATTTATGCGTTAAAGACTGTGTAAGGAGTAACCGAAATACGAACGAGTCTTATCCGAAGTATAGAAGAGACCAGCATCCCTGGGCAGTTCCAAATCTATTAGGGACACCCCCAAGTGGTAGAAGTGCAGGCCATTTAAGCCCAGTTGTCGAAGGATCGGAGCCAGTTAGCAGTGATTCTGATGCTAGTTCGGTGACACATGATGAGATTCTGGTAGATTCCAGTGTGACTTCGGTACGTTCTGAAGAAGGTGGAGTGATTTTTGGGTGTACAGAGACATAGTGCACAGATCATCCGACGTTATCTGGTCAGGATTGAACTATTTTTGGTGACAAAGTTATGTTGCAAAGTGAGACCGTTTTCGATGAAAAGACAACCAGGTGCTGTGAAAGTTCGATAACTTCCGGTGGAAGTTCGGTACCATTTCGTGGGAGTCTGAAGTTTTTTGGTGATACTGCAGTACTACCTGGTGGATCCTTATTACGTTCACCATTGTTTGGGGCAAGCTTGCCAACTCTTGATACTAAAGCTGAGGGCAAGCAATTAAATCAGTTGATTCAGGATAAGGAGGATGCTCGGATTGCTCTCGGCAATCTTTTAGAAGAAACTCATGTTGAGCTTGATGAGGTCGTGCAGAGAGGACAAGAAATGGCTAATTTGGTTAAGAAGACTATTGCCGAATTACAGGCGGCCTCTGCCGATCTTTTTCAGGTAAATTCTGCTCTCAAAGCACAGACGAGTTTAACCATTCAACTTAAAAAGGAAGTAGCAGGAATTATGAAAGAAAGAGATGCTTATTATCAAACAATTCAATATCAAGCTCAGGAGTTGGAACATAGAGAAAAACAGTTGGGAGTTCAAGCCGATAGACTATCCAGAATAGATGGACAAATTGAAGATATGAGATTGAGCCACAATGCAGCCCTTGCCAATGACTTTTACTTACAAGAAGCATTTTTGCAGTCGCAGACTGAAGTTTTGATGAGTCAGGTCATTGCGGCAAGTTCAGTCCGAACTGACGCACAGCTGGTGGAGCCGGAGACATTAAAGTTGATGTTGGATTCATTAAAATAGAAAATTACCAGAACCTTCAAATTAGCAAGAACCATGTATATCCAAGGCATCGTAGATGAGCCTTAATTTTGTTTTCTTTGCGGGTTCAAGTCCACCGTGCGTGCCAGTGTTAGGCCGCCGGATTGGCACAATGTAACTTATATATTTTTATATACTGCACACACTGAAAGGGTGTAGCGAAGTGATGTAACTTTTTATCTACTAATGAAGAGACATTACGGGGCTCTCCGACGGTAGAGAGAAGCGGGATCGCCAGACTGTCTATCTGGGCGATTCGCGATCTTGTGGAGACGCCGTAGTGCAGATTTCAGACATTATGAGTACTGTTACTTTGTCTTTGTTGAATTACATTAATTTCTGATAACACAGAATGTTATGTTGACATTAATCACTCTAAGCGACGGTGATCATTAATTTATGCGTTAAAGACTGTGTAAGGAGTAACCGAAATACGAACAGTAATACGGTGTAAAAGAAGTTATACTAGATAGTAGCGTACTACTTAATTTGATAGTTGAGTTGAGAAAATCAGCTAAAGGGCCTCTGCATTGTCAGACCCCTACCATCCCCAAGAAGCCGAAGAGATTAAAAGTGGACGTGACGGAAGTCCCCTTTTAATAGCATACATGCATTCTTGTAAGCATATGCATTCATGTATGCATATGCATGCATGTATGCATATGCATGCATGTATGCATATGCATGCATGCATGCATGTATGCATATGCATTCATGTATGCATATGCATGCTTGTATGCATATGCATTCATGTATGCATATGCATGCATGTATTTATATTCATACATGCATGCATATGCATACATGAATGCATATGCATACAAGCATGCATATGCATACATGCATGCATATGCATACATGAATGCATATGCATGCATGTATGCATATGCATGCTTGTATGCATATGCATTCATGTATGCATATGCATGCATGTATGAATATACATTCATGTATGCATATGCATGCTTGTATGCATATGCATTCATGTATGCATATGCATGCTTGTATGCATATGCATTCATGTATGCATATGCATGCATGTATGCATATGCATGCATGTATGCATATGCATGCATGTATGCATATGCATGCATGTATGCATATGCATGCATGTATGAATATACATTCATGTATGCATATGCATGCTTGTATGCATATGCATCCATGTCTGCATATGCATGCTTGGATGCATATGCATTCATGTATGCATATGCAACTGCATTCATGTATGCATATGCATGCTTGTATGCATATGCATGCTTGTATGCATATGCATGCTTGTATGCATATGCATGCTTGTATGCATATGCATGCTTGTATGCATATGCATTCTTGTATGTGTATGCATTCATGTATGCATATGCATGCATGTATGCATATGCATGCTTGTATGCAAATGCATGCATGCACGCATGCATGCAAATGCATGCATGCATGCATGCATATGCATGCATGTATGCATATCCATTCATGTATGCATATGCATGCTTGTATGCATATGCATTCTTGTATGCATATGCATTCTTGTATGCATATGCATGCTTGTATGCATTCATGTATGCATATGCATGCTTGTATGCATATGCATTCATGTATGCATATGCATGCTTGTATGCATATGCATGCTTGTATGCATATGCATGCTTGTATGCATATGCATGCTTGTATGCATATGCATGCTTGTATGCATATGCATTCTTGTATGTGTATGCATGCTTGTATGCATATGCATTCATGTATGCATATGCATGCATGTATGCATATGCATGCATGTATGCATATGCATGCATGTATGCATATGCATGCTTGTATGCATATCCATGCTGTAGCTCAGTGATGAGTAGCACCTCCTTTAATGTCAATCCGGGAAGACGTGAGGATGGTATGAAGACCTCGAGCAAGTGGCGGCACAAGTGCGTGAGTGAGAAGCACACAAGCATGCACACACATACACACACACGCGCACACACGGCAATACAAAGAGAGAGAGTCAATGGAGCTTTTAGATTACTTTCAAAATGCTCTTACAAGTCCGTTTCAATTACAATCTCACCTCAAAAATGAGCTCTCTAGCTCTTTTTATAGTTTTTGACTAGGTTTTGGCCCTGTCCAGACCTAGTGTCCGGCCTAGTTAAAAATTAGGTTCCAGGGCCAATTTGAGGGCTCAAACGGAGTCTAAAAAATACGAAAATTGATATGTAGGTACTTCTAAGGCTCCTCAAGCTCAAGGACTCCTTGGCTTGCACAAAATGGAGCTACAAAAAAGTGAAATGGTATTTACCATGATTGTTAGTGATAAGAATCACTGTTAAAAGATGTAGATTTGGGAAAAATTGAAGGGCCTATTTGCCAGATTTGCGTCGACTACTTTGTCTACTTACTCCTTCACTTTGTTCTGACTCTCTCCGCTGGCTTCTTTGTCTAGTCAGTCCTTGGGTGCCCATACTGCTCGCAACACCCCCCCCTCTCTCGCGTCTGTCGTCCCTGACAGACCCTTGTTGCTGGGAGTGTTGGATGTAATATTCCACAACCTGAGTGGCAAGCTGATGTTCTTGTATGCGTAGTCCTCTGGCCAAATCTGTCATCATACGATCCCAATCGATTGGTCCTGGAATGTCCGGATGTGGCAGACGTAACTGATCTGCATGGATCGCTTGTTCTACTGCGAATAGATGTAGCAAATGTGTGGGTCTGAGAATGAAAATTTCGGAATTGTATTCCTAGAATCCCGTGGAGAACATTTCCTCAAATGTCTGCTTGAAGCATGCGGGCAAGTACTTTATTCGTGCATGCCAAGCAAAGATGATAGTGACAGAGGGGGTTTGGCTCATGTCGTAGACTAAATCCTTGTTGCCTTGAGCGAATCCAAGGGCGGAGATGTATGGAGCTTGGACATTCCGAAAGGTTTTGAAGACAATGGTCATGAGCTCGAATATCTTCATACACATTTTCGCTGCTATGTCGGGTACATTATTTAGGCGTACGGACCAGTGCCGAATTGTTGATATCATGTAAGCTACGGTTGGGGTCCCTCGAGGTGGAGCAAAATATGGGTAGTTAACCCAAGCCGAGCACTCGTTATTGTTGCGTACCTTGATTGCAAATGCTTGCCAGGATCTGCGACGTACCACTGGACAATAGCATGGATTATACTTGATATATAGTGGCATGGTTGCCCAGGTACTCATCATCTCTGGGTAATCGGTGAGTAAACGTGCACGCCAATTAGGTTGGAAGATCGAGCCAGCACGTGCATCGGTCGGTAAATCCCCTATCTCAAATTGAGTAGCGAATGTGGGCTCCTTCCCTGTATGTCTTTTGACTTCTGCATTATAATCATGTAGTAAGACAAAATAAGGCATGTATTGCGATTCTGATGTTGTGATTAACCGTTGATGGGATAAATGTTGAAAGTAGGAAGACCGAAGGACCGTTTCTTCCAGATTTGTGAGAGATTGCATTTGCACGGCCACACGATCATCATGTGTCTTACCCACTTTCTCGACCCTTCTGACCCAATCTGGAACTTGAATTTCTAACGTGTCTTGTCCTTCTTCTGTAGTTCGACCACCAGGCATCGGCATAGGCTCGTATGGCTCTTCATAGCTGTCATCGACGGGGATTTCCACTACTGTTTCAGGTTCTGGTTCTTCAATGGGCGAGGGTGGCCGTTCATATGGTAAGAGGCGTGCTTGGAGTTCTGCCACCTGTTTCCGGAGGGTCTCCATTTCTTCTGTAGATTGTTGCAAGATTACCGGCTCCTGTTGAGCAGTGGGTACACTGGCTATCTGTTTCTTTAGATCGGCACATTCAGTCTCTAGTTTTTCATATGACTCCAAGAAATTTGCATGCTCCTCAAGTAAGATGCGAATGTCTTCTGATGGAACTGCTCTATATCTGGTAGGGCTAATGGTTGCTCCTACGGTTCCTTCCATAGCCGCTTCAAAGTTGTCTTGGTTTTGTTGTTGAAGTCGTTTGTTCTCTTCTAGTGCTGCGGCCATATGCTTCCTTAATAGCCCAATGTTGCGTCTGAGTGTAGCGTTAGATATCATTTGCGCTTCAAGCACTGTTTCTAGTTCCTTGACTGCTTGGTCATCTACAGTTGATGTCTTTGATTCCAATTCGGAGTGAGCCTGCTGTAGTGTGGTATGCTCGGTTAGGAGCGTCTGGTAGTCAGCTTCAAGAGTGGTGACTCTAGCTTGGAGACGTTGAGATTCTGCCTGGAGGGCAGCAGTGCGTTCTTCCAATTGATGGTAGTCTTGTTGTAGCTGATGTGCACACTGAAGTAATGTGTTGAACGTGCTATTTACATTATGAGATGCAAGGGGAAAAGTTTGAAATGTAGGGGAGGTGGGATTGGGTAGGGGGGTAGTGAATGCTGTGTGTGCCAATGATGTGGTGAGTGGTGAGGTGGGGGGTAGTGGAGGGGGAGAGGGTGGAATTGTGGGGAGAGGTGCTGTGGTGGGTGAAATGTCCATTGGGTCAGACAGAGTGGTGTGTATAGGGGCTACCATGTAGGTGGGTATGGTAGGTGAAGTGAGTGTGGTGTTCGTGTAAATTGATGACGTTGCGAACATCGGGGAAAGGTGCCTTTGAAACATTGGAGAGCGGAAGAACTGCTCCACAAAGGACGGGTATTGGGGTGGTGAGGTCAGGTTGAAAGAGGTGTAGGGGCCAGATGGGAAGTGAGGGTCATGGAATGGAGGTACCCGTATTGGGGGATAGGTCGGGAAACACAGGGTGCCTTCTGTGGGTGCTGGGTTTCCAACTACACTTGTAATTATGGGATGGCCAGTCATGGGTTCAGAGGATAGATGGGACGAAGTGTACAAGGGATTGGTGACGAAGGAGAAGAGGGTGTCTTGTGAGGTGGGTTCTCGAAATGAGAATGATTTGAATGAGGATGGGTTATAAGTGAAGGTAGAGGTGATGACTGTCGTTTCTTCCAAGGTGGGGGGTGGTGGTGGGGGTGGAGAAGGTGGTGATGGAGGATGCTGGGGTGAGATGGGTGATGTCTGAACGAAGGTTTCGGCGGAGAGGTCAGTGGTGGTTGTGGGGGTGGTTGTGGTCTCAATGGGTACTTCTGGTTCTGTGACGGGTATCCTGATAGTCTTACCTGCTCGTGGTAACGTGTCCACTCTACGTTTGTCATACCTTACGGACTGGCGGACTGCGGTGTGGACAGCCTCCGGAACACCTAAAGAGTCTGCCACTAATTTGAGGGTGTCAATGAAGTGTTGGTCCACCCCTTCATCTGATAGCATTTCTTGCATCAAAGCTTGACCTGATACCAGAGAGAGTTGATGCCTTTCTTGTACTGCTTTGATAGTGTCGTATAGCCTTCGTAGTTGAGCTGTATATGCAGGTGCACCTACAAGTTCTGGCACTTCTTGTTGCTCCTCTTGGTGCTCTTGATCATACTCCTCCTCATCATCCTCCTGTTCTTCATCTCCGTCATCTTCTGCATCCACTTCAACAGGTGTGACAGGTGCTTGGGAGGTTGTGGCCTGCGTTTGTACATTTTCCGCTTGTTGTGCCTCTTCTGCCTCCAGCTCTACATCTTGTAATAGTTGTTCGAAGTCTTCATTAGTGAGCTCTTCCAAAGGTGCACCACTAGGAAATTCGAGATCCGTTGGGATGGGAGGGAATATCAAGGTGGAACCATCGGTGCTGCGTCTTGGAAGTCGGAGTGTGAATGGTCGGACTCTTCGTGGTGGCGGGGTGACGTCAGGTGTTAGGGTGGCTCCACGTGGTTGCGCACATGGGACTTGGACCGTGCCTCTCATCTTCTTAGAAGGGGGTCCAGTGGATGTCCTGCCTCGAAACTGCTCTACCCGATTCCACATCAGGGCCCGTTGGATCGGAATGTCATAAGCCAAACACCTATAAATGATTCTTGTCAGAGCACAGCAACCATATAAAACCTGTTTCCGCGGCCATCGTTTGTGAGCTAGGTGTATCTGATCAATTATCCAGTGGGGTAGGTTGATGGTGAGGCTCTGTGTCTCTGCCAGATACAAGCTAAACCAAATCTTTTTGGGCGGCATGGTGAATCTATCCTGCGCCGGGAAAGCAAAGTGTTGCATGCACATGCGAAGGTGTATTGCAATATTAGGCGTCATGGATACCATGTCCTTGAGTTTGGTGAGACTTCGATTCTTCATGTAATCCGGTATTAGGGTTTCCTTTTCTGTAGGAATATGCATTCCGCGCATATCTAGAGCTTCTCTCACCAAATTGTTTGATAGCCTGAACCTCTTGAGCTCATTCCCCTTTGTCAGAGATGGAATCACAAATGAGCTTGCACCTTTTGGGTTCTGATTTGGAGTCAAGGTGTTGATGAGATAGTAGCATCGCATGAAGTCAGGTTTTGGGAGTCGGGCACTGAAATAGGCACTCAATCCTGCTTTTTCCCATATCGGACGTAGACCTTCCGCATTTTGTAATTTCTCAAATTCTCTTGTAAAGAAATGGTATCTGCCTTGCTTTCCATTGAAGTCCAACTCTGATTCCCATAGGTACGTTCCTTCCCCCAAGGGTCCTGCCACCTCGGTAAACCAATGTGAAGTCTTTCCCACGGGCATGGTGTGGCCACGTGGAGGGTCCGCAATAGGTATGATTTTGACGGCCTGCAATTCTTCTGGTCTTTCAATTGTCTCAGGCAAAACGGGTAAACTGTCCAAGTCCACCACTTGCGGGTTTGTTTCTGTGTGAGAGCTAGTTCCTGCTGCCTCCGCCATGTTGAAAAATGTCGCAGCTGATTCTGTGAGAATATATGAATAAACGTTAACATTGCAATGGACACAAAAATGACATGGTGTCCCTTGTTACAACATTAACTTAAAGTTCGGGAGTGGTTAGGGGTTAATAAGTGCCCGGTGCTGGTGTGTGTAGTTAGGAGTTAGGTAGACCTAAGAGCTAAGCGAAATGATGTGATGTGAGAGTGAAGCGGTTAGTAGGTGGTCATGGATTTACAATCGGGGTCCGGGGGTTTGTTACAAGTCTTGGGCTGCCAAATGCAGTGGATGGGTTTTGCTCGTGGTTCCGTAGAGATTCTCGAGAACTTTATAGGTGTGTCAGCTTGAACATGAGGCCTTTTAGGTACCCATTTACAACTGATTCTGTTCGTGCTCATGTGTCTTGGTGTTAAAAATGAGTGGATGTAGGCTGTGCGAGTGAATGGATCATGCTGTGTAGGTTGTGTTCGTGGTGTAGCTATTTGAGCCCGCAAACAAGCCTTAGGCACCCAAATTTGTCTTGATTGTGGGCTGGCCTTCATCGACTTCTTGGGCACCCAAATAGATTTCACATTAGCAGAAGAATTTCCGAAAGACCTCTTATTAGTGACGTGGTTACTAATAAGAGGCTTTGCCCGTGCGGTTGGCGTGGGTGCAACCGGGTGTTCGCCTTTTCGCACCCACACTTGGTTCACTTGTTGAGACATTCTGCTGCGCAGGTTCTTTTGATGTCCGGCATAGGTAGTACTCTGCTTCTTCTGCCTTTGCTCCACCTTTGGTTGTTGCCTCCTTCTGGCCTTTGGAAAAGAAGGGAGTTCCTTTGCATCCCTGACTCCTTTTTTGCGAATATCATTCCTCTGCAACACATAGTTTTGGACAAGAACAGCATGGTCAACTTCATGTGCACCCCTGGAGGGACCAGGAGTCTGTGCCTTTTCTAGTTCCTTGAGTGCTCCATTATCCAACTCTACTGTAATTCGACTATGATTGACCCATACCTGAAGAAGTCCACTTCTTAGGTTTAAGTTGACTGCTTGGTCATAGATCCAGTCTTGACCCAAGACAAGAGGTTCAGTGAGATCCTCATCTTGACACACTAGTACTTTAACTGTCATTGCCTCATCATGAATGTAGAGGGGAAGTTCCACCTCGCCCATACAAGGGGTTTCCACGCCTCCCAATCCTATGAGATATGCTTCCACAGGATTGACAGTTAACTGTAACTCTTGACAGTAAGACACTCTAACAGCACTAGTGGCTGCACCTGAGTCAATCAAGGCTCTTACAGTCCTTGCACTTTTTCCTTGTCCTATATCTAGGGTTACGAAAGGACGTCGATCAGTTATCCTAGGTGAGCTGGTTCCTGCGACTTCACACATTGCCATATGATATCCTTGATCTGCATAGTCATTTGTCCTAGGCTGCTCTCTACCTTGCCTTCGTAATTTCATCCTTCTGATGCGTTCTAAAGCTTCTGCTTGAGCTTCTTCTCTAATTCGCTTCTCTTCCTCTTTGCGTTTCTTAGCAGTGTTGAGTCGGCTGAGCATTTCCTCCGTGAGGGGTTCCTGATACAACTTGATTCTGCATCCGCTAATATAGTTAGGGAGAACATCACCTTCTAATGTGGCTAATTGTACTGCTCCACTCGTGGAGATCCTATTGATAATCATAGGTCCGTAGCCTCTCTTTTCGAGCTTCCTCGCGTGTTGTTTCAGTGTATAGACTAGGACTAGATCTCCGGCTTTCAAGCCTTTATCCTTCACATGGGCATCGAAGTATGCCTTCTGTCTCTTCTTGGCTGCATATATTCCTGCGGCGGCTCTCAGTCTTGTTTCTCCTAATCGTTCAAGGTCAAAGATCCTAGAGGAGAGCTCATGACCTGTCCATTCATACACTTGTGCTACTCTCAATGTAGGGATCAAGAAGTCCAAGGGTAGCACAGCGTTTTGGCCAAATACCATCTGAAAGGGGGTGGCTTGGAGTACCGTTTTGTAGGCACTCGGTATGCCCAAACAGCATGGTGTAGCTGTTTGTCCCAATCAGAGCGTTTTGTGTTCACTAATTTTGTCAGTACATTGCATAAGATCTTATTAGTGCTCTCAGCTTGTCCATTAGCTTGAGGGTGATAAGGGGCAGACTTCTTGTGTATTACCAAGAATTCTTGAAGTAGATTTTCAATCACTTCGTTCAAGAAATGAGTGCCTCTATCACTTACAAGCTCTATAGGTAGCCCGTATCTTGTGAATACATTCTCAAACAAGAATTTGGCAGTTGTTTGAGCATCGTTCTTTGTCGTAGCCTTTACCTCTACCCACTTGGTGAGATAATCTGTTGCCACAATGATGTATTCTGCATGAGAACCTTTAGCTGGGGGATTAATAGGACCTATGAAGTCTATTCCCCACTTAGAGAATGCACGTCCACCCATCATAGGTTTCAGTGGCATCTCATCTTTGCGTATAGGATACTGAGTCCTCTGACATACATCACACCGTTTCACATAGGTATGTGCATCCATGTGAAGGGTAGGCCACCAGAAGCCCGCAAATAGAATTGCCTTGATCACCCGATCCGGTCCAAAATGTCCTCCTGCTACACCTTGGTGAGCAGTTTCTAAGATCTTAAGATACTCACTTTCATGGACACACAATCTCAGGTAACCATCTTTACCACGCTTATATAGATTATTACCGATGAGTGAGTAATCCTGGGCTTCTTGTTCTAAACTCCTTTTCCTAGCCAGAGTCATGTCTGGAGGGAATGTGTTTGTCCTCAGAAAGGATACGAGAGGTTCGCTCCAATCTGGCACAATGGATACTTGATACAGAGTGGCGTGTTCCACTGGTGGTTTAGTGCAACAGATTGGGCATTCCTTGCACAACTTTTGGACATCAGCTTCCATAGTTGGCCAATGCACTCCGAATCTCTTTAGAGTCTGTAAAGTTCGTTGCTTTGAATGGTGTTGCTCTAGAGCACCTACATGTGCTAATTGCAACCATTTAGCGTACTCATCCTCTTCTACGCAACAAGCCAAGATCCCTTGATCTGTGTGCTTGTACATACTTCCGGCCATGATGTGGTACTTTTGGGCTTTTACAACCTCTCTATTTCGTGTGTTTACCACTGGATGGTTGGGCCCGTACGTCAATACTGGCACCAATGGCTTAGCCCACTGCGGTATAACTTCCAAATTAAACAAGTAAGCATCAGGAAGGTCATCTCACACTCCTTGTGGGGCCTCTCCTGATGTGAGCCTAGAGAGGTGATCTGCTCTCAAGTGAGTCCTCCCTTTCCTTACCACAACCTCAAAATCATATTCCATTAGCAAGAGAAACCATCTTACTAATCTTCCTGTATTGCATGGCTTGTTTACGAGATATAACAATGCCTGATGATCAGTAAAAAATTTAAATTTATTTGCAAGCAAATAGTGTCTAAATTTCTTAACTGCATATACCATGCCTAATCCTTCTCGCTCTGTAGTGGTGTAATTCCGTTCAGCCGCATTCAATTGTCTACTGGCATAGGCAATTGGAAGATCCATATTACCTTCACCAGTAGGTTGTGCAAGCACACATCCAATGGCATAATTGGATGCATCCACATGAACATGGAATGGCTTATTCCAATCTGGTGTGGTTAAGATTGGTGCTGAACACCATCTTCGTTTAAGCTCCTGGAAGGAATTCTCACATTCATCCGTCCACTCAAAGTTTGTCAGAAGTCCGTACATGGGCTTTGCAATGACAGCATACATGTGTATAAATCGTCGATAATAACCACAATGCCCCATGAAAGCTTGTACTTCCTTGACATTCTTTGGCCTAGGTAGCTCTGCTATGGCTCTCACTTTTTCTTCGTCGGTAGATATGCCATTCTTTGACACTATGTGTCCTAGAATCTTGCCTTGCCTGACCATAAAAACGCACTTTTCTGGGTTCAGGCAGACTTGGTATTCTCTACATTTGTCAAAGATTTGTCTGAGTTCAGGAATATGGGTTTGTCTAACATTGGAATGAGCACAAAGATCATCAACATAGACTTCTACACTCTTCCTCAGGAACTCCTTAAACACATGGCACATCAGCCTCTGGAAGGTAGCTGGTGCATTGGTAAGCCCAAATGGCATTACTCTAAAAGCAAAAATGCCCCACTCTGTGGCAAAGGCTGTTTTATGCTGATCCTCTGGAGCTATGGCTACTTGATTGTAACACGAGAATCCATCAAGGAAGCTGTACACTTCCTTGCCTGCCACTCTTTCTAAGAGATGTTCCGTGATGGGAAGCGGATAGTTATCTCGGATTGTGGCTGCATTAACCTTCTTCAAGTTAATGCACACACGCAGTTTGCCATTCTTCTTGGGCACCACTACGATGGGGGATACCCATTCAGTGTGCTCAATTTCATAGATAAATCCAGCTTCGACCAGTCTATCTATCTCCTCCTTGATCTTAGCAGCGTAATTATCGTTATATGTATAAGGCTTTTGCTTAGAGGGTTTGGCATCTGAGGTCATGGGGATAGTGTGTGAGCATATGTCAGGGTCAACACCTTTCAAATCCTTGTAACTCCAAGCGAATACATCTCTGTATTCTCTTAGCAAGGCAACCAATTCATGCTCTTGTTCTTCTGTGAGGTCATGGCCTATATACGTGCATCTCTCCTCTCCTTCTTCTATGGCCACTACTATTTTCTTAGTAGTTTCTTTGTTATCATAGGCCTCTCCTACTTGTGCCTCTTGTTTAGGCATTCTTATCATGACTCTCCTGTCGTCTATCTCATACTTCTTGAAATTTTCCGGGACCTCAAACAAAGATTCTTCCTCCTCTGGTAAGACTTCTTTCTTTTTTCGTTTCTTTCCATCTTCCTTCGGGGTCACATGTGTTGCTAATCTTACATCATTTGTAACTTCTCCATGCCTCTGGGGTTGAAATTCTACTTCATGGAAGTATTCTTCATCTGATGCAAATGGTGGGTCCATAATGATTGACTCTAGATCGGAGTCACTTGCATCCTCAAATGCATCAGGGCTAGGTTCGCATTCTTCTAAAACTGCCTCTCCCATGATTGGCTCTATGGAGAAGACTGAAATGTCATAGCCATCCTCATCACAGTGAGGTGTCCATTGTTCTTCATTGATGGCTACGTCCATTGTTGCTAAAATTTCCGCCCAGTCATGGGGTTCGAATTCCTCGTCAGGAAAGACTACAGGTGCATAGGCTGGGTCTTGAATGGGTCTATGAGTCTCGTTTGCACCTATTTCTCTGGCCTTTTCTCTCTTCTCTTCCTCTACTGCTACCTTGCACATCCATAGGTGAGTGTCTTCATGCATCCATGAGGATCCAGACCCTATGGAATGCACGGATTCTGTATCATCTTTGGCTCTATGGATGGGATTCCATTGGATAGGAGGGACATCTCTATGAGAATAATCCTTGAGATTGACTTTGGTTGTAACACCTAAGTGCTGCAGGTACAAAGAATTGGTCCCCCAATCCTGTACCACTTGCAACTGTCGCATGAATGGTCTTCCCAAAATCATCTCATAGGCATGATTTTTGCTGAAGTCACATATAGCAAAGCTATGCTCAAACTCGACACCACAAGTGGTGAGAGTTATTCCTTCTAGCAATCCTAAGGGTCTCTCTATGTGACCATCGGCCATTTGCAATTTCATCCTCGTTGGCCTGAGTGCTGGCTTGCCCCAACGCTTCCATAAGGAGGTGGTGGCAATTGCAACTCCTGCCCCTGAGTCCAAAATTGCCTTGGTGGTGTACTCCTGGTAGGTGATGGGAAGATAGGTGTTCCCTTCTTCACCTTCACACATATCTCCTATCTTATCCAAGGGAATTTCTGGCACTGTCCTATGGGATCCTACCTTGGAACGAGGTTTTGCAGCTTCAGTTACCTGACTGGCTACATATTTTCGCGCTTCTGGTCTATCCTTAGGCAGTTCTTCCAAAGTGAGATCGCGCTGCACCTCGGTGTTCTTTACTACCTCCGAGTTCCTAGGTATGACTGAGTCGTCGTTCCTTACCATGACTGTGGGTGCTCTCATACATGTGGACTTTGCTTCCCATGGGCCTGTGAAGTGGGGTAGCTCTTGTATGGAATTAGACTCAAAGTCTAATCTCTCGTGAGACTGAACACTCTCATGCTCCCCGTAAATAGATGGGATGTCTTGTGGGAATTGGTCGTGTGCATCGTCCACAAGTTCAAAAGGAGGGGCGACCTCGCTTTCGTCATCCCATTTGTTTTCTTGAATTTCTCGTAGGAAGTCTGGTGCAAACCGATTCATAGAAGAAGAAGTGTCTGGCTCCGTAGAATTGGGCGCATAAGCAACCTGGGAAGGAGGGCTTATTCTATTGTTGACTCTCTCCTCGTTCTCGCAAATGGCTGGAGCACAAGCTTCTTGGGGAGGATTACTTATTCTATTACTTTTCCGAACAGGCTCACACATTCCCTGAGAAGGAATGTAGGCAACTTGTGGAGGTACGTGAGCTTTCGAGGGAGGCTCATCTGCCTTTTGGGGGGGAAGATAAGCTTCTTGAGGAGGCACATGGGCTTCCTGAAGAGGCTGGCTTATCCTTTCTCTTGCCCTTTCCTTTCTTTGAGGGGTAGGTTCCTTTTCTAACTGTGCAATTAGCCTCTCTATTCTTTCTAAGGAGGGGAAACTGTCTGGTTTAGTGGAATTGGCCACATAAACTTCCGATTGGGAATGGTTCATGTTTTTGTTTGCTTTTTCTTTGTCTTGATTTTTTTCTTCCTTGTCAGATCTTGCAATTATCCTCTCTAACTTCTCTAGGAATCCATCCAAGTGTAATTGCGTTTTGGCTGAGCCTGAGTAATTGAAAAGGCGACTGGCTTCAAACATAGTCTGAGCCAATGCGACCATTTTCGCGCACAGTTTGGTTCTTTCTATCTCTAGGTCAGCTCTAGGATAGCACTTGTCATGATCCGTGACATTTGGCCCTTCTTGGATTCTGGCCTGATATGCTTTAAGCATCATGTCTATGTCTTCAGGAGTGGGATCAGCTAATACTGATCCTGTTTGGGGTGGTGGGTGGGTTACGTGGGGTGTCTTAGAGGGTGGAGGGATGGAGAATGATGGGGATGGTAGCGGTGGGAATGTGTGAGAGTGCGGTTGAGATGTGATCTCTATGATTTTAGCCTTGGTTTCTCGTAGACTTTCCTCAAGTTCACTCATCTTCTTTGCCCATTGCCTTTTCATGCGTTCGCGGCTATCTTTCCAAGCTCTAGTTCTCTTTTTATTTTGGCTCTCAGTATCGCTAGCAACTGGGCTCTTTTCCTGGCCTACCCCTTGGTTTTGCTGCAATGCTTGAGCTCGAGTGACTACCTGTACTGGTGCAGTGGAAGTGACACTTCCTGAGGAATCTACTACTAACCCAATGACATTGATAGGCGTGATTTTTGGCATATTATTGGGGTTCTTTGGGCAATCTCGTAAGAGATGCTCTTTTCCACAATCTTGGCAAAAACCTTGGATCGTTACTGACTGGGGTTGTGTAGGTGGAGGCAAGGGACAATCACGAATGAGGTGATCTCCTTGGCATCTGTAGCAGGGTCCTCTTGGGAATGGAGGTCTTACTTGCCTAGATTGAGGCCTGGAATTGGGGTTTGCATACATGACATTTGTGTAGTCTGACTCCCAACTAGGTTCACTCGGTTCTTCACTATAGTAGGACTCACCATGTTCTGGAGACTGCATGTAGTAAGCCTGGGGACTATCGACATGTGTAGAATCAAAGCTATGGTCACTCGGGTCACTTTCTGAGATTAATGGGGTTACTGGTACTATGGCCCTATTCAGGTTTTCTTCTGCAACAGCATACTTTACTGGAATCACGTTAGCGGGGTTTGGAGGCTGTTGAGCTAGCACTGGTTGGGGTCTCTGTTGGGCCTGATATGGTTGCTGATAGGATTGCTGTGGCCTGCCATATGGCTGTGGAGGGTACTGGTTCTGGTATCTTCCCTGTTGAGGGTATGGCTGAGGGTAGGGTTGCCTAACCGCCTGCCTGTTGTATGGGCAATCTTGCGCAGTGTGATTGGTGTACTTCCGTTCTATAGTGCAGTACTGGCTACTGGGATTAACTTGAGGTTGAGCCATAATGGGACAGACGTTCGCCATGTGGTCGCCACCACACGTATAGCATCTTTTCACAGGGGCAAACCTCGGAATTTGTTTGCTAGACACGCCTAGTTTTTGTGCCACTTTCTCTGCGAGTTCCTCAATTGATGTGGATTGCGTGGAAGAGTGACTAGAAGCACTATCTGAATCTTTGTAGATTTTGGAAAGCTCTAGTTCTTCCCCTAGGTTATCTTCAATGTCAATGCACATGCGTACACACTCTTCTATAGTCCTAGGGTCCTTCAGATACACATAGGATCTCAATTTCGTACTCAGCAATCCATCAAGGAATAAGGCTACTTGTTTAGCAGATGTGGGTAGCTCCGAAACTGGGCACCAAGATATTGTCTAAATCTTCTTCCGGCCAATCTGACAGTCTCTTGGGGGGTCTGTTTGAAGCTGTGAATCAATGAGGAGGTATTGTGTCTTATTCCGCTCTTAGAGAACTCTAAAATGAAAGCCTCTAGGAGTTGGTCTATGCTCCTGAACTGCCGCTCATCCAATGGCTGAAACCATGTAAGTGCTGTGTTCCTCAGGGTTAGACCGAAGGCATTGTACTGCGTGAATAGATCCTCCACTTGTTCAGCTCTCAAGACTTGCTTGAACTCAGCCACATGATCATAGGGATCTCCTGTGCCGTCAAAGTAATTCTTCATGGACTTAACTAGCTGGGTGGGTCTCAAAGTTCTTGTGTGCTCTCTAGGCCTCGGCAGAGGGAATCCATCTACATTTCTTTGGTTCCTGTGGGCTCTAAGCATCTCAGGTTCTACCCTATTTGTCTCCGTTCTCGTTCTTTCTCTGCCCACTGGGTTGGCAAAACTTACTTCTGGTCTATCTTTACTTCTGTCTCTTTGCATACCATGAGCTTGGGATGTTCCAGCTCCAGGGTGACCATAGGATACATTTGATCTTGGTTGGGGAAAAACGAATTCACCCTTCCAAGTGTAAGCATGCCTATCATTTTCCGTAACCGCAAAGATCCGTTCTGAAGCATGATCCAAGTAGGTCACTCTGCCTGGGCTATCCGGATCCTTAAACTCATAGATCATGATATTTCCTATGTCCGTTGGCTGATTAGATTTATACCTCCAAAAGGCTTCGTCAGTTTCTTGATTGAGGAGCAACTCTATGCTCTTGTTGTCTTGGGGAATCCACTCAGGTGTGATAATCCTAGTGAGAACAGATTTGCCTCGAGGGGTTTTAGGTTCTACACCTATGTTTCCTTGTTCCAAGTCACCTAAGTCCGCTTCTGAGATTACATTCCCAAATTCGTCTGTCCTATCTGGGTGACTGGTGACTACGTATATGGTTCCTTCTTTGTCCAGGTATGCCCCGTTTTCAAATTTGACAGCTGGGTGCTCTAGTCCAATGGATTGATCAGGATTTTTAATCTGGACCACGGATCTTCCTAGGCCGTCCTCATAGATGCTAGCACCTAATCGGTTGGTCCTAAGGTACTCCAGCTGCGTTTTGTAAGGGCCTTCTACCCTGTACAGGTAAGGCACTCCTGAACTTCCAGTAGGTCTGTCCATGCCTTGAGACATCCCTGACTCACTGGTCTCAGAGCTAGGGTAGTACGAGTGGTGGCTCAACTGCTGGGCCCAAGACCTAGCAGTGTGGTTGACACTAGCCTCTGAAGATCTAAGGCTTTGTCTCTCTCTTACTAGGTGTCGTCCTGATCTAAGGTTCATATGCCTAACTGATTAGCCCAATTTTTGTCCAGAGTACAACCTCGTTGCCGATCAATTGGTATCAGTCACTTGATTCTTTTTAGTTATTTCTCGTGTTTAAGGTCTTGTCTGATATTTCGTCGTCAGGAATACTTGAATGTTCTTCGCACTTTCAGGTTGATCGTTCCACATTAGGTTCTTTTCCTTTATGTTATCGACAGTACAGAGATTAAGTTTTTAGCTTGAACTTGAGTTTTTAGGTAGTCTTCAACTTGATATCTGCCTATCGTCGCTCTGACTTACTCCTACCTCTCGTCGTTTTAGCTTAGACTATGAATTGACAAAGGGGGTTCAAAGTTTCCAACCTTTGGTTTCCTGCTCGGTTGCCCTTGAGTGCCCAGGAAGTGTGTTCCCAAGCTTGCACTTACACTTGCTTAGAACGCCTCTCGATGCTCTGTAAGAGTTTCAAATTTAGCTTTGAAATTTACATTCCAAAGACAGAACCAATTATTTTCATTCCTGTAGCACAAACACAAACTTGCATAGTGATTTTCAAGAAAACAATCCTAAGGACCCCTGACTTTGATCCCCCTGGGTATGGTCAACTTCAAAATACCCTATCTGAAAATCAATGCATTATCTTTATAAAAAACAGTTGAGGGCGTGTAGTATATGCCACGAGCTTTCCAACAAGCCCTAGAGCTCAAAAAATGGATTTCGTATGAAAAAGTTGTGACCGTTCAGGGTTCTAGGGTTACGACAGGGTTCAAACAGGATCACTGTGCAACAGGTTTTCCCCAAGTTGTTTTCCTAAGGCTTCCTCATGTGCTCAAGAGTATAATATTTGTGCCCAAAATTAGCCCAACTCTTCAATTAACAATCCTTAAAAAATTTGGCTAAAATTGGCTGTCAATCGCGATGGACAGGGCTGTCAATCGCGATGGACACTCAGTCAATCGCGATGGACACCCAATCAATCGTGATGGACAGAGGATTCAGTCAATCGCGATGGACACCCAATCAATCGCGATGGACAGAGGATTCAGTCAATCGCGATGGACACCCAATCAATCGCGATGGACAGGCAGTCGGTCGCGATGGACAGAGGGTTCAGTCAATCGGGATGGACAGGCAGTCGGTCGCGATGGACAGGGGGTTCAGTCAATCGCGATGGATAGGCAGTCGGTCGCGATGGACAGAGGGTTCAGTCAATCGCGATGGACAGGCAGTCGGTCGCGATGGACAGAGCTGTCAATCGCGATGGACAGGGCTGTCAATCGCGATGGACAGGGCTGTCAATCGCGATGGACTGAAATTTTGCAAGATTTTCAAAAATTTTGGTGGAAAGGTGGTGTGCAGGGTCTCTAGTCCACTGTGGTGCACTCAGATTTACCAAAAGGTGAGAATTTCTGTCAATCGCGATCGACAGAAGTCGGCGACTGCGAGACAGTTTCGTCGAGTTTCGTACCTGCGCAGGAGGCTGGGGATGGTGATGTGACCTGTACCTGCAAGATAGCTCAAGAAACATGCAAAAACAGCACATGCAATTTCACTCTCTCGCTCTCTCTCACAAGTGAAATGAGGGAAATGAGGTGGAGATGGGGATATAGTCAAAAAACTGAAATTTTCGCGATGATGGAGATGGAGGTGAAAGATGGTGAGGATGATGATGATGATGATGATGGTGAAGTACGAAAGAGAAAAATAGGAAAAATAAAGAACTTACCTACAACTCCAACGCGTCAACTCTACGTCTTACCATCACACGCTCGTCCTCAAAGCTCGATCCCCGGCAACGGCGCCAAAATTTGGTGTAGCTCAGTGATGAGTAGCACCTCCTTTAATGTCAATCCGGGAAGACGTGAGGATGGTATGAAGACCTCGAGCAAGTGGCGGCACAAGTGCGTGAGTGAGAAGCACACAAGCATGCACACACATACACACACACGCGCACACACGGCAAGACAAAGAGAGAGAGTCAATGGAGCTTTTAGATTACTTTCAAAATGCTCTTACAAGTCCGTTTCAATTACAATCTCACATCAAAAATGAGCTCTCTAGCTCTTTTTATAGTTTTTGACTAGGTTTTGGCCCTGTCCAGACCTAGTGTCCGGCCTAGTTAAAAATTAGGTTCCAGGGCCAATTTGAGGGCTCAAACGGAGTCTAAAAAATACGAAAATTGATATGTAGGTACTTCTAAGGCTCCTCAAGCTCAAGGACTCCTTGGCTTGCACAAAATGGAGCTACAAAAAAGTGAAATGGTATTTACCATGATTGTTAGTGATAAGAATCACTGTTAAAAGATGTAGATTTGGGAAAAATTGAAGGGCCTATTTGCCAGATTTGCGTCGACTACTTTGTCTACTTACTCCTTCACTTTGTTCTGACTCTCTCCGCTGGCTTCTTTGTCTAGTCAGTCCTTGGGTGCCCATACTGCTCGCAACACATGCTTGTATGCATATGCATGCATGCATGCAAATGCATGCATGCATATGCATGCATGCATGCATATGCATGCATGTATGCATATCCATTCATGTATGCATATGCATGCTTGTATGCATATGTATGCTTGTATGCATATGCATGCTTGTATGCATATGCATGCTTGTATGCATATGCATGCTTGTATGCATATGCATTCTTGTATGCATATGCATGCTTGTATGCATATGCATGCTTGTATGCATATGCATGCTTGTATGCATTCATTTATGCATATGCATGCTTGTATGCATATGCATTCATGTATGCATATGCATTCATGTATGCATATGCATTCATGTATGCATATGCATTCATGTATGCATATGCATTCATGTATGCATATGCATTCATGTATGCATATGCATTCATGTATGCATATGCATGCTTGTATGCATATACATTCATGTATGCATATGATGCTTGGATGCATATGCATTCATGTATGCATATGCATATGCATTCATGTATGCATATGCATATGCATTCATGTATGCATTCATGCATGTATGCATATGCATTCTTGTATGCATATGCATTCATGTATGCATATGCATGCTTGTATTCATATGCATGCTTGTATGCATATGCATTCATGTATGCATATGCATGCATGTATGCATATACATTCATGTATGCATATGCATGCTTGTATGCATATGCATTCATGTATGCATATTCATTCATCTATGCATATGCATGCATGTATGCATATGCATGCTTGTATGCATATGCATTCATGTATGCATATGCATTCATGTATGCATATGCATGCATGTATGCATATGCATGCATGTGTGCATATGCATGGATGTATGTATATACATTCATGTATGCATATGCATGGTTGTATGCATATGCATTCATGTATGCATATGCATGGTTGTATGCATATGCATTCATGTATGCATATGCATTCATGTATGCATATGCATTCATGTATGCATATGCATTCATGTATGCATATGCATTCATGTATGCATATGCATACATGCATTCTTGTATGCATATGCATTCATGTATGCATATGCATGCATGTATGCATATGCATGCTTGTATGCATATGCATACATGTATGCATATGCATGCATGTATGCATATGCATGCATGTATGCATATGCATGTATGCATATGCATATGCATTCATGTATGCATTCATGCATGTATGCATATGCATGCATATGCATATGCATTCATGTATGTGTGTATGTTTATGCATATGCATGTGTGTATGCATGTGCATGTGTGTATGCATATATGTATATATATATATATATATATATATATATATATATATATATATATATATATATATATATATATCTCCCTCTCTCTTTCTCTCTCTATCTCTCAATTGAAAACAAAACTAAAAAGAGAAGATATTTGAAAAGCAAAAACATAAAGAAAGAGAAAACAGTGATATATCTCTCACTTACATCGATATAATTGTTTGAATCAAGGTTGTCAAAATCCACTTGAAGTTCTCCTTTGTCGAATTTCTAAAAATTTGATCCAAAAAATCTCTTGCAAAATTAAAGAAAGAACATATTAGAAAAGGAAAAACATAAAGAAAGAAAAAAGAGAGCTACAATATGTGTGATCTACTTACCAAAGCATCAGATCTATAAAAATAGAGGTGTGCTTAGAGAGAGAGAGGGAAGAAGAGAAAAAGAGAGAGAGAGAGAGAGAGAGAGAGAGAATTGTTTGAATCAAGGTCGTCAAAATCCACTTGCAGTTCTCCTTCGTGGAATTTCCAAAGATTTGATCGCAAAATCTCTAGCAAAACCAAACAGAGAACATATTAGTAAAGCAAAAACATAAAGAAAGAAAAAAGAGTGCTACAATATGTGCGATCTACTTACCAAAGCTTCATATCTATAAAGATAGAGGCCCATTTAGAGAGAGAGAGAGAGGGAGGGAGAGAGAGGGAGGGAGAGAGAAGGAGAGAGAGTGAGAGAGAGGGAGGGAGAGAGAGAAAGAGGGAGGGAGAGAGAGAGAGAGAGACAGAGAGAGAGGGTGACAAACAGAGATCTGTTGTTGGCGCGGGCAAACCCGACAGGAGACGATCTGGATTCAAAACGCTCAGAATGACGAATTTTGGTTTCGGGCCCGGTTAAAAAGAGAGCATCGGTATAACCATCGGTATAAGCATGGGTAAATCTAGTAAATTAGCGACGCTTATACCGATGCTGCATTTCTGAGGCAAATCGGCTTTCCCAAATTAACCGAGGGTCATACCGACACCGACAGCTGAGCGTCGGTATTCCCTCGATCTGTTGTAGTATGAGCTATCTGGTATAACCTCATCAGCAGAAATCAACTGTTCCTTCAAGTCTTTGATCTTCATTAGGAAACTGTCCATAGAATCACCTTCATTCATGTGCTCACTCTCCAACTGTTTTCGGAGGTAAGCAACACAAGCCTCATTCCTAGCTTGGTACAATGTGGTAGGTGTATCCCAAGCATCCTTAGCTGTTCTGCAAGAGCGAATGTGAGGAATAATGACACATTTTACAAACAAAGCTATCAATGCATGTGCTTGGGCATCTCTTCCATCCCATAGAATCTGCTTTGCAGTAGGTGCAGCAGAAACAGAAGCACGAACAGGAATCTGCACAATATCATCTTCCACACCATCTTCATCAGCTCCAGCACCTGTATTTGTAGTACCTGTTGTTACAGGTGTAACAGGACATCTTTCAACACCCTGCACAATGTTCCATAATCCTTTTGCAACCAATACATGCCACATCATATAAGCCCATAATGGGTAGTTGGTACCATCCAACTTATCCTCAACAGCTAACATATGGAATACATCACTACTTTCAGCCATGGCCGGTGACTAAAATACCTTGATGCAGAAAATTGACTGTATCTCAAAAAGTTCAACGGAACTGCCCAGACGAGTTCTGCTAAACCTATTGCAGACTTCGAGATGCTTATACTGGAGAACAGAAACAGGTATATACCTTTGGCACAAAAAGACAAAATAGCCTGCACAAGCGCTACGATAGTGCATTTGGAGGCCGAAACGAGCTCAGATCGCGATTTTGGCACCACAGAGCGAAGATGTTTTAATCTCGGAAACACGCTGAGTATGCTCACCAAAATTCGTGTGATTATGTGATTGCAAACGGAGGAGTGTCGACGGCACCCTAGATGAAGCGACGACCTGCTCTGATACCAATTGTTGGACTTAGACGTCTGCGGAAGCATGCGAACAACACAAGGAAGAACAAGAAGCTTGGAGCCCAAACACACAATTCTAAAATGTATTACTAGAGAATGTACAAAGATAAGTAGCCCATTAGGGCAATAGGCGTATATACAAGCCGGGGGAGAAAAACCTCCTAAAGAGGGAAAAAAGTGCCTCGGTGGTCCTAGTGTGTTCACACACATCAGTACCTAAATATATCAACATACCCTAGAGCAGATTTAGAGATTGAACGGACAAAAATGTGCATAAAAATGGTGGAATTAGCTCAAGCTATGTTCGAGGCCAATCAATTGTTCAATCAGACAAATGCTATTACACCGGGTTTGCACTTCCAGGGCTTACTAGATAGATTAGAGCAATTGGTAAATAAACCAAAAGTTTCTTTACCTCCACAGGCTCAACCAACACTTGAAAGAGAAAGCTCGTCACCAAAGAAAGTCTATGTTCCTGACTCCATAGATGATGGAGAACCTCTTTCAATTCAACAACACACTCAAAAGTTCTTTCGGAAATACAAGAAGAGAAATGGGCCAAGGAGAAGGATGTTTCCCCTCCTATTCTTGAGATTGATGACCTTCATGATCAATTTCCACAAGACATCTTTATGGAGACCAAGTAGAGCAACAAGAGGAAGAAAGTTCAAGATTTGAATCCAATTCTTTACAAGAGTTGCCACAGTTCAGAGGCCCATGGGAATCTGAATCTCTCAAGATCAGAGCTACCACAATAGTGATCAGAAACGAAGACTCGGTGGTTCCAAGAAACACTCACATCGTGAAGAACACTAAGGTTCAGTGTCATTTCACTGTAGAAGAGCTCCTCAAAGCAAAACCTAAGCTATGGAATCATGTGAAGGATCAAGTTCCAGAACTTGATTCCAATATGCCAAAAGCAGGCTCTAAGAAAAAAGTTCTAGAGATACCTCTCGATAAAATGGGGGACATGAGTGAAGGTGAAGAAGGTAATAGTTATCTTTCGATCACCTACCAAGGTTACACAACAAAAGCGATCATGTTTCTATTGCAACCACCTCCTTGTGTAAGCAATGGAATAAACCCGCATTAAGACCAACTAGAATGAAGCTTCAGATGGCTTAGGGCCATGTGGAAAGACCTCTAGGATTGCTAGAAGGGATAACTCTAACCACTTGTGGTGTACAGTTTGAGCACACCTTTGCTATATGTGACTTGGGTAAAACTAACACCTATGAAATGATCCTAGGAAGACCCTTCCTATGACAATTGCAAGTTGTACAGGATTGGAGAACCAACTCCTTATACTTGCAACACTTAGGGGTCACAACCAAGGTCAATTTGAAGGATTACACCTTCAGAGTTGTACCACCCCTACAATGCAATCCTATCCACAAGGAGCAAGAAGATTCAATCTCTGTGCATTCTAAAATTTCATGTGATACATCCTGGATGCATGAAGATACTCATTTGTGGATGTGCAAGGTTGCAAAGGAAGAGGAAAAACGCTTAAAGGCAAGAGAGAAAGGAACTTCTCAAGGAGATAGTCCAGTTAGAGATCCAGCCTATATGCCAATGATCTTTCCGGATGAGGAATTTGAGCCTCATGGCTGGCAGAAATCTTAGCCACCATCGACATTGCGGTCAATGAAGAACAGTGGACACCTCATTGTGATGAGGAGGGTTATGATATTTCAGTGTTCATGTGTCAGCCCTTGCTAGAAGAATGTGACCCTAGTGACTTTATAAAAGAAGAAGAGAATGATGACGATCTAGAGTCCATTGTGATGGATAGTTGCTTTAACTCAGAGAACCACTATCTAAAAGATGTAGGAGTATTTAACCAACCTAAAGAAAAACCTCTCACAAGCATTAACACTATAAATTCAAAGGAAGGAAGTGAAGGAGGTCAAAAGGAAAAGAAAAGACAAGTAGTGAAACAAGAAGAGGAGGAATCATTGTTCGAAGTACCAGAAAATTTTAAGAAATAAGAAGTTGAGGACCGCGAAATTTTGGTACGAATGCTTAAGAGAGAGGCCACAATAGGAGGAGCATATGATAACAAAGAAAAGACCAAAAAAATCGTAGTCACCATCGAAGAGAACAAACAGAGATGTATGTACATAGGAGATGACCTAAGTAAAGAAGCGGAAGCAGAGTTAGTAGCTTTGTTGAGAGAATATAGGGACATGTTTGGATGGCACTATAGAGACTTGAAGGGAGTAGATCCAAAAATTTGTTCTCATACTATCCCCATGAACACTGATGCCAAGCCTACCAAACAAAATCCCTACGCATATAACGACACTTATGCAGCTAAAATCAAAGAAGAAATTGACAGGTTGATTGAAGCTAGATTTATCTATGAGATTGAGCATACTGAATAGTTGTCGCCCATTGTAGTGGTGCCCAGAAGAATGGAAAATTGTGTGTCTATATTAACCTTAAAAAGGTTAATGCTACTATGATCAGAGATAGTTATCCACTTCCAATCACTAATCATTTATTGGAGCGTGTTGCAGGCAAGGAAGTTTATAGCTTCCTTGATGGATTTTCAGGTTACAACAAAGTAGTCATTGCCCTAGAAGATCAACATAAAACAGCCTTTGCCACAGAGTGGGGAGTCTTTGCATTTTGTGTGATGCCATTTGGGCTCACCAATGCACCTGCAACATTCCAAAGGCTCGTGTGTCATGTCTTCAAAGAGTTGTTGCAAAAGAGCTTAGAAGTATATGTGGATGATTTATGTGCTCATTCCAAAGAAAGGAGATGTCACATCCGTGAGCTCAGACACATCTTCAACAAGTGTAGAGAATATTGAGTGTGCCTGAACCCAGAAAAGTATGTGTTCATGGTACAACAAGGTAAAATCTTAGGTCATTGTGTTTCTAAGAACAGAATATCCACAGATGAAGACAAAGTAAAAGCCATAGTGGAGTTGCTGAGGCCAAGGAATGTTAAAGAGGTACAAGATTTTATGGGCCATTGTGGATATTGCCATAGATTTATTCACATGTATGGAATTATAGCTAAACCTCTTTATGCCTTGTTGACAAAATTTGAGTGGAACGACGAGTGCGAGGAGTCCTTCAATGAGCTGAAGAGACACTTGTGCACAGCACCAGTACTGACCACTCTTGATTGGGATAAGCCATTCCATGTACAAGTGGATGCATCCAATTATGCATTAGGATGTGTGTTGTTACAACCCACAGGTGAAGGCAATCTAGATTTGCCCATAGCATATGCGAGCAGACAACTAAATGCTTCAGAACGAAATTATACAACAACTAAGAGAGAAGGCTTAGGCATGGTGTATGCTGTAAAGAAGTTTAGACACTACCTATTGGCCAACAAGTTCAAGTTTTTCACGGATCATCAAGATTCATTATATTTGGTCAATAAACCTTGCAATACAAGACGCTTAGTAAGATGGTTCCTCTTACTAATGGAATATGACTTTGAAGTGGTTTTCAGGAAAGGTAAGACCCACCTTAGGGCAGATCATCTTTCTCTCATCACTTTAGGAGAGTCACCACGAGGCATGTCTGATGAATTGCTCGATGCTTATCTCTTCAATCTAGAAGTTGTTCCTAAATGGGCAAATAAGTTGGTACCAGTACTAACCTTTGGACCTGCAAATACGAATGTGAAGACGAACAAGGATGAAATTGTACGGTCACAAAACTATCAACTATTGGCAGGAAGCATGTATAAACAAGACACAGAAGGTGTTCTAGCTTGTTGTGTCAAGGATTATGAACATAGTAGTTGGTTGCAACAAGCCCATGAAGGTTTTCTAGGGAATCACTATTCTAGACAACGAACACTGCAAAATCTAAAATTCTTAGGAGTGTATTGGCCTAGTATGGACAAAGAAATTCATGAGTGGATCAAAAATTGTCCAGTGTGCCAAAAGAAACCCCCTGTGGAGCATGTGACTCTTTCTCACGTATCATTAATTCTATATTGGAATGCTCCATTGGTAGAATTCATGAGATTAGGAACATTACCCAATCAGGCTAGTCTAGTAAGGAAACGAAGCATGGAGCAAGAAGCCCAAGAGTACGCCCTCATAAGAGATAACCTATACCGAAGAGGCAAACATGGTTACTTAAGATTGTGCGTTCATGAATCAAACTATTTGAAAATCTTAGAAACTACCCATAGCAGTGTTGCAGGCGGACATTTTGGTCCTGACCAAGTAACTAAGACTATTCTATTCTCAGGACTTTGGTGGCCCACTCTTCCTATGGATGCACATACCTATGTGAAGAAATGTGACACATGCCAACGTGCTCAGTACCCAATTAGAAAAGATGAGATGCCTTTGAGGCCAATGATGGGAGGACGTGCATTTTCGAAATGGGGTATAGACTTTGTAGGTCCTATTAACCCCCCAGCTAGAAACTCCCATGCCGAATACATTATTGTATCCACAGATTACCTCACAAAGTGGGTAGAAGTCAAAGCCACAATGAAGAATGATGCTCAAACATTAGCAAATTTCTTATTTGAGAATGTGTTCACGAGATACGGGTTACCAATAGAGTTAGTAAGTGATAGAGGCACATACTTCTTGAATGAAGTCATTGAAAATCTTCTCCAATAATTCTTGGTGATACATAAGAAGTCTGCCCCCTATCATCCACAAGCTAATGGACAAGCCGAGAGCAAAAACAAGATCCTATGTAATGTATTGACAAAATTGGTAAATAATAAGTGCTCTGATTGGGATAAACAGCTTCATCATGCTGTTTGGGCTTACCAAGTTGCCTACAAAATGGTACTCAATGCCACCCCATTTCAGATGGTCTTCGGACAAAATGTTGTGCTACCTCTGGACTTCCTAATCCCAACTTTAAAAGTAGCACAAGAGCATGAGTGGAGTGGACACGAGTTATCATCTAGGATCTTCGATCTAGAACGATTAGGTGAGACAAGGCTACGAGCGGCTGGAGGCATCTATGCTACAAAGAAAAGACAAAAGGCATACTTCAATGCACATATCAAAGATAAAGGCTTGAAAGAGGGAGACCTAGTGTTGGTTTATACACTAAAGCAACATGCCCATAAATTGGAAAAAAGAGGATATGGACCCATGATCATTAATAGAATTCCCACTAGAAGTGTTGTTCAATTGGCCATACTAGAAGGTGATATCTTGCCAAACTATATCAGTGGATGTCGAGTCAAGTTGTATCAAGAACCTCTTACCGAGGAAATGCTAATGAGACTCAATACTGCTAAGAAGCTAAAAGAAGAAGAATTAAGGGTCAGAGAAGAAGCACATGCAGAGGCTAGAGAATGCATAAATTGCTTCTCGAATAATTGACCGGCGTCCCTTTGTGACCACAGCAGTAGGACAAGGGAAGAATGTAAGGACGGTGAAAGCATTAATTGACTTAGGTACAACAACTAGTGCGGTTAGACTTTCATACTGCCACGACCTCAAATTGAACATCAAGCCCATAGAGGCCTATCTCATAGGATTGGGAGGTGTGGGAACCCCTTGTTTGGGCAAGGTAGAGCTTCCCATCTATCTTCAAGTGGTTCCAATGGGAGTCAAAATGCTAGTGTGTGAAGATGAGGACCTTACAGAACCACTTGTCTTCGGTCAAGACTGGATCTATGACCATGCCATCAACTTAAACCTTAAAAGACAACTTCTTCAAGTTTGGGTACATGAACAATGCATCACATTAGAATTAGAGAATTGCATGAGCACAAAGCCAAGTAGCATGCATTCTCTTAGTTCTTCTAGACCTAATCTGAGCAAAGAAGATGTTGTATGTGTCAAGAAAGATGTGATCCAGGCAGACTCAATCATGAAAGGATGGTCTCAAAGGAGGGAGGACCCCTCTTCTTTTTTAAAGGCTCCTGCAGCCACAACAATTCAACCAAAGAGGCAAGTAAAATAGTACACACACACAGCTACATCAAACAAACAAACCAAGTGCAAGAAGAAAGAAGCTCAGGGTAGGAAGCAGATTTAGGTACGAAAAGGAGAGCAACCACCAGCTTTGCCACAACCATTCCAATTGAAGCAAGCCAACCATGCTAAAAGAAGACCAAGAAACGAGGACCAGCTCAATCCCAGGGTCTTCGACAAATTTGGGTATGGAAGCAATTGATGAAGGCCGACCATAATAACGTATAAATTTGGGTGCCTGAGAAATTATTTGTAGCTCAACAAGGACAACTACACATTTGGGTACCCAAGGCACTCCTACATGCACAAACACCACTGATCTCCCTCACAAGCAAAGTTTCAACAAAGAAGCCAAGGAGAGAAATGGGTAAGAACCAAGCAGAGATACCAAAGGAAGATAAACTCACCTCTTTAGAAAAAATAAAAAGACGATCATCAAGGATATGGGTTTGGAAGCCAAAAGTACCAATAGCTTCCACAAAATCAAAGAGCCAACCATGCTAGATACCAAATTTTAGAAACCATCCAAAGATGAAGGGGCTAGAAGTGATCTCCATAGGGCCACATGTTGGAGACCTCTTAATCTCCAAAGGTTTGATCTATACTGATTTAAGAACACCTCTATATCAGTTATGGATCAAACTTTACACAAATATTGTCTTCATTTATCAAAACTTTCATTAACACTTCTCTGAGTAAAGAAATTCCTTCTTTAGAGAGTCTGCTTCAGAAATTGACTTCATAACCTGCACATATCTTCAGATTTCTCCAAACCGATGATGCATATATCTTCACACTACCTTTGCGCAATCATATCCATCATTAGCTCTTCAAAAGAATCATTAAAACTTTAACTTGATCCTTAAGATCAACAATAGGTCAGAAACTGTCTTCCTGAACAAGCGACTTTGACATAGGTAACTTCTAAGGATGATTTCTCACAGCACAGATGCCATTTTGCTAAATGTTTTTAGCCATAGCTTCCTTACCTTCTAACTTAGATTTTGAATGCTCACTTGTAAAAAACTCTACACTGTGCACTTAGATCTAAGAAAAACATTGACATGAAAAAGTGTGCGACTCTGAGAAGTCTTTCTACAGACTTTACATACAAATGTTCCTATTGATCATACTCATAGCATGAAAGGAATTAGATCATGAAACTTTGAACATAGCTTCATTAACTTCAAAATTAGATGTGTACAAAAGGATTTCTGATCCACATGATCAGACTGAGAGAAATCTACGAAATACTAGTCGCCATTTTCTAAAGATGACTCTCTTCACATCTATCTCTATGACACTTGTCTTCCAATGACTCTCTCATGTATTTCTTTACATCATTGACTTATATACATATGGTTCTAGACTTATCCCGGGTCTATTACATTACGCCTTATCATCCTAAGGATTATCTATACTCAATTTACAAGAATTTCCAACTCTAATGTACATATGTATACAAGCTTCACTTCTGAGATCTCTTCACTTTCTCAAGTGTCTTCTTCCACTTCAATCTGATCATAAGCTTGCTTCAAGCTCTTTGTAATCATCAATTTGTGATTGTTTTGCTGCAACAGCTCCCCCCTCAATCACTAACTGTGATTATTCCATTCTTCTTCACTCTTGCCATCTCTTTGAATCTCTGTAGCTTAGGTCCATCTAAGCTTTTTGTTAACATATCTGCAACTTGTTCTTTTGTTGGAGTATACAACACTTCAATCTCTTTATCTAGTACCTTTTCCCTCAACAAATGATACCGAATCTCTATATGCTTAGTCCTGGCATGAAAAACAGGGTTAGCTGCCAAATACAATGAACTCATATTATCTCCAAAAATAATTGGAGTACTCTGATCAGTTCCAAAACTCTTCAACAAAGTCTTTTACCATATCACTTCCTTTGCATCCTCTACCATTCCTTTATACTCAGCTTCTGTGGATGACAAAGCAACTGTATGTTGCTTCTTTGAGCACCAAGAAACTAATTTATCTCCAATATAACAAAGATACCCACGAGTAGACCTTCTATCATCTGAATCACCTACCCAATCTGCATCACTAAACACTTTGATTCTTGTATCAGAAGTAAATCCATAATACAGACCTTCACTTAGGGTTCCTTTGATATATCTGAGTACCCTTTGAGCTGCAATCCAATGAGTCTTCTTTGGACAATGCATAAATTGTGATAACACACCTACTGCATATGATAGATCTAGCCTTGTCAAGGTAGCATAGATTAAACTACCTACCAAACTCTGATATTTCTTCATGTCATTAAACTCTTCACCTCCATACCTGCTCTGCCTATTGCCCTAAGGGGCTACTTATCTTTGTACATTCTATAGTAATACATTCAGTATTGTGTGTTGTGCTCCAAGCTTCTTCTTCTTCCTTGTGCTGCTTGCGTGCTTCCGCAGACGTCTAACTCCAACACCGATGACCATATCTACAATTTTTTTTTTTAGGTTGAGTGTGTTGTCTCTTGTTGTAGCAACATGACACTATTGTTGTGTAGCAAATGACAATACACTCTACCAAAAAAAAAAACATTGAGTACATGTGACATGTACTCTAGTGGTTGCCAATTTAGGGTTTAGATAATCGACAACCAGAACAAGATTTGATAAAGCAAATACATTGTTGAGATATGTAGGAGCGGAATGAACCATGAACCATGTACAAAAGGGATATTCCATAAATGAACCATTTACAAAAGAGATATTCCATAAATGAAACATGCTTTAAAGTGTGGCAAACCATTGCCATATGTAAGCCAAATACAAAATATGGCAAACCACTACCATATATGAACCAAATACAAATTTGTGGCACACCACTATCATATATGAACCAAATACAAAATTATGGGACTCATGGCCATACACAAAACTAGAGGGATCAAAACATCTATATCTGCACTCTTCCGACAAAGCACATCCATGAAATGAGACAGTTGAAACAATATTCATAAACAACAACCCAGAAAACTAAACAATATCCAGAATCTCATCTCATGATAGATGCTCCCATGAAATGATTGCATCGCATCCCTCCAAATCCTCCAACAATGCAACCAACCCATGACGATATCAATAAGCCTCCTTTGCTCGTGTCCGAAGATGACCCACTACCAACTTGTACAACAGATATGCAAAACATGAGATCAACAAACATGACATGCTTAACACAAGAAAATTAATTTATCAAAATGATACTTACAAACTTGTGATGCATAATACTATACTCTCCACTACCCAAATATGATGCTCCGATCATATCTAGATGTGTGGCCGCTGCATCTTGCTGCTGGCGATATCGATCAAGTGCATGTTGCTGCTCATGGAAAATCATCTCCCACACCTAAGCATCTAGACATATAGGCTTCAATAAGCCTCCTCTAAAAGCATCGTGAGGCTTTGATCATCTAGGGAACATCACCTCATGTGCCCTGTGCTAAATCCACTTTTGAGCTTAGAAGAGATGCCCAGATGCTAGCTAATACTTATGATAGATCACCTTTGTGATGTAATTAATGGGATCCGTGTCTTGTTCACTCCATTTGACCATAATAGAGTGCCCAAAGTCTATTGTGCATAGCTTTCATATGCAAAGACTCATGGTCTTTCCGGTCGCATCCATCACTAGAGCTCCATCACATATACGGTACACCTTGGAGTTATCATGGTCATGAGCACCCCAAGGTGTACGTGGTGTACTGTGTGGCATACCTTCATCTGAGGTACTCACTCTAGGGATAGTTTTTGGTGACATAGCATCCATTGCATCACCTTCACAACATCTACCTCCTCCAGACTCACCCATAGATCCCCCTGCGGAACGTGCTCCTCCAAAACGGCACCTGGATGGAGAAGACAAATGAGACGGACCAGTGCCTATATCGTGTTATGGTGTTGTACGTTGGTGCATATGTCAGCTATTGGAGCCACTAGGGAATGGTTGAGAAGATAGTTGTGGTGGAGTCATAAATTTAGGAGTGCCCCCTAGTGGAGTAGTACTGGCGGCAAGAGTAGTTCCACCAAAGGGAGTGCCACCAATGGGAGTAGCCCTGTCAAACGGAGTGTTATTAATGGGAGTGTTTGCAGTGAAGAACCTTGGTGGGGATTACTTCAACCACAAGCTCTTCTCTAAACCTTTTCGCTCCACACTTTGGAAATATGTGGAGGTGCTCATACTCATTGCGAAAGAGAACACAAACATTCTGACAAGCATGAATCTTGGTGTAGTCCATAACCACAGACTATAAAATCTTCGTTGCATTTCCAAGTGTTGGAGGCATCTCATTGCTATTTGGCAAAAAATTGATCTTTCAAAAGCCTACAAGGTATAAGCAATTACAATGATATTAGTAAATAAAACTATTTTGATACAGCACTGAAAGTTTATTTTAAATCCACTTTACTTGAATAATTCAGCAATACTACTATCTGACCATTCATAAATGGATTGAAGATTGGTCATTGTAAGTGACGCATGTAGTACCGATAGCTTTGCCCTAGTGTAGAGTGGTAAATGGGGTATTCTCCCCATGATTTGATGTTCTTTATTGACTTTTGATCGTGGAGATTCTATTGTATCAATGGAACCCATGACATCACCTCCACCACCATCATCATCTTCATCCATGTGATAAAATGCCTTGATCATTTCTTCCATCTGTTCATTGTCTCTCATGTTGTGGGTACCTTGTACTTCTACCTCCCATTTTGTTCTCTTCTACCTATTGGAGGTAGAGGGTGCAATGTCGTGTGGGTCGACCTTCTCACCAACAAAACCATGTGACTAGAAGTGTAGGTTTTGTAGTCGATCTGCATCAAAGGATCCATATTTTAGAACATGTGCGGTACAAATGTTTTGTCTAGAAAAAATATAATACTTGCACTTAGTGTATGAACATGCCATTCTCTCCTCCGGATCCAATGATGCCACCTGATACCATGTGGCGATGTTAGGGCATTTAATAAGTGATACATTTAATTATATATACTAATCTTAATCCTTAAACCCTAATTTTTTAAATTGAATACAAATACTAATTTTCTTCCTAAAACATTAATTTATTATATATTAAATTATGTATACTAATATTTATCATAGAACCCTAGTTCTTTATATATCTAATTATACATACTAATTCTAATCTTAAAATCCTAATTTCGTATATATTTAATTATAAATAATAGATTTCATTATATAAACTAATTATTTTCCTGATTTATATATATATTTAATTATATATATTAATACTAAACCTAAAACCCTAATTTTTGTTATCTAATTATATATATTTATTAAAAATCCTAACTCTTTACATATTTAATTATGTATGCTAATCTTTATCATAGAACCCTGGTTCCTTATATATCTAATTATATATACTATTTTTAATCTTAAAATCCTAATTTTTTCATATTTAATTATACATAGTATATTTGATTATATATAGTAATTTGTTTCCTAATTTATATATATATATATATTTGGTTATATATATTAGTATTAAACCTAGAACCTTATTTTTTATATATTTAATTATATATATTTATTTTAATTCAAAAACCATTATAGCTCTTTTCATATTTAATTATGTATGCTAATATTTATCATAGAACCCTAGATCTTTATGTATCTAATTATATGTATTAATTTTAATATTAAAATCCTAATTTCGTATATATTTAATTATACATAGTACATTTGATTATATATATAATAATTGTTTTCCTATGTGGAGTAAATGAAGTGGTATCATTTGAGTTAAGTGGATTCATTTGTAATATGTGGATTAAATGGTGTGGATTTATTTTAATTATGCGAATTAAATAAAGTGGTATCATTTGAATTATGTGGATTAAATGAAGTGGTATCATTTGAGTTATATGGATTGAATGTTGTGGATTCATTTAAATTATGTGAATTAAATGTTGTGGATTCAATTGAACTATGTGGAGTACATGAAGTGGTATCATTTTCGTTAAATGGATTAAATGAAGTGGTATCATTAGATTTATGTGGATTAAATGAAGTGATATCATTTGAACTATGTGGATTAGATGAAGTGGTAACATGATTCATTTGAATTATGTAGATTCATTTGAGGTAAAACTAGTGTTTTTGTTTCGAAGATTTGAAAGTAAAACATGGCAAGAATGCCACATGTGAATAATGACCTTGATCATGCTAAATCTCAAAGGATTTTGTTTGAACAAGATGCTCAATTTGCACAATCGAGATTAGCATTTTTATTCCACCAAGATCTAGAGCCAGAGGAATTAGAAGGAGAACCTTAAGTAAAAAAAACTATGTCCAAATCATTTTGTTCGTGATGTTCTTTTTCGAGTTACAAGAAGGGCAAAAGAAACAGCTCCCTTAAAGCATTCTGAATTCCAACATAAAGGATTAACAAAAAATCTACTTCAATGCTTTGTGCAAGTTGAGAGATCATTACCAAATAATAATCAAACATCACTATATTTCATTCAAAAAGTTTTTGTACAAGATATTCTTCATCGACGTGTAGATTGGGATGATTGTCTCAAGAATGCAGGTATCGGGTTGAGTCGTCCTCAAAATCGAGAAAAATTTTGTAATCAAGGAATTGAAGGCCTTCTTCCTCGAAAGCAGCCCTACATCTTGCTAGGCACTGAAGAACATAACCTTATACATGATTTGTCATCACAGGGAGCAGAATTATACAATGAAGGATTAACAAATCCTACATTACGAAGAACAATAGATGATCAACAAAGGAGGATTGATGATCTAGAAAGTCAATGATAATTTTACAAATTTTTGTGGATGCATATGAGAGCAAATATGGAAGACTCTTAGAGGCATCATCATCTTTTGATCGGTTTACTGCCGATGAATTATTGAATCAACAAAACACTAAATAGACAAGCTTTTTTTGTAATCAAAGACATGACTGTTGTAATGCCATCAATTTTGCAATTGAATCTAATCAAAGTATTCAGAATACATCATTTTCTTCATTTTGAATATCATCATTGTTGAGAGCAGTATGGGCACCCAAGAACTGACTAGACAAGGAAGCCAGCGGAGAGAGTCAGAGCAAGGTGAAGGATTAAGTAGACAAAGCAGTCGACGCAAATCTGGCAGATAGGCCCTTCAAATTTTTCCAAATCAACATCTTTATAACAGTGATTCTTATCACTAACAATCATTGTAAATACCATTTCATATTTTTGTAGCTCCATTTTGTGCAATCCTTGAGCTTGAGGAGCCTTAAAAGTACCTACATATCAATTTTCGTATTTTTTAGACTCCGTTTAAGCCCTCAAATTGGCCCTCGAACCTAATTTTTAACTAGGCCGGACATTAAGTCTGGACAGGGCCAAAACCTAGTCAAAAACTATAAATAGAGCTAGAGAGCTCATTTTTGAGGTTAGCTTGTAATTGATTTGAACTGTAAGAGCTTTTTGGAAGTAATCTAAGAACTCCATTGCTTCTCACTCTTTGTCTTACCGTGTGTGCGCGTGTGTGTGTATGTGTGTGCATGTTAGTGTGCTTCTCACCCACACACTTGTGCCTCCACTTGCTCGAGGTCTTCATACCATCCTCACGTCTTCCCGGATTGACATTAAAGGAGGTGCTACTCATCACTGAGCTACACCAAATTTTGGCGCCGTTGCCGGGGATCGAGCTTTGAGGACGAGCGTGTGATGGTAAGACGTAGAGTTGTGACGTTGGCGTCGTAGGTAATTTCTTTACTTTTCCTTACTTTTCCCGTCCTTACTTCATCATCATCATCACCATCATCATCCCCATCATCTTCCACCTCCATCTCCATCATCGCAAAAATTTCAGTTTTTGACTATATCTCCTTCCCCCTTTCATTTCCCTCATTTCACTTGTGAGAGAGAGTGAGAGAGCGATCTTGTGTGCACTGTTTTTGCATGTTTTTTGAGTTTGCTTGCAGGTATTGGCCATCCCATCATCTCCAGCACGTCGCGCAGGTACGGAAATGTGCAGAACTGTCTCTGTGTCGCAAGCTTCTGTCCATCACGATTGACAGAAAATTTCATCTATTGATAAAATTAAGTGCACCACAGTAGACTAGAGACCTTGCACATCACAAATCCACAAGAATTTTTGGAAAATTTGCATTTTTTCAGTCAATCGTGATTGACACTGTCCATCGCGATTGACACCAGTCCATCGCGATTGACACCAGTCCATCGCGATTGACACCAGTCCATCGCGATTGACACCAGTCCATCGCGATTGACACCAGTCCATCGCGATTGACACCTGTCCATCGCGATTGACAACCCAGTCGATCGCGATTGACAACCAATTTCGGCTAACTTTTTAAGGGTTTTTTAATTTGAAGATTTTGGCTAATTTTGGACATGGATCATGGAATCTAGAGCACATAAGGAGGCTATAGGCAAATAACCCGAGGAAAACCTATTGCCCTGTTGGCCTGTTTGAACCCTGTTTTAATCCCTAAAGCCTGAACTGACATAACCCCAAGGTAGGAAAACTGAGGGATCCTTGGGATTGTTTTCCATAAAGGCAAAGGATAATTTGGTCTGTGAGTTACATGCATGAAAGTGGTCTATTGTGTCATTTGAATCTAAGTCTTGAGCTAACCGTGGGACTTTTACAGGTCCAGTAAGAGCACTTGAGGGCATTCTAAGCAAGAGTAAGTGCAAGCTTGGGAACACACGTCCTGGGCACACTAGGGCAACAACACAAGGAAAGAAACTCAAGGTTGGAAAATCCTCAACTCCCTTTGTCAATTCCTAGCTTAGGCTAAGAACGACTAGTGCTAGGAGTAAGTCAGGGCAACGATAGGCATCAATCAAGTTGAAGACTACCTATGCACTCAAGTTCAAGATTAAACATAATCTCTTCATGATGCGATAACCTTAAAGGAAAGAATCTAACGTGGAACGATCAACTTACAGTGCGAAAATCAACTCAAATATTCCTGACGACGTGATTTCTGACAAGAGCATAAACACGGTAACCACTAAAAAGAATCAAGTAATTGATACAAAAGAACTCAGCAACGAGGTTGTACTTGGGCAAATTTGGGCTATTCAATTAGGCTTATGAACCTTAGATCAGGACGGCATCTAGTAAGGGATAGACAAAGTCTTAGGTCTTCAGAGGCTAGTGTCAATCATACGGCTAGGTCTTGGGCCCAACAGTTGAGCCACCACTCGCATTACCCTAGCTCTGAGACAAGTGAATCAGAGATGTCTCAAGGCATGGACAGACCTACAGGAAGTTCAGGAGTGCCATATCTATATAGGGTGGAAGGCCCCTACAAGACGCAGCTAGAATACCTTAGGACCAACCGATTAGGTGCTAGCATCTATGAGGACGGCCTAGGAAGATCCGTGGTCCAAATCAAAAACCCAGACCAATCTATTGGGCTAGAGCACCCTGCTGTCAAGTTTGAAAATGGTGCATACCTTGATAAAGAGGGAACCATATATGTGGTCACTAGTCACCCGGAGAGGACAGATGAATTCGGGAATGTGATCCCTGAGACAGACATAGATGACCTAGAACAAGGGAACGTAGGAGGGGAGCCCACGACCCCTCGAGGGAAATCTGTTCTTACTAGAATCCTCAATCCCGAGTGGGTTCCCCAGGACAACAAGAGCATAGATCTGCTTCTGAACCGAGAGACTGACGAAGCCTTTTGGAGGTATAAATCTGATCGGCCAATTGATATAGGAACAATCATGATCTATGAGTTTAAAGATCCAGATAGCCCAGGCAGAGTGACCTATCTAGATCACACTTCAGAAAGGATCTTTGTGGTTACAGAACATGATAGACATGCTTACACTAGGATGGGTGAGTTTATTTTCCCCCAACCAAAATCTAACGTGTCCTCTGGTCACCCTGGAGCTGGAACATCCCAAGCTCATAGAACTCAAAGAGACAAAAGTAGAGATAGGCCAGAAGTAAGCTTTGCCAACCTAGGGGGAAGAGAAAGAACGAGGACGGAAACAAATAGAGTAGAACCTGAGGGTCATAGAGCCCCAGGAAACCGAAGATATGTCGATGATTTTCCTTTGCCAAGACCAAGAGAGCACACGAGGACCTTGAGACCGACTCAGCTAGTTAAGTCCATGAAGAACTACTTCGATGGCACTGGAGATCCATATGATCATGTGGCTGAGTTCAGGCAAGTCTTGAGAGCTGAACAAGTTGAAGATCTGTTCACGCAGTACAATGCCTTTGGTCTAACTCTTAGGAACACAACCCTTACGTGGTTTCAGCCACTAAACGAGAGGTGGTTCAGGAGCATAGACCAACTTCTAGAGGCATTCATTATCGAATTCTCTAAAAGTGGTATAAGACATAACACTTCCTCGCTGATTCACAGCTTCAAGCAGACCCCTCAAGAAACCGTGAGACTTGCTGGAAGAAGATTTAGGCAATACCTAGAGAGATGCCCCGTCCCTGAGTTACCCACGCCAGCTAAGCAAGTGGCTTTATTCATTGATGGATTGCTAAGTACCAAATTGAGATCTTATGTGTACTTGAAGGACCCTAGGACCATAGAAGAGTGTGTCCGCATGTGCATTGACATCGAGGATAACCTAGGGGAAGAGCTAGAGCTTTCCAAAATCTACAAAGACTCAGATAGTGCCTCTAGCCTCTCTTCCTCGCAATCCACATCAATTGAGGAATTAGCAAAGAAAGTAGCTCAGAAACTAGGTGTCTCTAGCAAACAAATCCCAAGGTTTGCCCCTGTGAAAAGATGCTATACTTGTTGAGGCGACCATATGGCGAATGTCTGTCCCTTTATGGCTCAACCCCAAGTTAATCCTAGTAGCCAGTACTACACCATAGAACGAAGGTACACCAATCACACCGCGCAAGATTGCCCCTACAATAAGCAAACCGTTAGACAAACGTACCCACAACCATACCCTCAACAAGGAAGATACCAGAACTAGTACCCACCTCAGCAGTATGCGAGACCTCAACAAACCTACCAACCCTACCAAAACCAACAAAGGCCTCAGCCTGTGCTAGCACAACAACCCCCTGCTCCAGCTAATGTGATTCCGGTAAAGTATGCTGCTGTAGAAGAAAACCTGAATAGAGCTATAGTCCCCGTAACACCATTGCTTTCAGAAAGTGATCCTAGTGACCATAGCTTCGATTCTACACATGTTGATAGTCCCCAGGCTTACTACATGCAATCTCCTGAACATGGTGAGTCCTATTATAGTGAAGAGCCAAACGAACCTATTTGGGAGTCAGATTACACAAACGTCATGTATGCAAATCCCAACCCTAGACCTCAACTTAGGCAAGTAAGACCCCCATTCCCTAGAGGACCATGCTACAGATGTCAGGGAGATCATCTCATTCGTGATTGCCCCTTGCCTCCACCTACACAACCCCAATCAGTGACGATCTAGGGCTTTTGCCAGGATTGTGGAAAGGAGCATCTCTTACGAGATTGTCCAAAGAATCCCAGCAATATGCCAAAAATCACTCCCATTAACGTTATTGGGTTAGTAGTAGACTCTACAGGAAGTGTGACATCCACTGCACCAGTACAGGTGGTCACTAGAGCCCAAGCCTCACAGTAGAACCCAGGTGTAGGCCAGGAAAAGAGCCCCGAGGTGAGTGAAACAGAGAGCATGACAAAGAAAAGGACTAGAGCTTGGAGAGATAGTCGTGAAAGAATGAAAAGGCAATGGGCAAAAAAGATGAGTGAACTCGAGGAAAGCCTCAGAGAAACAAAGGCGAGGATAACTGAACTCACAGCTCAAACTCCCTCTCACACTGCCCCACCTCCATCACCTCCACCATTCCCAACTCCATCCGAACCGCCACCTTCCAACCCGCCTCACCTAAACCCACCACCCCCAAGAGTAGGATCAATCCTAGCAAATCCCACTCCCGAGGACCTAAACATGATGCTTAAAGCATATCAGGCCGGAATCCAAGAAGGGCCAAACGTAACTGATCATGAAAAGTGTTACCCTAGAGTAGAACTAGAGCTAGAACGAACCAAAATTTGTGCTAAGATGGTGGAATTGGCTCAGACCATGTTTGAAGCGAGTCGCCTATTTAACATCTCTAGTTCAGCGAAGACACAGCTGCACTTTGATGGACTGTTAGACAGAATAGAGAAGCTAATTGCACAATCAAAAAAGGAACCCACCTCTCAACATAAGGACAAGGCAAGTGAAGGAGCAGGTCTTCCTGCCCAGGAAGCCTATGTGCCTGAAGCCTATGTGCCTAACTCTACGGAGCCAGACACATCTTCTTCTCTCAATCGGTTTACACCGGAATTCCTACGAGAGATTCAAGAAGAAAAATGGGCTAAAGAAAGTGAAGTCCCTCCTCCCATTGAACTTGTGGATGACGCACATGACCAATTCCCACAAGACATCCCATCCATTTATGAGGAGCAGGAGAGCACCCACTCTCAGGAAAGATTAGACTTTGAGTTTAACTCTTTACAAGAATTACCCCACTTCACGGGTCCATGGGAAGCTAAATCTACATGTATGAGAGCGCCCACGGTCATGGTACGAAATGAGGACTCAGTCATACCTAGGAACACAGAGGTAGTGAAAAACACTAAAGTACAATGCAACCTCACCTTAGAAGAGCTACTCAAAGTAAGGCCAGAGCTATGGAAACATGCAGCCAAACAAGTACCAGAGATAGCAAAACCTCGTTCCCAGGTAGGATCCCAGAGAATAGTGCCAGAAATACCATTGCACAAGATAAGAGATATGAGTGAAGGTGAAGAAGGAAACACCTATCTTCCCATTACCCATCATGGGTACACAACCAAGGCAATTCTCGACTCTGGTGCAGGAGTTGCAATCGCTACCACTTCCCTATGGAAGCGTTGGGGCAAGCCAGCACTCAAGCCCACGAGGATGAAATTGCAGATGGCTGATGGTCACTTAGAGAGGCCTTTAGGACTACTCGAAGGAATAACTCTCACCACATGTGGTGTTGAGTTCAAGCACACATTTGCTATATGTGATTTTAGCAAAAATCATGCCTACGAAATGATCTTGGGAAGACCATTTATGTGACAGTTGCAAGTGGTACAGGACTGGGGAACCAGGATGCAAGTGACTCCGATCTAGAGTCAATCATTATGGACCCACCTTTTGCATCAGATGCAGAATACTTCTATGAAGTAGAATTTCAACCCCAGAGGCATGGAGAGCTTACAAATGTCACTGAGCTACAATCATCTATGAGAGGTACCATGTCATCTATTTCTTCCATGTCTGAACCATCATTGTGATCTATATCTAAATCATGATCACTCCATGAATCATTTGTTAAACTTTCATGAGTTTGAAATTCTCCAAAAGTTTGTTGTGCTACTATAGAAGCTATCTTGGTTGGAGCATGTAACAAATGCATATTACAAAACACACATACCAAATCATTAGCACGTGATACACTTAAGCGATTTCTTTGTTTTGAATGAAGAAAATCATAAGCACTCCAATTACATTCACAACTAGCACTTGAAGCTGCTATTGAAAGCACTCTCATAGCTATATGTTGCAACTCCACTGCTTCACCTCCGTATTCTTTCCACCAAATAGGAGGTGGATGTTTTTGAATCACTTCAATGTGTCATAGATCTCCAAAAAAGATCCTTCTCGATTTACATAAGCTACTCTATGGTGGAATGCATCTCAACCATCTATACCTAGAAGTAATAACTGACATGTGGTTTTGAAGTTTGACATGACTTCTTTGTGTGATGCTTGACCATTGAGTTGAAATGTTGGATCCAAAACGAATGATGTTCCATGCAAATGAGTATGCATTTGCACCCATGTTTTCTTTGCTAACAATACAATCTGTGTTTTTTCTCGTATTGAAAATTTATTAAAGTCTTTTTCTTTTTGAATAGCTTTTGACATAATCCAATAAACTTTTCCAATCACAAACTTATCAGTATCAACCATCCATAAAAGTTCCACAAAAGGTTTAGTGATAGTGATGATTTTTTTAAGAGTACACAAAAAATTTTGTGATTGTATTAGAGACATACACTTTGATGCCGCAACTTGGTAAGAAGGACACTTCTCTAGCCATGTATCCCATCTTCGATCAACAATCATTTCTACAAGAGCTAGGTTAACTTCCAATAATCCATTGAGCATGATATAGGTAGTTGCAAATCATGTGGCACAAAAAATATGAAGTGCTTTCTCACGTGCGATATAGCATGTTCATATACCTTTACAAGAAAAGCTGAACTTTTCTCTTTAAGAGAAATATCAACAGCTTGTAAAAGCATGATTCCTTTTGGACATATAACGATGATATTAATCAATGGTTTCTTTTAATAACTTGTCCATCCATCCAATGCTATTGTACATCCATACATGGGTACATAATCATATTGTTCACTTTAAAATAGCTTTAGTACTTTTATCACTTTATCTACATACTCTCTTCACATTTTATTATAATCTGGCATAGTGAATCCTTTTCGTGCAGTTGACATCAAAGCATATTTTAAAATGGGATTACAAATAAAATTGAAAGGAACCCACATGCTAAGAGTGCTTGAGTCCATTTGAGATGAAGCTTGAGACAATCTTGCTTTTTAAAAGCTACATGTATAGTACTTTGTGATTTAGTACGAACAAAGCATGGTGACATAGTATTAGATCCACCATTACTACATTCACCAAGTCCACTCTTTTTTTATGAAGTTCGAGAAAATGGAGTACAGGTATCTTGGTTATTCTCAAAAATAGTTTGAGAGAATTGACTAGAAATATCTTGAGGATCCTCTAATCTCATCGATGCATCTACTTGTTCTTGCTCTACACATGGGCTACTTTGAAAGTGTTGTGGACTACTCATGCTTTTGAATCTTTTTGATGTGATACCTTGAGATTTACGTTTATTTGCATAACTTGCAAAATGTGTCCACATATCACTATCTGGATTAGACCATCCTGCCACATTATTACCTGTACTAAAAAGATGCTCTTTTATCCGAATCGCATTTCCTACATAACAATGTCCACAACATTTGCATTGTATTGTGGACATTGTTTTACCCTCTTGATGAACAATCACATATGACCATTCTTTTCCCTTTCCCATAGTTCTTGCAAATTGCTTTATGAAGACTATATCTACAAAAGACAACATAAATCAACATCAAATAAGATATACAATCAATATAGAGTCAAAAAATTACAATAGATTTTATTTCTCAATCATACACACACATACAATTACACATAACATTGTGAAATAAGAATCAATATTGCATCAAACAATCAATAGATTTTAATTCTCAATTATACACACAACACAGTTACATATACAATTACAATAGATTTAATTCTCAATCATATTGTATACATACACATACAATTACACATACTATTATGAAATAAGAATGGATGTTGAGTCAAACAATTATGATACAGTTTAATTTTCAATCATACACCCATATACAATTACACATACTATTGTGAAGTAAAAATCATTGTTGAGTCAATCAATCACAATAGATTTCAATTCTCAATCATACACACACATACATTTATACATACTATTCTGAAGAGTCAATGTTGAGTCAGTTAATTTCCCAATCATATGCACATACACTTACACATACTATTGGGAAATAAGAATCAATGTTTAGTCAAACAATCATAACAGATTTTAAATTCTCATATGCACATACACTTACACATACTACTTTGAAGTAAGATTCAATGTTGAGTCAAACAATCACAATAGATTTTAAATTCCCAATCATATGCACATACACTTACACATACTATTGTGAAGTAAGAATCAATGTTGAGTCAGAAAATCACAATAGAATCTAAATTCTCAATCATATGCACATCCACTTACACATACTATTGTGAAGTAAGAATCAATATTGAGTCAGACAATCACAGTAGATTTTCATTCACAATTATACACTCATATGCATACACATATACTATCGGATGAAACTTCATTGGATCCCTTTACAATTCAAGGATCTGAGAAGGTATTAATACGTCTATAGGACAAAGCCATTTTAGAGACTTAGAAAGTTCTAGTTCACTTATTAATACCTTCTCAACCCTTGAATTATCAAAAAGAACATAAAACCCTCTCCAAAAAATACAATAGTTTTTAATTCACAATAGTACACACACATACACATGCACATACACAATCATATTAGATTTTCACTTACAATCATATAACATACACACACATACATATACACATACACATACTATTGTGAAGTAAGAATCAATATTGATTCAAACAATCACAATACATTTTTACTCACAATCATACACGCACATACGTGTACTATTGTGAAGTAAGAATCGATGTCAAATCAAACAATCACAATAGATTTCATTCACAATATACACTCAAACACACATACATATACTATTGTGAACTAAGAATCAATATTAATTCAAACAATCACAATACTTTTTTACTCACACTCATACACACACATAATACTATTATGAAGTAAGAATCAATGTTGAGTAAAACAATCACAATTGTTTTTAACTCACAAACAAAAATATTTTTCTTTATGATTTTAATATTAAAATACTTAATATTTATAGCAAGAGTTTATACATTGTTCTTTCTATGACGCTATAAAAACAGAGTAACTCTTATGAAAAATGAGTATAGTTTTATTCTTTTATAAATCATAATTTGGTCGAATTTATTTCAATCGAAAAAATATTCGATGGAGAATATTTCGATCGAAAATATTTTTGATCAAAAACTTCTTTGATCAAAAGACCGTTCAATAAAAAATCGTTGAATTGCCATGCAAAAAGTATTCAGGCATGTTCGAATAAGCTGATGTGGCACTGAATAATTTGATTGAATAGTAAGGGTGTTGGCATCCTCTGGAAAGATGCAAGTATGGGCATACACACAGATCTAGCACTGAGGCAACCAATCAAATTTTTTTAATCCTTACATTATTTTAAAAGTGATTCTCATCACTGAAAACCATTGTAAATACCACTTCACCCTTTTGTAGCTCCATTTTGTGCAAGCCAAGGTCGAGCTTGAGGAGCCTTAGTAGTATTTGCCTACCAAGTTTCATAATTTTGAGAGCTCGTTTGAGCCTCCAAAATAGCTTAGGAACCTAATTTTTAACAAGGCTGGACACTAGGTCTGAACAAGACCAAAGCTAGTAAAAAACTATAAATAGAGCTAGAGAGCTCATTTTTGGGGGCTAGCTTGTTGTAGTTTTGAACTTGTATGAGAACTTCGTTGCAATAGAAGTGATTCGATTGTCTCTCTCTCTCTCTCTTTGTTCTTGTCGTGTGTGCACGTGTGTATGTGTGTGCATGTTTGTGTGCTTCTCACTCACACACTTGTGCATTCACTTGCTCAAGGTCTTCATACCATCCTCATGTCTTCCCGGATTGACATTAAAAGAGGTGCTACTCATCACTGAGCTACACCAAATTTTGGCGTCGTTGCCGGGGATCGAGCTTTGAGGACGAGCATGTGATGGTAAGACGTAGAGAGGACGCGTTGGAAAGGTAAGTAGTAGGTAATTTTCTTGTTTTTCACCATTGTATCCACCTCCATCTCCATCTCCATCTTCACCTCCATTTTCATCTCCACCTCCATCTTCCGTTCATATTCCCATTTCTATGTCATTCACCTCATTTGCACAGTGAGAGTTGAGAGAGAGCGAGTGCGCATTGTTGTGTTTGTATGTTTTTTTGCATGATTCTTGCAGGTTGCAACATCCTCACCATCTCCAGCAAGCTCTGCAGGTACGGAAACTCTCTGCACAAGCCCCAAGGCGTCGAGTTTGAGCTATCGCGACACACCAAAAAACTGACCTTATCATGATTCTGAGTGCACCACGACACAGTGCAAACTGAGAGCTCCTAGAATCACTAGCCTGATTAGTAAAATTCACCATATCCCGGTCTATTGCGACACACCCGAGTATCGCAACACACCCGAGTATCGCGACACACTGAGGTATCGCAACACACCGAGGTATCACGGCACACCCAAGTATCGTGACACACCGGACTATCGCGACACTCCCACCTATCGTGACACTCCCAGCTATCGTGACACTCCCACCTATCGCGACACACCGAGGTATCGTGACACACCGAGGTATTGCGACACACCGAGGTATTGTGACACACCAAGGTATCGCGACACTCCCACCTATCGTGACACACTGAGGTATCGCGACACACCCAAGTATTGCGACTCTCCCACCTATTGCGACACACCGACTCGAGCTATCGCAATACACCTGCTCAATGCATAAATTTTTAAGGGATGTAATTTGTGTAATTGTGGTAATTTTGGGCTTGAATTTTGACAAGTTGGGGTATTTTAGAGCCTGAGAACGTGGCAAAACAACTAGAAAACCGTAGAAAAATTCTTGAACCCTAAGAGCTTGTTTTGAACCCTAAATTCCTGAACAATCATAACTTCCTTATACGAAATTCGTTCGGAGTGATCTTAGGCTCGTTGGAAAGCTCGTCAAGATTATTAGATAGGGTATTTTGAAGTTGACCATACCCCATGGTAGGAAAGTTGGGGAATCTTTAGATTTGTCTTCCACAAAGCCAAAGAACAAGTTGATCTCTGAATTGCATGAATGAAATTGTTTTGTTGTGTTTCTAAAATTGAAATCTTGAGCTAACCTTGGGACTTTTACAGATCCATTGAGAGCATCGAAGGGCAATCCAAGCAAGAGTAAGTGCAAGCTTGGGAACACGCTTCCTGGGCACACAAGGACAACCAAGGAAGGAGCCTTAAGGTTGGAAATTCTCAACACCCTCTGTGAATTCCTAGCTTACGCTAAGTAGAGATAGAGATTTTGATCAATTAGGGTTACGTTAAGCATGACCAAGTCCAAGAACTCTAATCACTCAAGTGCAAGTACAAAGAAGTTCCATTTGCGAAACAACCTAAGGAAAAAGAATTTGAATCAAGTGACCAAACTCAAGTACAATAAAACTTAAATGTTCCTTGTGACGACGATTGTTGGACAAGAAGCGACATCCTAAGAAATTAAAAAGAACAAGTGACTACTACAAAATGATCTGCAACGAGGTTGTACTTGGGAAATTGGGGCGATTCAATTAGGCATATGAACGTAAGATCAAGATGACACCTAGGAAGAGATAGATAGAGTCTTAGGTCTTCAGAGGCTAGTGTCAATCACACTGCTAGGTCTTGGGCCCAACAGTTGAGCAATTATTCAAACTATCCTAACTCTAAGACTAGCGAATCAGAGATGTCTCAGGGTATTGAGAGACCCACAGGAATTTCAGGTGTGGCCTACCTACAAAAGGTTGAAGGTCCTTACAAAACTCAACTTGAATATCTTAGGACCAACCGATTAGGTGCTTACATCTATGAGGACAATCTAAGAAGATCTGTAGTCCAGATTAAAAACCCATATCAACCCATTGACTAGAGCACCCAACAGTGAAGTTCGAAAATGGTGCATACCTGGACAAAGAGGGAACTATGTATGTAGTTACCAATCACCCAGACAGGACAGACGAGTTTGGTAATGTGATCCTAGAGACAGACATAGGTGACATAGAGCAAGGGAACATGGGAAGAGAGCTGAGGACCCCTCGAGTTAAATCAGTTCTTACGAGAATCCTCATGCCAGAGTGGATGCCCCAGGACAACAAAAGCATAGATCTACTATTAAACCGAGAGACTGATGAAGCCTTTTGGAGGTATAAGACTGATCAACCGAATGAGGTAGGAACAATCACAATCTATGAGTTCAAAGAACCTGATAGCCCAAGCAAAGTGACCTATCTGGACAATACGTCCGAAAGGATCTTTGTGGTCACGGAGCTTAGTAGGCATGCCTACACTTGGAAGGGTGAATTTATCTTTCCCTAACCAAGATCCAATGTCCCATATGGCCACCAAGGAGCGGGAACATCCCAAGTTCATGGAGCTCAAAGAGACAGAAGTAGAGACAGACCAGAGGTAAGCTTTGCCAACCCAATAGGAAGAGCGAGGATGAGAACACAGGCAGATAGAGTGGAAACGGAGAGACTTAGAGAACCAAGGAACCAAAGACATACTGATGACTTTCCTTTGCCAAGGCCTAGAGAACACACTAGAACCTTGAGGCCAACCTAGTTGGTGAAGTCCATGAAGAACTATTTCGATGGCACAAGAGACCCATACGATCATGTAGCTGAATTTATATAAGTCTTGAGAGATGAACAAGTAGAGGACCTATTCACGCAATACAATGCTTTCAGTCTCACCCTTAGGAACACTGCCCTTACATGGTTTCAACCACTGAATGAGAGGCAATGCAGAAACATAGACCAGCTTTTAGAGGCATTCATCACTGAGTTTTCTAAGAGTGGCATAAGGCACAACACTTCCTCACTAATTCATAGCTTCAAGCAAACACCTCATGAGATGGTTAGGCTTGCAGGAAGAAGGTTTAGACAATACCTAGAGAGATGTCCCAGTCTTGAGTTACCCACTCCAGCCAAACAGGTGGCTTTATTCTTGGATGGATTGATAAGTACCAAATTGAGATCATATGTGTACTTGAAGGACCCTAGGACCATAGAAGAGTGTGTACGCATGTGCATCGACATTGAGGATAACCTAGGGGAGGAATTAGAACTTTCAAAAATCTACAAAGATTCAGATAGTTCTATTAGCCTATCTTCGTCGCAATCCACATCTATTGTATATCTTCTGGTTCGAACTGGGTGGCGAAAGTAGGGCACTTGGTGACTCTTTTGATCTCTGCGTTGTAGTCGGCCAACAATACAAAATATGGTTTATATTGTAATTATAAGCTCGTGATGAGTCGTCTAGGAGCAAGATGCCTGAAATACTCAGATTGAAGTATGGTTTCCTCAATGGCCTTCATTGCTAGCATCTGAGTGGAGACACGTTCCTGATGAGTTTTCCCCATTTCTTCTACTTGTTTCATCCAGGCTGATGGGGGTTCCTCATAGGTATCTTGCCCTTCCTCCGTGATTCGTCCTCCTGGAAGTGGTTGAGGCTCATAGTTCTCTTCAAATGCTTCCTCCACTGGAATAATAACTACTTCTTCTTCTATGGGTTGCTCAGGTGGGGAAGGAGGTCGTTCATATTGTAACAACGTGATTTTCAACTCTGCAATCTGTTGCCGTAGCTCAAGTACCTCACTGTTCGTTGAAGGTTCAGGTTCTGGCAAAGTAGCGGCATCGACCGTCTCTTTAGGTGTGGGTGGGTGTGCTGTCGATACTTTGGATCCTTGTAGTTCCTTTATCTGGTCTGCCAACTGATCATGGGCTTCCAAGAGGGTTGCATAACCTTCTAAAACCTGTTGAATAAGCTCTGAGGGGACCGCCTGGAATTTTGCAGGGTCTATAGGTGCTTCCGGGGTGTTTTCCATGGCCGCTTCTAGGTTCTCCTCGTTTTGATGTTGTAGCCTTCGGTTCTCTTCTTGAGCCACTGCTAGATGGCGGCGTAGTAGGGCCATGTTGTGCTGAGGTCTCGCATTGCGGCCCATTTGATCTCGGAGCTGTTCCTCCATAGCCTTACTTGATTCCGTATACCTGGCTTCCATCTGTGCATTTGATTGTTTGAGAGCGGAAATTTCGTTTTGTGATGACGTATTGCTGAACTCCAAGGCATTGACACGCTCCTGGAGTTGTGCCGAGAGATTGCAAAGCTCGTTGTTATGCTCTTCCAGTAATTTATACTCTTGCTTAATTTGTGTGGCCGCGTCGAACATTGTGTCTAGTGCATGACTAAATGATGTGAATGTGGGGTTAGAGGTGGAAGATGCAAGGGGACGGGGGATGGGTAAGGGCAAAGTGGATGATGTGCCTATGAGTGAAGTGAATTGTGATGCTGTTGGAACAAATGAGGTGGTGGGTGCTCCGGTGGATGGTGAAATGTCCATAGGATCGGACGTGATAGTGTGTGAAGTGTGAATTGTGAATACAGGAATGGTGGGTGGTGTGTTAGTGGTGGCAGTGAATGTGGGGAAGTTGGGTTGGGGAAGGGACTTTTTATTATAGTTCTCAACCTGTTGGAGTATATGTACAAGGTTTGTCCAGAATGAAGGTTGGGTGACTTGGGTTGATTCTGAGGGGGTTAACAGGGGTACAGTGGGTAGGGGTTGGGAGGGAGGAAATGTGTGGGTGAATGGAAAAGGTTGGGATAAGGTCTGGCTAGTGGCAAGTGGTTGTCCCAGGGCGGGGAGATAGGAAGGGTGACCTATTATGGTTTGATCGGTGGTAGGATGACCTGTGTGGGGTTCAAAAATTTGGGCGGAAGTGATGGATGTGGGTAAAGGGAAGGATGTAAAAACAGAGGTGTGTACAATGGGTTCACCATGGGTGGATATCGGTTGTTCAGAAAGACTAGTGGAGAAGGGTTCTAAGGGCTGGATGGAAGGTGACGGTGGAGATGGTACCTATGTATTTACATCTTGTTCATCAGTGGGACTTGGGCTAGTCATGTGAACATCCTGTGAAATTGTGGTAGGCAATGCGGTAGAGACTTCCATTTGAATCATTTTTCCCCTCCGTGGTCGTGTATCAATCCTTCGTTGATCATAGGCAGGGTTCTCCCGATAGACCATTGTCCTCATTGCTTCCCCGATCCCACATGTGGCTGCTAAAAGATTCAATGATTCAACAAAATGTGAGTCTACATTCTCGGCTTGTAGCATTTGGTTCACTAGGGCTCTATTCGCCTCTTCTGTCATCTTATGTCTTCTCTGTACCTGCTTGATTGTCTTGTATAGCCGTTTGAGTTGTGCCGTGTAGGCAGGGGCCTCCTCTTCGCTCTCCTCTGGTTCATTTCCCCGTTCTTCTTCCTGATTTTGTGTGCTTGGATCATGATGATGTTGTGCCTCATCTCCCCAATGTACCCTGCTTGCCTCACCCTGTGGCTGTTCTCTTCGGAATGATGATCCCGGATCGGCATTGTCAAGAAAACCTTCACTATCAGATAAGTGGGCCGTCTACAGGAATCTTTCAAAATCAAAATTGGGATCCTCAGCTAAGGTGGCCATAGATGCAAACTCGGCATCGATAGGTAGTGGAGGGGCGGATGGAGTGGGCTGTACCACGTCCCCTGATTGAGCTCCTTGGAGTTGTATCCTGAAAGGTGCTACGTGGGCTTCTTCTCTAAGGGAAGCTTCGGTTGTGGCCTCGCGAGGGATCATGACTTGGGAGAGTGATCCACGCATTCGTTTCGTCGGTTGATTCCCTGACTTCCGCCCCTTGAAAAACTCCAGTTGTGAGTATTTAAGGGCCCTGGCTATCGGCACGTCATATGCAAGACATCTATAAATAACTCTGGTAATCGCACAGCAGCCATGTAACGTATGCTTCCTCACACCCCGCTTGCCTGCTTCATACAATTGGTCCAGAATCCATACAGGCATCTTAATTGGCAAGCTTCCAGTCTCTGCTAGATATAATCCATACCATATCTTCTTGTGAGGTTGGGTAAAGCAGTCTTGAGCTGGAAATACGAAGTGTTGAAGGCACATTCGCAGGGGTATGGCGATGTTAGGGGTGAGGGCACACATTTCCTTCAACTTCTTGATTCTATTGCTCTTCATTGACTCTGGTATCAAGGGATCGCGATCGAAAGGCACATGGGTGCCATACATATGAAGGGCTTCCCTGATTACAGTAGTATTTAACTCAAATTTCTTCATTTCCTCTTGGTTCGATAGGGAGGGTACCCATAATGTGCCTGAATGATCTTTATCTCCTGTCGGCTTCAGTGTGGCAATCAGGTAGTAGCACCTAAGAAAATCCGGTTTCGGCAAAGCCGCACTAAAGTAGTTTTGTAATCCCGCTATCTGCCATATATCCTGAAGGGGAGCTGCATTTTGTAATGTTTTGAATTCTCTTGAAAAGAACTGGAATGTCCACCATACTCCTCCGAATTCCAATTTGTACTCCCAAATATGATCAGCATCGCCCAAGTCGCCTGGCATCTCATTGAACCAATGCGAGTGCCCTTTCATTCTTTCTATCAGTCCACTTGGTGGATCCAGAATGGGAATTCTTCTTCCATGCAGAAGTTCTTCAGGTCTTGCTGTCAGGGGAGCTTCCACAGGCATGGTATCCCAATTAATTTGAGTGCTAGTGCCTGCCTGGGAGCTTGTTCCTACTGTTGCTGCCATGAGACTCCTTGCAGTAGTTGATGCTTATCTGCTGGAAGAAGAAAGCACATTAGTGTTGCATAGGAAACAGGATATAACGATGTTCCCTCCACAATACTAATATGACAATCCCGATGGTTAGTGGTTAGAGGTGAAGTGTTTGTGATAGATGTGAGTGGTTATTAGAGGTTAGTGTTATCCTAGATGCATACTTTGGTTATGCAATGGACTCAGAATGCACCTATTTCAGAGTGGATAGATTTACAAAATTGGGTGAGGGGTTTTGATACATGGTTTAAGTCTCCAAACTTGGATAGGGGATTCGTAGCTCTTAGAGCTAAGGATAGGTAGAGATTTATGAAGTAGAGTGTGATGGATTTGGGACCTTTTGGGCACCCATTTCCAGACATTCATCGGTTTGACTGAGTGTGGTTCAGGGTGGTATTTAGGTAGAGTTCCTGTGTTGTTAGTCGAGAGGACTTGTGAGTGTTGAATTATGCCAATAACTAGAGTTGGAGCTATTTGGGCTCGTAAACAGGCCTTGGGCACCCATATGTGTCTAGCATTAGGGCTAGCCTTCATTGACCGCTTAGGGACCCAAATAGACGTGGTGTGCCTAGGAGGTTGCCTAGGGTACTCCTTCACTTGTGTCCATGATGGTGTGGCTTGTGTGTTGCCTCCTCGAGAGTCTGCTATTAGAGGTGTGGGTTTTCCATCCTTGCGTATCCAGATCCGCTTCACGCCACGAGGTGCTCCGTGTTGCACGGGTTGGCGCTCCTGCCTCTTGATCAACGGCCTCCTTCGTGTCGAGTGATGTTCGGTCTGCTTGTTTAGAATCTTCTTTGGATCAGCTGGGAACTCCTTATTGGCTCCTGTACCTTCGGTAAGATTGACACTCCTCTGCACCATAGAAGTTTGGACAAGAACAGCATCATTATCTTTATGTGGATTCTTGTAGGGACCAGGAGTTGGTGCCTGTTCTATTGGTTTGAGTGCTTGATTTTCTAATTCAATCGTAAGACGGATTTGGCCTACCCAAGCCTAAAGAAGTCCACTTCTTAGGTTGAGGTTGACTGCGTGATTGTAGATCCAGTCTTGGCCCAAGACCAGAGGCTCGGTAAGATCCTCGTCTTCACATACTAGCACTTTTGCTGGCATGAGGACCTCTTGTATGTAGAGGGGAAGTTCCACCTCTCCCATGCAAGGGGTTTCAACACCTCCTAATCCTATCAGATATGCTTCTAGGGGTTTTACCTCCAATTGCAGCTGCTGGCAATAAGAAAGCCGAACTGCACTAGTGGCTGCTCCTGAATCAATTAAAGCTCTCACACTTGTTGTGATGTCTCCTTGTCCTATTTCTAGGGTCACAAAAGGTCTTCGATTGATTATTCTATGGGAACGTTCACCGGAAGCCTCACACATGGCCATGTGATAACCTGGAGACTCTTGAGGTTCACGCATAGGCTGATCGCTCCCTTGTCTCCTCAACTTCATTCGCCTGATGCGCTCTAAGGCCTCTGCCTGTGCTTCTTCTCGAATTCGTTTTTCCTCCTCTTTACGTTGCTTAGCAGTATTGCGTCGACTTAGCATTTCCTCTGTGAGGGGTTCCTGATACAACTTGACTCTGCATCCGCTAATATAGTTTGGGAGAACATCACCCTCTAATGTGGCTAGTTGTATAGCTCCACTTGTGGAGATCCTATTTATGATCATAGGTCCATAGCCTCTCTTTTCTAGCTTCCTTGCATGTTGCTTCAATGTGTAGACTAAAACTAGATCTCCTGCTTTCAAGCCCTTATCCTTCACATGGGCATCAAAGTATGCCTTCTGTCTCTTCTTAGCTGCATATATCCCTGCAGCTGCTCTCAGTCTGGTTTCTCCTAATCGTTCAAGGTCAAAAAGTCTAGAGGAGAGTTCATGACCCGTCCATTCGTGCTCTTGTGCTACTTTCAATGTAGGTATTAAGAAGTCCAACGGTAGCACGGCATTTTGGACAAATACCATCTGAAAGGGGGTGGCTTGGAGTACCGTTTTGTAGGCGACTCGGTATGCCCAAACAGCATGGTGTAGCTGTTTGTCCCAATCAGAGCGTTTATTCTTCACTAATTTTGTCAATACATCGCATATGATCTTATTGGTGCTTTCGGCTTGCCCATTGGCTTGAGGGTGATAGGGGGCAAACTTCTTATGAACTACCAAGAATTCTTGGAGTAGATTTTCAATAACTTCATTCAAGAAGTGAGTGCCCCTGTCACTTACTAACTCTATAGGTAGCCCGTATCTTGTGAATACATTCTCAAACAAGAATTTAGCAGTTGTCTGAGCGTCGTTCTTCGTTGTGGCTTTTACCTCTACCCACTTGGTTAGATAGTCTGTGGCAAGGATGATATACTCAGCATGGGAACCCTTAGCTGGGGGATTAATAGGACCTACAAAGTCTACTCCCCACTTAGAGAATGGACGTCCACCCATCATAGGCTTCAGTGGCATCTCATCTTTGTGTGTAGGATACTGGGTTCGCTGACAAATCTCACACCTCTTCACATAGGTATGTGCATCCATGTGGAGGGTGGGCCATCAAAATCCTGCAAATAGAATTGCTTTGATCACCCTATCTGGACCAAAGTGTCCTCCTGCTACACACTGGTGAGCAGTGTCCAAGATCTTTAAATATTCACTCTCATGAACACATAGTCTCAGGTAACCATCCTTACCACGCTTGTATAGATTATCACCAATGAGTGAGTAATCCTGGGATTCTTGTTCTAAACTCCTTTTCCTAGCCAGAGTCATGTCTGGAGGGAATGTTTTCGTCATCAGGAAGGATACTAGTGGTTCACTCCAATCTGGCACTATGGACACTTGATAAAGAGTGGCATGTTCTACAGGTGGTTTAGTGCAACAGATTGGGCATTCCTTGCACAACTTCTAGACATCAGCTTCCATAGTCGGCCAATGCACTCCTAGTCTTCTCAGGGTCTGTAGGCTTCGTTGTTTTGAGTAGTGTTGCTCTAATGCACCTACATGTGCTAATTGCAACCACTTAGCGTACTCGTCCTCTTCTACACAACAAGCTAAGATCCCTTGATCTGTGTGCTTGTACATACTTCCAGCCATGATGTGGTACTTTTGGGCTTTTACTACCTCTCTATGCTGTATGTTTATTGCTGGATGGTTAGGCCCGTATGTCAATACTGCTCTAATTGTTTAGCCCACTGCGGTACAACTTCCAAGTTAAACAAGTAAGCATCAGGTAAGTCATCTGACACTCCTTGTGGGGCTTCTCCTGATGTGAGCCTTGAGAGATGATCTGCTCTCAGGTGAGTTCACCTTTCCTCACTACTACCTCAAAGTCATATTCCATTAGTAAGAGAAACCATCTTACTAATCTGCCTGTATTACATGGCTTGTTTACCAGGTACAGTAGAGCTTGGTGATCAGTAAAAAATTTGAACCTTTTTGCAAGCAAATAGTGTCTAAAATTTTTAACTGCATATACCATGCCTAGTCCTTCTCTCTCCGTAGTGGTATAATTTCGTTCAGCTGCATTCAATTGTCTACTAGCATAGGCAATTGGAAGATCCATATTACCTTCACTGGTAGGTTGCGCGAGTACACACCCAATAGCATAATTGGATGCATCCACGTGGACATGGAATGGCTTATTCCAATCCGGTGTGGTCAAGATTGGTGCTAAACACAATCTTTGTTTAAGCTCATTGAAGGAATTCTCACATTCGTCAGTCCATTCAAAGTTAGTCAACAGTCCATACAGAGGCTTTGCTATGATGGCATACATGTGTATAAACCGTCGGTAATAACCACAATGCCCCATGAAAGCTTGTACTTCCTTGACATTCTTTGGTCTAGGTAACTCCGCTATGGCTCTCACTTTCTCTTCATCAGTGGATATGCCATTCTTTGACACTATGTGTCCTAGAATCTTGCCTTGCCTGACCATAAAAACGCACTTTTCGGGGTTCAGGTAGACCTGATATTCTCTACATTTGTCAAAGATTTGTGTGAGTTCAGGAATATGGGTTTGTCTAATGTTAGAATGAGCACAAAGATCATCAACATAGACTTCTAAGTTCTTCCTCAGGAACTCTTTAAATACATGGCACATCAGCCTCTGGAAGGTAGCTAGTGCATTGGTAAGCCCAAATGGCATTACTCTAAAGGCAAATATGCCCCATTCAGTGGCAAAAGCCGTCTTATGTTGATCTTCTGGAGCTATGGCTACTTGATTGTAGCCAGAGAACCCATCCAGGAAGCTGTACACTTCCTTGCCTGCTACCCTTTCTAATAGATGCTCAGTGATAGGAAGAGGATAACTGTCTCTAATCGTGGCGGCATTAACTTTTTTAAGGTTAATACACACACACAGTTTTCCATTTTTCTTAGGCACCACTACAATGGGGGATACCCACTCAGTGTGCTCAATTTCATAGATGAATCTAGCCTCGACTAATCTATCTATCTCCTCCTTGATCTTAGCAGCATAGTTATCGTTGTATGTGTAAGGCTTTTGCTTAGAGGGTTCGGCATCTGCGGTCATGGGAATAGTGTGTGAGCATATGTCGGGGTCAACACTCTTCAAGTCCTTGTAGCTCCATGCGAATACATCCCTGTATTCTCTTAGCAGGGCTATTAGCTCTTGTTCTTCCTCTTCTATCAGGTCATGACCTATGTATGTGCATCTTTTCTCTCCTTCCTCGATGGCTACAACTATTTTCTTGGTGGTTTCCTTGCTATCATAGGCTTCTCCTGCTTGTGCCTCACGTTTAGGCATTCTTATCATGACTCTCCTATCGTCTATCTCATATTTTTTAAAGTTTTCAGGGACCTCAAACAAGGATTCTTCTACCTCCGAAGTGACTTCCTTCTTCTTTCTTCTCTTTCCTCCACTCTTAGTAGCTACTTGTGTGGCTAACCTCACCTCATTTGTAAGCTCTCCATGCCTCTAGGGTTGAAATTCTACTTCATAGAAGTATTCTTCATCTGATGCAAAAGGTGGGTCCATAATGATTGACTCTAGATTGGAGTCACTCGCATCCTCAAATGCATCAGGGCTAGGTTTGCATTCTTCTAAAACTGCATCTCCCATGATTGGCTCTATTGAAAAGACTGAAATGTCATAGCCATCCTCATCACAGTGAGGTGTCCACTGCTCTTCATTGATGGCTACATCCATTGTTGCTAGGATTTCTGCCCAGCCATGGGGTTCAAATTCCTCATCGGGAAAGACTACAGGTGCATAGGCTGGGTCTTGAATTGATCTATGGTTTTCTTTTGCACCTACCTCTCTGGCTTTCTCTCTCTTCTCTTCTTCTACTGCTACCTTACACATCCATAAGTGGGTGTCTTCAGGCATCCACGAGGATCCGGATCCTATGGAATGCACAGACTCAATCTCATATTTGGCTCTATGGATGGGATTCCATTGAATAGGCGGTACGTCTCTGTGAGAGTAATCCTTAAGATTCACTTTGGTTGTAACACCTAAGTGTTGCAGGTACAAGGAGTTGGTTCCCCAGTCCTGTACCACTTGCAGCTGTCGCATAAATGGTCTTCCCAAGATCATTTCATAGGCATGATTTTTGCTAAAATCACATATAGCAAATGTATGCTCAAACTCGACACCACATGTAGTGAGAGTTATGCCTTCTAACAATCCCAAGGGCCTCTCAATATTGCCATCGGCCATCTGCAATTTCATTCTCGTCGATCGGAGTGCTGGCTTGCCCCAACGCTTCCAAAGGGAAGTTGTAGCAATTGCAACTCCTGCACCTGAGTCCAAAATTGCCTTGGTCGTGTATCCCTGATGGGTAACTGGGAGGTAGGTATTTCCTTCTTCTCCTTCACTCATGTCTCCTATCTTATCCAATGGTATTTCAGGCACTGTTCTATGAGATCCTACTTGGGAGCGCGATTTCGCTATGTCTGGCACTTGTTTGGCTACATGTTTCCACACTTCTGGCTTAACTTTGAGTAGCTCTTCTAAAGTGAGATTGCACTGCACTTTAGTGTTCTTTACTACCTCTGTATTCCTAGGTATGATAGAATCTTCATTTCTTATCATGACTATGGGCGCTCTCAGACAAGTAGACTTGGTTTCCCATGGGTGTGTGAACTGTGGTAATTCTTGTAGAGAATTAGACTCAAAGTCTAATCTCTCTTGAGAGTGGGTGCTCTCATGCTCCTCATAAATGGATGGAATGTCCTGTGGGAATTGATCGTGTGCATCATCCACAAGTTCAATGGGAGGAGGGACTTCACTTTCTTCAGCCCATTTGTCTTCTTGAATCTCTCATAGGAATTCTGGTGTGAACTGACTCATAGAAGATGATGTGTCTGGCTCCGTAGAGTTAGGCACGTAGGCTTCCTGGGGAGGTAGGCTCACGTTCTCACTTGCCTTGCCCTTATTTTGAGAGGCGGGTTCCTTTTCTGATTGTGCAATTAGCCTCTCTATTCGTTCTAGCAGTCCATCAAAGTGTAACTGCGTCTTAGCTGAACTAGAGATGTTAAAGAGGTGACTGGCTTCAAACATAGTCTGAGCCAATTCCACCATCTTAGCACAAATTTTGGTTCGTTCTAGCTCTAGTTCTGCTCTAGGGTAACACTTTTCATGATCAGTTACGTTTGGCCCTTCTTGGATTCTGGCCTGATATGCTCTAAGCATCATGTTTAGGTCCTCGGGAGTGGGATCGGCTAGGACGGATCCTACACTGGGTGGTGGGTGGGTTAAGGGTGGTGTATTGAAAGTTTGGGGAATGGAAGAAGATGGATTGGTGGGTAAAGGGAGAGGTGGTGGAGGGGTGGTGTGAGAGTGGTTTTGAGATGCGAGTTCACTTATCTTTGCTTTGGTTTCTCTCAAGCTTTCTTCAAGTTTTCTCATCTTTTTTGCCCATTGCCTTTTCATTCTTTCACGACTATCCTTCCAGGCTCTAGCCCTCTTTTTGGTTATGCTCTCTGTTTCACTCACCTCAGGGCTCTTTTCTTGACCAACACCTTGGTTTTGCTGTAGTGCTTGGGCTCTTGTGATCACTTGCACAGGTGTAGTGGAAGTCACACTCCCTGTGGAGTCTACAACTAACCCAACAACATTGATAGGAGTGATTTTAGGCATGTTATTAGGGTTCTTTGGGCAATCTCATAGGAGATGCTCTTTTCCGCAGTCTTGACAGAAACACTGAATTGTCACTGGTTGGGGTTGTGTAGAGGCAGGCAGTGGACAATCACGTATAAGGTGATCTCCCTGACATCTGAAGCATGGTCCTCTAGGAAATGGGGGTCGTACCGGCCTAGGTTGAGGCCTAGAGTTGGGGTTTGTGTACATGACATTAGCATACTCAGGCTCCCCACTATTTTCACTTGGGTCCTCATAATAGTATGACTCGCTATGCTCGGGTGACTGCATGTAGTAAGCATGTGGGCTATCAATATGTGTGGAGTCAAAACTATGGTCACTTGGATCACTGTTTGATAGCAATGGGGTGACTGGGACAATGGCTCTGTTCGGATTTTCTTTAGCAGATGCATATTTCACTGGGATCACATTGGTTGGAGCAGGGGGTTGCTGTACTAGGACAGGCTGAGGTCTCTGCTGCCCTTGATAGGGTGGCTGATAAGTTTGCTGTGGTCTGTTGTATTGTTGTGGTGGGTACTGATTCTGGTATCTACCCTGTTGTGGATATGGCTGAGGGTAGTTTTGCCTAACAGTTTGTTTGTTGTATGGGCAGTCCTGTGCTGTGTGGTTGGTGTACCTTCGCTCTATGGTGCAGTACTGGCTACTAGGATTCACCTGGGGTTGGGCCATAATGGGACATACATTTGCCATATGGTCACCTCCACAAGTGTAGCACCGCTTAACGGGGGCAAATCTTGGAATTTGTTTGCTAGAGACACCTAGTTTTTGAGCTACCTTCTCGGCAAGTTCCTCAATGGATGTGGACTGACCAGATGTGAGACTACTAGAGCTATTCGAATCCTTATAGATTTTTGATAGCTCTAACTCCTCGCCTAGATTATCCTCAATGTCTATGCACATGCGCACGCATTCTTCTATAGTTGTGGGGTCCTTTAAATACACATATGACCTAAGCTTGGTGCTCAACAAGCCATCTAAAAACAAGGCCACTTGCTTGGCTGGTGTGGGTAACTCAGGCATCGGGCACCTCTCCAGGTATTGCCTAAACCGTCTTCCTCCTAGTCTGACCGTCTCTTGAGGTGTTTGCTTGAAGCTATGAATTAGTGAGGAAGTGTTGTGCCTTATACCACTCTTGGAAAACTCAATGATAAATGCTTCTAGGAGCTGGTCTATGTTTCTGAAATGCCTCTCGTTCAGTGGTTGAAACCACGTAAGGGCAGTGTTCCTAAGGGTTAGACCAAAAGCATTATATTGTGTGAATAGGTCCTCTACCTGTTCAACTTTCAAGACTTGCCGAAATTCTGCCACATGGTCATAAGGGTCTCCAGTGCCATCGAAGTAATTCTTCATGGACTTCACCAGTTGAGTTGGCCGCAGGGTCCTAGTGTGTTCTCTCGGCCTTGGCAAAGGAAAATCGTCCGCATTTCTTTGGTTTCTTGGGTCTCTAAATCTCTCGGTTTCCTCTCTATCCGTCCCTGTTCTCCTTCTTTCTCTTCCCTTGGGGTTGGCAAAGCTTACTTCAGGTCTATCTCTACTTCTATCTCCTTGGGCTCCATGAGCCTGGGAGGTCCCAGCTCCTTGGTGACCATAGGACACATTAGACCGTGGTTGGGGAAAAAGAAATTCACCCTTCCATGTGTAGGCATGTCTACCATGCTCGGTGACCATGAAGATTCTCTCTGATGTATTGTCTAGGTAGGTTACTTTGCCTGGGCTATCAGGGTCTTTAAACTCATAGATTGTGAGAGCACTTACCTCCTGAGGCTGGGCAGGTTTATACCTCCAAAAGGCCTCATCAATTTCTCGATTTAAAAGCAAATCTATGCTTTTATTATCCTATGGAATCCACTCTGGAGTCATGATTCTAGTCAAGATGGATTTACCACGGGGAGTTCTTGGCTCTCTCTCTAAATTCCCTTGCTCTATATCACTCATGTCACTCTCTGCAATCACATTTCCAAACTCATCTGTTCTATCAGGAAGAGTGGTGACTCCATATATAGTCCCCTCTTTATCTAGGTATGCTCCATTCTCAAACTTGACTACTGGGTGTTCTAGTCCATCGGGTTGATCGGCGTTCTTAATCTGGACCACAGATCTTCTCAGGCCATCTTCATAGATGCGAGCACCTAGACGATTAGTCTTGATGTATTCCAAGTGAGTCTTGTAAGGTCCCTCTGGCTTTTCTAGATAAGCCACCCCTGAACTACCTACGCGTCTCTCCACGTGATAGGACATTTCAGAATCACTTGTTTCCGATCGTGGAGTGTATGGGTAATCACTCAACTGCTGGGCCCAAGACCTAGCAGTGTGATTGACACTAGCTTCAGAAGATCTGAGGCTTTGTCTATCTCGGCCTAAGTGTCTGCCTGACCTAAGGTTCATATGCCTGGTTTATCTACCCCCTTGGTCCTAAGTACACTCACGTTGCAGGTTGTTTTGCACCAATCACTTTGTTCCTTTTTGTTGATTATTATGTTTATGAACTTGTCTGATATCACGTCGTCAGGAGTACTTAAATGAATTTCGCACTTGATAAGTGATCGATTCAAGTTTACTTTAGTCCCTTAGGGTTTTCGCACTAAGCCCTACTTAATGCTTGCACTTAGTTGATTAATTCTCTTGGACTTGAATCATGCCTATCGTAGCCCTAATTAATCACCACACCTAAGTCGTGCTTAGCCTAGGCTAGGAATTGACAAAGGAGGGTTGAGAGAACTTCCAACCTCAATTAGCTGGTTGACCAGACTGCTACACAAGCCCAGGAAGCCTTCTCCCAAGCTTGGTACTCACCCTTGCTAGCTTTCCTTGGAATGCCTTGCTTGCACACAATGTTCCTGCAAAAGTTCACAAGTCAATATAGCTCTATTACCACAAGGGATTGAAAGACACACATCAACATTTACAGGCCCCCTGGAGTAACTCATTGTACCCCCAAATCCTTATGACCACTTAGTCCCACCTAAAGGCCAACTTAAAAATACATGTTCTAAAACTCCGCGAGACCAAAATCTCCTCAATCAGAGTTCGTATGGCGACGTTATGACCATTCAGGCACTTAGGGGTCAAAACAGGCTCTCAAGGTTCAGGAATTTCCTCACTGGTTTCTAGGTCTTTTGCCCACTTCTAAGGCTCTAATGTCATCCCAATGTGTCCCAAAACTAAGCCCAGTTGTACCTCAATTCACTCATTTAATTCACTTCAAATTTTATGCATTAAGCCCATGTATCGCGATAGGTCGGGTTGAGGTGTCGCGATAGGTCGAGGTGTCGCGATAAGTCGGAGTGTCGCGATAGGTCGAGGTGTCGCGATACTTGGGAGTGTCGCGATAGGTCGAGGTGTCGTGATACTTGGGAGTGTCGCGATACTTGGGAGTGTCGCGATAGGTCGAGGTGTCGCGATACTTGGGAGTGTCGCGATAGGTCGAGGTGTCGTGATACTTGGGAGTGTCGCGACACTTGGGAGTGTCGCGATAGGTGGGGTCGGTGTGTCACGATACTCCGAGGTGTCGCGATGAGTCGTGAGTGTCGCGATACCTCGAGGTGTCGCGATAAGTCGTGAGTGTCGCGATACCTCGAGGTGTCATGATAGGTCGAGCTATGGTGAATTTTGTGGTTCTTTCTTGTGATCCTAGGTGCTCTCGGCCTGCGCAGTGTCGTGGTGCACTCAAAAACGTGATTAGTCAAAGTTTTCGAAGTGTCGTGATAGCTCGAGCTCGACGCCTCGGGGCCTGTGCAGAAAGATTCTGTACCTGCTAAGCTTGCTGGAGATGGTGATGGAGCTGGTACCTGCAAGAAACATGCAAAAAACACACAACACAAATGCACGCGCTCGCTCTCTCTCAAACTCGCACACAACAAATGAGGAGAATGACAAGGAAGAGGGAATATGTAGTGGATAAGGAGGTGGAGGTGGAGATGGAGGTGGAGATGGAGATGAGAAGAAAAACAGAAATTTACCTACTACTTACCATTCCAACGCGTCCTCGCTACGTCTTACCATCACACGCTCATCCTCAAAGCTCGAATCCCCGGCAACGGTGCCAAAGTTTGGTGTAGCTCAGTGATGAGTAGCACCTCCTTTAATGTCAATCCGGGAAGACATGAGGATGGTATGAAGACCTCAAGCAAGTGAAGGCACAAATGTGTGAGTGAGAAGCACACTAACATGCACACACATACACACACGCGCACACACCGCAAGAACCAAGAGAGTAAGACAATGGAATCACTTCTATTGCAACAAAGTTCTCATACAAGCTCAAAACTACAAGAAGCTCCTCCAAAATGAGCTCTCTAGCTCTATTTATAGTTTTTGACTAGCTTTGGCTCTGTCCAGACCTAGTGTCCGGCCTAGTTAAAAATTAGGTTCCAATGCTTATTTGAGGGCTCAAACGAGATCTAAAAAATATGAAAATTGGCAGGCAACTACTTCTAAAGCTCCCCAAGCTCGAGGACTTCTCGGCTTGTACAAAATGGAGCTACAAAAAGGTGAAATGATATTTACAAGGGTTTTTAGTGATAAGAATCACTTTTAAATGGTGTAGGGGTTTGAAAAAAAATAAAGGGTTGCCTTAGTGCTAGATCTGCATGTATGCCCGTATTTGCTTCTTCCCGTATACTGCCAACAATTGAGAAACTCGCTGAGAAAGTAGCTCAGAAGCTAGGAGTCTCTAGTAAAGAAATACCAAGGTATGTGCTAGTGAAAAGATGCTATACTTGTGGAGGTGACCATATGGTGAATGTATGTCCCATTCTGGCCCAACCCCAAGTGAACCCTAGTAACTAGTACTGCACCATAGAACCGAGGTATACCAATCACACCGCGCAAGATTGTCTATACAATAAGCAAGCAGTTAGGCAAACGTACCCACAACCATACCCTCAACAAGGAAGATACCAGAACCAGTATCCACCTCAACAATATGGTAGACCACAGCAACCCTAGCAACAATCCTATCAAACCCAACAAATGCCTCAACCTATGTTAGTGCAACAACCCCCTGCTCTAGCCAATGTGATTTTGGTAAAGTACACAGCTGCAGAAGAGAATCTGAATAAAGCCATAGTGCCAGTGACACCATTGCTTTCAGAAAGTGATCCCGGTGATCATAGTTTTGACTCTACTCACATTGATAGCACGTAGGCTTATTACATGCAGTCACATGAGCATGACGAGTCATACTATTATGAGGACTCGAGTGAACCGAGTGGGGAGCCTGAGTATGCAAATGTCATGTACACAAACCCCAACTCTAGAACTCAACCTAGGCAGGTACGACCCCCATTTCCTAGAGGACCATGCTTCAGATGTCAGGGAGATCACCTCATACGTGATTGTCCACTGCCTACCCCTACAGAACCCCAACCAGTGACAATTCACGGCTTCTGTCAGGATTGCGAAAAAGAGCATCTCTTACGAGATTGCCCGAAGAACCCCAATAACCTACCGAAAATCACTCCTATCAACGTCATTGGACTAGTACTAGACTCTATAGGAAGTGTAACTTCAACTGCCCCAGTGCAAGTAGTCACCTGCGCTCAAGCTTTGCAGCAAACTCAAGGAGTAGGGCAAGAAAAGAGTTCTGAGGTTAGTGAGACAGAGAGTATAACCAGGAAAAGGACAAGAGCTTGGAGAGATAGCCGGGAGAGAATGAAAAGACAATCGGCACAAAAAATGAGCGAACTTGAGGAAAGCTTGAGAGAAACAAAAGCAAAGATAAATGAACTTACTTCTCAAACTCAATCTCACACCACCCCTACACCACCGTTTCCATCTCCCACTAATCCATCACCTTCCATTCCCCAACCTTCTAATCCACCACACTTAACCCACCCACCATCGAGAATAGGATCAGTTCTAGCCGATCCCACTCCTGAGGATCTAGACCTGATGGTTAAAGCATATCAGGCCAGAATCCAAGAAGGGCCAAATGTGACAGATCATGAAAAATGTTACCCTAGAGCCGATCTAGAGATAGAGCGAACGAAGCTTTGTGCTAAGATGGTCGAATTGGTGCAAGCCATGTTTGAAGCCAGTGGCTTGTTCAATGGCTCTAGCTCCACTAGAACACCATTGCATTTTGATGGTCTATTAGATAGATTGGAAAGCTTACTTGGAAAGTCTGGAAAAGGAGCCTCCTCCGAGCTTAAGGAGAGTGCAAGTGATAGAATAAGCATTCCTCCCCAGGAAGCTTATGTGCCTAACTCCACTGAACGAGACAGTAAACAACACTAAAGTGCAGTGCAACCTCACTTTAGAAGAGCTACTCAAGGTTAAGCCTGAATTGTGGAAACATGTAGCTAAACAAGTGCCAAATGTAGTGAAATCTGGTTCCCAGGTAGGATCTCATAGAACAGTGCCAGAAATACCATTGGATAAGATAGGAGACATGAGCGAAGGAGAAGAAGGAAATACTTATCTCCCAGTTACGCATCGGGGATACACAACCAAAGCAATTTCGGACTCAGGTGCAGGAGTTGCAATTGCTACCACTTCCCTATGGAAGCATTGGGGCAAGCCAGCACTCAGGCTGACAAGGATGAAATCGCAAATGGCCGACGGTCATATTGAGAGGCCCTTAGGATTGCTAGAAGGAATAACTCTCACCACATGTGGTGTAGAGTTTGAGCATACTTTTGCTATATGTGACTTTAGCAAATACTAGGCCTATGAGATGATTTTGGGGAGACCATTTATGCGGCAGTTGCAAGTGGTACAAGATTGGGGAACCAATTCCTGGTACTTAGCAACACTTAGGTGTTACCACCAAAGTTAAACTCAAGGATTACTCTCATAGAGATGTACCCCCCATCCAATGGAATCCTATCCATAGAGCCAAAGATGATACTGAGTGAGTGCATTCCATAGGATCAGGATCCTTATGGATGCATGAAGAAACCCACTTATGGATGTGCAAGGTAGCAGTAGAAGAAGAGAAGAGAGAAAAAGCGAGAGAGGTAGGTGTGAAAGAAACCCATAGATCAATTCAAGACCCAGCCTATGCACCTCTAGTATTTCCTGACGAAGAGTTTGAACCTCATGGCTGGGCGGAAATTTTAGCAAAAATGGATGTAGCCATCAATGAAGAACAATGGACACCCCACTGTGACGAGGATGGCTATGACATTTTTGTCTTCTCCATAAAGCCACTTATGGGAGATTCGATTATGGAAGATTGTGAACCTAGCACTGACGCATTCCAGGATGCAAGTGACTCCGATTTAGAGTCAATCATTAAGGACCCCCAATTTGCATCAGATAAAGAATACTTCTATGAAGTAGAAGTTCACCCTCAGAGACATGAAGATCTCACGAATGATGTGAGACTAACCACACAAGTAACCGTGAAGAATGGGGCTAGGAAGAGGAAGAAGAGAGAAGTCACACAAGAAGAGGAAGAATCTTTGTTCGAGGTCCCTGAAAACTTTAAAAAATATGAGATAGACGATAGGAGATTCATGATAAGAATGCCCAAACGTGATGCACAAGCATGAGAGGCCTATGATAACAAAGAAACCACCAAGAAAATAGTGGTAGCCATAGAAGAGGGAGAGGAGAGATGCACGTACATAGGACACGACCTAAGTAAGGATGAGGAGGAGGAATTGATAGACTTGCTGAGAGAATACAGAGATGTATTCGCTTGGAGTTACAAGGACTTGAAGGGTGTAGACCCTAACATATGTTCACACATGATCCCCATGACCTCAGATGCTAGACCCTCTAAACAGAAGCCATGCACATACAATGACAACTATGCTGCGAAGATAAAAGAAGAGATAGATCGCTTGTTGAAGCTGGATTCATCTATGAAATCAAACACACTGAATGGGTATCTCCCATTATAGTGGTACCCAAAAAGAATGGAAAATTACATGTATGCATTAACTTGAAGAAGGTTAACACCGCCACTATCAGAGATAGTTATCCGCTTCCTATCACTGCACATCTATTAGAAAGTGTAGCAGAGAAGGAAGTGTACAACTTCCTAGATGGGTTCTCTGGTTACAATCAAGTAGCCATTGCACCAGAAGATCAGCATAAGATGGCTTTTGGCACGGAGTGGGGCATATTTGCTTTTCGGGTAATGCCATTTGGGCTTACCAATGCTCCTGGAACCTTTTAGAGATTGATGTGCCATGTATTTAAGAATTCTTGAGGAAGAATTTGGAAGTCTATGTTGATGATCTTTGTGCTCATTCCAACATTAGACAGACCCATATACTTGAACTCAGGCAAATCTTTGACAAATGTAGAGAATATCCAGTCTCCTTGAACCGAGAAAAGTGTGTTTTCATGGTCAAGCAAGGCAAGATTCTAGGACACATAGTGTCAAAGAATGGCATATCCACGGATGAGGAGAAAGTGAGAGCCATTGCAGAATTACCTAGGCCAAGGAATGTCAAGGAGGTACAAGCTTTCATGGGGCATTGTGGCGATTATCGCCGATTCATTCACATGTATGCCGTCATTGCAAAACCTTTGTATGCTCTTTTGACTAACTTTGAGTGGACTGATGAATGTGAGAACTCTTTCAAAGAGCTTAAACGAAAATTATGTTCAACATCAATCTTGACAACACGAGATTGGAACAAGCCATTTCATGTCCATGTGGATGCATCCAATTATGCTATTGGGTGTGTACTTGCCCAACCAACTAGTGAAGGTAATATGGATCTTCCAATTGCCTATGCTAGTAGACAGTTAAATGCAGCTGAACGAAATTATACCACCACTAAGAGAGAAGGATTAGGCATGGTATATGTGGTTAAAAAATTTAGACACTATTTGCTTGCAAATAGGTTTAAATTTTTTACTGATCATCAAGCACTTTTGTACTTGGTAAACAAGCCATGCAATACAGGTACATTAGTAAGATGGTTCCTCTTACTAATGGAATACGATTTTGAGGTAGTGGTGAGAAAGGGCAAGACTCACTTGAGAGCAGATCATCTCTCAAGGTTCACATCAGGAGAGGCCCCACAAGGAGTGTCAGATGACCTACCTGATGCTTACTTGTTTAATTTGGAAGTTGTACCACAGTGGGCCAAGACCTTAGTGCCAGTAGTGACATATGGGCCTAAACACCCAGTAGTAAACACTCAAGATAGGGAGGTGGTAAAAGCCCAGAAGTATCATATCATAGCAGGAAGTATGTACAAGCATATAGATCAAGGGATATTAGCATGTTGTGTGGAAGAGGATGAGTATGAAAAATGGTTGCAATTAGCACATGTAGGTGCATTAGAGCAACATTACTCAAGGCAACGAACCCTATAGACACTAAGGAGACTCGGAGTGCATTGGCACTATGGAAGCAGATCTCCATAAGATGTGTAAGAAATGCCCAGTCTATAGTGTTAGACCACCTATGGAGTACACTACTTTGTACCAAGTGTCTCTAATACCAAATTGGAGTGAACCATTGGTAGCCTTTCTGAGGACGAAAACATTCCCTCAAGACATGACTCTGGCTAGGAGAAGAAGTTTAGAACAAGAAGCCCTAGACTACTCACTCATTGGAGATAACTTATATAAGCCTGGTAAAGATGGGTACCTCAGATTATGTGTCCATGAGAGTGAATACTTCAAGATATTGGAAATTTCTCACCAAGGTGTAGCAGGAGGACACTTTTGACCAGATCGGGTATCAAGGCAATCCTATTTGCAGGATTATGGTGGCCAACCCTTCACATGGATGCACATACCTATGTGAAGAGGTGTGATGTTTGTCAGCGAACTTAGTATCCTATACGCAAAGATGAGATGCCACTTAAACCTATGATGGGTGGATGTGCATTCTCTAAGTGGGGAATAGACTTTGTCGGTCCTATTAATCCCCCAGATAAGAGTTCCCATGCGGAGTACATCATCGTGGCCATAGACTATCTGACCGAGTGGGTAGAAGTGAAAGCTACAATGAAGAACGATGCCCAAACGACAACTAAGTTCTTATTTGAGAATGTGTTCACTAGATATGGGCTACCAATAGAGCTAGTAGGTGATAGAGGGACTCACTTCTTGAATGAAGTCATTGAAAATCTTCTTGAAGAGTTCTTGGTGATACACAAGAATTCTGCCCCCTATCATCCACAAGCTAATGGGCAAGCCGAAAGCACAAACAAAATTCTATGCAACGTGCTTACCAAATTAGTGAATAAAAAACACTCTGATTGGGACAAACAGCTACACCACGCTGTTTGGGCCTACCGAATTGCCTATAAAACGGTACTCCAAGCCACACCCTTTCAGATGGTGTTTGGTCAAAATGCAGTGCTACCATTGGACTTTTTGATACCTACATTGAAAGTAGCACAAGAGCATGACTGGACAGGGCATGAGCTCTCCTCTAGAATCTTCAATCTTGAAGGATTAGGTGAAACACGATTGAGAGCTGCAACACGAATTTATGCATCCAAGAAGAGGCAAAAAGCATATTTCGACGCACATGTGAAGGATAAGGGCTTAAAAGCAAGAGACCTAGTCTTAGTCTACACTTTGAGGCAGCATGCACGGAAACTAGAGAAGAGAGGTTATGGACCTATGATCATAAATAGGATCTCAACGAGTGGAGCAGTTCAACTAGCTACATTAGAAGGTGATGTCCTCTGTAGTTACATCAGTGGATGCAGAGTCAAATTATATCAAGAACCCCTCACAGAGGAGATGTTAAATCGACTCAATGCTGCAAAGAAACGTAAAGAAGAGTAAAAGCAAATTCGACAAGAAGCACAAGCAGAGGCATTAGAGCGAATCCGAAGAATGAAGTTGAGGAGAAAGGGTAGAGATCAACCTAGAACAGATGACTATGCGGACCCAGGATATCATATGGCTATGTGCGAAGTCTCAGGTGTAAGTCCCCATAGAATAATTGATCGACGTCCTTTTGTAACCTTAGAGATAGGACAAGGAAAGAGTGCAAGGACTGTATGGGCCTTGATTGACTCAGGTGCAGCCACTAGTGCTGTTAGAATTTCTTACTCTCGGGAGTTGAAATTAACTGTCAATTCTATAGAGGCGTACCTTATAGGATTGGGAGGTGTGGAAACCCCTTGCATGGGTGAGGTTGACCTTCCCCTCTACATTCAAGATGTTTTAATGACAGTTAAAGTACTAGTGTGCGAAGATGAGGACCTCACTGAACCTCTTGTCTTGGGCCAAGATTGGATCTATGATCATGCAGTCAACCTCAACCTAAGAAGTGGACTTCTTTAGGCTTGGGTAGGCCAAATCCGCCTCATGATTGAATTAGAAAATCAAGCATTCACGCCATTAGGAAAGGCACCAACTCCTGGTCCCTCTAGGAACCCACATGAAGATAACGATGCTATTCTTGTCCAAAGTTCTATGGTGTAGAGGACTATCACTCGTGACGAAGGTACAGAAGTCAATGTGGAGTTCCCAATTGTTCCAAAGAAGATTAGAGAAAGGCAGGTCAGGCAACACATGACACCGAGGAGGCCGATGATCAAAAAGCGTGAACACCAACATGTGCAATATGAAGTACCTCATGGTATGAAGCAGATCTGGATACACAAGGGCAGAACTCCCACGATTCTAGAGATAGGTTCTCAAAGATGCACTAAACCAGTGACACCGCCGAAGAATACAACGAAGGAGTCCCCTAGGCAACACTCTAGACATACCATTTCGATTTGGGTCCCGAAGCGGTCAATGAAGGCTATTCCCAATGCTAGACAGATATGGGTGCCTAAGGCTTGCTTGCGAGCCATGAGCCTCAAGCTCTTCTAGGAGGCAGGGCCACTGATGAAGGACAAGATACATATGAGGAACCCCCTCTGGCATGGATAAACAAGTAGAAGAGATGGGGCCAACTCACGAAGAATGCATATCCACTCAGATGATGGCCATGAAAACTATTGAGGAGGCAATACTTCAATCGGAGTATTTTAGACACTTGGCTCCTAGACGACTGATAACCAGTTCCGAGTTACAATATAAGCCCTACTTTGTACTATTGGTAGACAATAACATTGAGATCAAACGAGTCACCAATAAGTACCCTTCTTTTGCAACATAGTTCCAACCAGAGGACATCCCAGAAGAAGCCAGAAAAGGTTCCATATTTCAACCACTCTGGCGGCAAAAGTTATTGGAGACCTATCCAAAAATGCTACGAACATGAGATCACGCTCCCATGCATTTAAAGTATAATCCTTGCTTTGGGCTAGTGCAATGAAGAATATCATGGAAAGCATTTGCCATAAAACTTTAGAACAATGCTAATTGCAAACAATGGCTCAATTACCCCTCCATTGCACCACCAACAGGCACACCAACCATAGCCTACATGATGGCTACTATCAAACACTAGCTGCCATGCTTACAACCCATGCCCAATGTTGCTGCTCAAATGATACTGAAGATCCTGGACATGATGCAGATAGTACTCAAGACTTTCCGCAATGTACACAACATCCAACCTCCAATTCTGGGCTTTATAAACAATAATTATGACTTACTCTATGATATGAGCACTACCCCAAGTATCGGGTTGCTTATGCGTGGCATGCGAGGATCAGATATCTCCCTGCTTGCTATAAGCAAACCTTTGATGATATGTTCACCACGGGGTTTTGGGAATCTCACTCGGAGGTGTTCGCGCCACGACCAACCCATCTCCTACAATTATTTGCATGCGAACCAACTATGCACTCAGAGATCTATACAACACCACAACGTGACATTCCGGGCACGGTTAATTGGGATGTGTTGGAACTGAAGGACTCACCAGGCAAGGAAGCTTAAGAAGGGAGTCAGAGAGAAGAGAAAGCACAAGCAGACAGGGTAGTCAACGACGATCTGGCAAGTAGGCCAATATTTTTTTCAGGGCACTAAAGCATATCGAAGAGGTGGACATGCAAGGAGAAGGAGCAAGTAGGGAGACTAAAGATATGTATGTCAAACCGTTAGAAGAAAATCCCTACAACAATAGTGATTTTCATCACTAAAAACCATTGTGAATACCATTTCATATTTTTGTAGCTCCATTTTGTGCAAGCCAAGGAGTCCTTGAGCTTGAGGAGCTTTAGAAGTACCTACCTGTCAGTTTTCACATTTTTTAGACTTCGTTTGAACCTCCAAATAGGGTAGAGAACCTAATTTTTAACTAGGCCGGACACTAGGTCTGGACAAGGCCAAAACCTAGTCAAAAACTATAAATAGAGCTAGAGAGCTCATTTTTGAGGTTAGCTTGTAATTGATTTGGATTTGTATGAGCTTTTGGAAAGTAATCTAAGAACTCCATTGCTTCTCACTCTTGGTCTTACCGTGTGTGCGTGTGTGTGTGTATGTGTGTGCATGTTGGTGTGCTTCTCACTCACGCACTTGTGCCTTCACTTGCTCGAGGTCTTCATACCATCCTCACGTCTTCCCGGATTGACATTAAAGGAGGTGCTACTCATCACTGAGCAACACCAAATTTTGGCGCCGTTGCCGGGGATCGAGCTTTGAGGACGAGCGTGTGATGGTAAGACGTAGATTTGAGATGTTGGCATTGTAGGTAATCTCTTTACTTTTCCTATTCTTCTCTTTCTTACCTCACCATCATCATCATCACCATCTCCCACCTCCATCTCCATCATCGCGAAAATTTTCAGTTTTTGATTATATCACCTTCTCCACCTCATTTCCCTCATTCCACTTGTGAGAGAGAGCGATATTGTGTGCGTTGTTTTTGCATGTTTCTTAAGCTTTCTGGCAGGTACTGGCAGCATCATCATCTCCAACACTCCGCGCAGGTATGAAACGTCACGAAACTGTCTCTATGTCGCAGACCTCTGTCGATCGCGATCGATAGAAAAATCGCCCATTTGGTAAAACAAAGTGCACCACCATAATCTACATGATGAGCACATTCCAAATCACTAAAAACAGTTAGAAAATTCGGTGTTTCTCTGTCAATCGCGATTGACACCGTCGATCACGACCGACAGCCACGACCGACAGATCTTGTCAATCGCGACCGACAGACCTGTCGATTGCGACTGACAGACCTCATGATCGACTGACTGCCACGTAGGATCCTGTCAATCGCGATTGACACCGTCGATCGCGATCGACAGCCACGACCGACACCTCTGTCAGTCGCGATTGACAACGTCGATCGCGACCGATTGAATTTCAACGATTGATTGACTTTCTCGCGTTGCCACGTGTCCATCGCGACGGACACAGCCCGATCGACTGAATTCACGTTGAAATTTTCAGAAAAAGTGTCGATCGCGATTGACACCATCGATCGCGATTGACAGGACTCACGACTGACTCTATCGATCGTGATTGACACTGTCAATCGCGATTGACGTGTCGATGGCGACCGACAGGCCCCGACGGACACCTCTGTCAATCGCGATTGACAGACCTGTCGATCGCGATTGACAGGCTTTTTCGGCCAAATTTCTAGGGTTTTTTCTTGCATCTTTTTGGGGTAATTTTGGGCATAATTAGCAAGCCATTAGTGATTTTTGAGGTCCCTACACATGTATTTTTGAGAAAAATCCTATGGCCTGTTAGCCTATTTGAACCCTGTTTTAGCACCAGAACCCTGAACTGTCATAACTTTCTCATACGAAATCCGTTTGCTGTGATTCTTGTTTTGTTGGAAAGCTCGTGGGGAGTACAACCAAAACTTCCACTGGTTAGGTTAAATTAAGATCAGGATTATTAGATAGGGTATTTTGAAGTTGACCATACCCCGGGGGAACAAAATTTAGGGATCTCTAGAAGTGTTTTCCAAAAAATCATAGTGCAAATTGGTGTTTGTGTTACATGAATGAAAGTAATTAGTTCTGTTTTTGGAATTTAAGTCTTGAGCTAATCTTGGGACTGTTACAGGTCTATTGAGAACAATTGAGAGCATCCAAAGCAAGGGCTTTGTGCAAGCTTGAGAATCGGGTTCTCGAGCACTAACGAACAAGGGATCAGCAAGAAAGGTCGAAATATTCTCAACTCCCTTTGTCAATTCCTAGCTTAGGCTAAGTTCGAGTAGTGCTAGGAGTAAGTTAGGACACGATAGGCACGTGACAAGTCAAAGACTATCTAAGGAATCAAGTTCAAGAGATAACCTGTGTGTGACCGAGAAATTTAAAGGAAAAGACTTAACGAGGAACGATCAACTTCAAGTGCGGAAATACACTCAAGTATACCTGATGACGTGATTTCTGACAAAAGCATAAACACGGCAACCACTAAAAAGAATCAAGTAACTGATACAAAAGAACTCAGCAACGAGGTTGAACTTGGGCAAATTTGGGCAATTCAATTAGGCTTATGAACCTTAGATCAGGACGGCATCTAGTAAGGGATAGACAAAGCCTTAGGTCTTCAGAGGCTAGTGTCAATCATACTGCTAGGTCTTGGGCCCAGCAGTTGAGCCACCACTCGCATTACCCTAGCCTAAGACTAGCGAATCAGAGATGTCTCAAGGCATGGACAAACCTACAAGAAGTTCAGGAGTGCCATATCTGTATAGGGTGGAAGGCCCCTACAAGACGCAGTTGGAATACCTTAGGACCAACCTGACCAGTCCATAGGACTAGAGCACCCAACTGTCAAGTTTGAAAACGGAGCATACCTAGACAAGGAGGGGACAATATATGTAGTCACCAGTCACCCAGATAGGACAGATGAATTTGGGAATGTGATCTCAAAAGCGGATTTGGGTGACCTGGAGCAAGGAAACATGGGTATAGAGCCTAGGACCCCTCGAGGAAAATCTGTTCTTACTAGAATCCTCAATCCCGAGTGGGTTCCCCAGGACAACAAGAGTATAGATCTGCTTCTAAACCAAGAGACTGACGAATCCTTTTGGAGGTATAAATCTGATCGGCCAAATGATATAGGAACAATCATGATCTATGAGTTTAAAGATCCAGATAGCCCAGGCAGAGTGACCTACCTAGATCACGCCTCAGAGAGGATCTTTGTGGTTACAGAACATGATAGACATGCCTACACTTGGAAGGGTGAATTTGTTTTCCCCCAACCCAGATTGAACGTGTCCTATGGTCACCCTGGAGCTGGAACATCCCAAGCTCATGGAACTCAAAGAGACAGAAGTAGAGATAGGCCAGAAGTAAGCTTTGCCAACCCAGGGGGCAGAGAAAGAACGAGGACGGAAACAAATAGAGTAGAACCTGATGTACTTAGAGCTCCCAGGAATCAAAGAAATGCATATGAGTTCCCTCTACCACGACCTAGAGAGCACACAAGGACTTTGAGACCGACTCAGCTAGTTAAGTCCATGAAGAACTACTTCGATTGCACTGGAGATCCATACGATCATGTGGCTGACTTTAGGCAAGTCTTGAGAGCTGAACAAGTGGAAGATTTGTTCACGCAGTACAATGCCTTTGGTCTAACCCTTAGGAACACTGCCCTGACATGGTTTCAACCACTAAACTAAAGGCAGTTCAGGAGCATAGACCAACTTCTAGAGGCCTTCATTATCAAATTCTCTAAAAGTGGCATAAGACATAACACTTCCTCGCTGATTCACAGCTTCAGGCAAACCCCTCAAGAAACCGTGAGACTTGCAGGAAGAAGATTTAGGCAATACTTAGAAAGATGCCCTGTTTTAGAGCTACCCACACCAGCGAAGCAAGTGGCTTTATTCTTGGATGGATTGCTAAGTACCAAATTGAGATCTTATGTGTACTTGAAGGACCCTAGGACCATAGAAGAGTGTGTACGCATGTGCATTGACATCGAGGATAACCTAGGGGAGGAGTTAGAGCTTTCCAAGATATACAAAGATTCGGATAGTGCCTCTAGCCTCTCGTCCACGCAATCCACATCAATTGAGGAACTTGCAGAGAAAGTAGCTAAGAAATTAGGTGTCACTAGCAAACAGATCCCAAGGTTTGCCCCTGTGAAAAGATGTTATACTTGTGGTGGTGACCACATGGCGAATGTATGTCCCATTATGGCTCAACCCCAAGTAAATCCTAGTAGCCAGTACTGCACCATAGAACGGAGGTACACCAATCACACCGCGCAAGATTGCCCCTACATTAAGCAAACCGTTAGGGAGACGTACCCACAACCATACCCTCAACAAGGAAGATACCAGAACCAGTACCCACCTCAGCAGTATGCGAGGCCTCAACAAACCTACCAACCCTACCAAAACCAACAAAGGCCTCAGCCTCTGCTAGCACAACAACCCCCTGCTCCAGCTAATGTGATTCCCGTAAAGTATGCTGCTGCAGAAGAGAACCTGAATAGAGCCATAGTCCCAGTGACTCCATTGCTTTCAGAAAGTGACCCGAGTGACCATAGCTTTGATTCTACACATATTGATAGTCCCCAGGCTTACTACATGCAATCTCCTGAACATGGTGAGTCCTACTACAGTGAGGAACCAAGTGAACCTAGTTGGGAGCCAGAGTACACAAATGTAATGTACACAAACCCTAACTCTAGACCCCAACCTAGACAGGTAAGACCCCCATTCCCTAGAGGACCATGCTACAGATATCAGGGAGATCACCTCAGTCGTGATTGCCCCTTACCTCCACCTACACAACCCCAGTCAGTGACAATTCAAGGCTTTTGCCAAGAGTGTGGAAAGGAGCATCTCTTACGAGACTGCCCTAAGAATCCTAATAATATGCCAAAAATCACTCCTATTAACGTTATTGGGTTAGTAGTAGACTCTACAGGAAGCATGAAGTCCACTGCACCAGTACAGGTAGTCACTAGAGCTCAGGCATTGCAGCAAAACCAAGGGGTAGGCCAGGAAAAGAGCCCAGATGCTAGTGAAATGGAGAGCATGACAAAGAAGAGGACTAGAGCTTGGAGAGATAGTCGTGAAAGAATGAAAAGGCAATGGGCAAAAAAGATGAGTGAACTCGAGGAAAGCCTCACAGAAACAAAGGCCAGGATAACCGAACTCACAGCTCAAACTCCCTCTCACACTGCCCCACCTCCATCACCTCCACCATTCCCATCTCCATCCAACCCGCCTCACCTAAGCCCACCACCCCCTAGAGTAGGATCAGTCCTAGCATATCCCACTCCCGAGGACCTTAATATGATGCTTAAAGCATATCAGGCCAGAATCCAAGAAGGGCCAAACGTAACTGATCATGAAAAGTGCTACCCTAGAGCAGAATTAGAGCTAGAACGAACCAAAATTTGTGCTAAGATGGTGGAATTGGCTCAGACCATGTTTGAAGCCAGTCGCCTATTTAACATCTCTAGTTCAGTGAAGACACAGTTGCACTTTGATGGACTGTTAGAAAGAATAGAGAAGCTAATTGCACAATCAGAAAAGGAACCCGCCTCTCAACACAAGGACAAGGCAAGTGAAAGGGCAGGTCTTCCTACCCAGGAAGCCTATGTGTCTGAAGCCTATGTGCCTAACTCTACGGAGCCGGACACATCTTCTTCTATGAATCGGTTCACACCAGAATTCCTACGAGAGATTCAAGAAGACAAATGGGCTAAAGAAAGTGAAGTCCCTCCTCCTATTGAACTTGTGGATGATGCACACGACTAATTCCCACAAGACATCCCATCCATTTATGAGGAGCAAGAGAGCACCCAATCTCAGGAAAGATTAGACTTTGAGTCTAACTCTCTGCAAGAATTACCCCACTTCACAGGCTCCTCGGAAGCTAAGTCCACTTGTATGAGAGCACCCACGGTCATGGTACGAAATGAGGATTCAGTCATACCTAGGAACACAGAGGTAGTGAAAAACACTAAAGTACAGTGCAACCTCACCTTAGAAGAGCTACTCAAAGTGAGGCCACAGCTATGGAAACATGTAGCCAAACAAGTACCAGAGATAGCAAAACCTCGTTCCCAGGTAGGATCCCAGAGAAAAGTGCCAGAAATACCATTGGACAAGATAGGAGACATGAGTGAGGGCGAAGAGGGAAACACATATCTTCCTATCACCCATCAAGGGTACACCACCAAGGCCATTTTAGACTCAGGTGCAGGAGTCGCGATTGCTACCACTTCCCTATGGAAGCGTTGGGGCAAGCCAGCACTCAAGCCCATGAGGATGAAATTGCAAATGGCCGATGGTCACATAGAGCGACCCTTAGGGCTGTTAGAAGTAATAACGCTCACCACATGTGGTGTTGAGTTCGAGCGTACATTTGCTATATGTGATTTTAGCAAAAATCATGCCTATGAAATGATCTTGGGACGACCCTTTATGTGACAATTGCAAGTGGTACAGGATTGGGGAACCAATTCCTTGTACGTGCAACACTTAGGTGTTACGACCAAAGTGAATCTCAAAGATTACTCTCATAGAGATGTCCCTTCTATCCAATGGAATCCCATCCATAGAGCCAAAGATGATACAGAATCGGTGCATTCCATAGGGTCAAGATCCTCATGGACGCATGAAGACACCCACTTATGGATGTGCAAAGTAGCAGTAGAAGAAGAGAAGAGAGAGAAAGCCAGAGAGGTAGGTGCAAAAGAAACACGTAGATCAATTCAAGACCCAGCCTATGCACCTGTAGTCTTTCCTGACGAAGAATTTGAACCCCACGGCTAGGCAGAAATCCTAGCTACAATGGATGTAGCCATCAATGAAGAACAATGGACACCTCACTGTGACGAAGATGGCTATGACATTTCAGTCTTCTCCATAGAGCCAATCATGGGAGAGGCAGTGTTAGAAGAGTGTGAACCTAACCCTGATGCATTTGAGGATGCAAGTGACTCCGATCTAGAGTCAATCATTATGGACCCACCTTTTGCATCAGATGAAGAATACTTCTATGAAGTAGAATTCCAACCCCAGAGGCACGGAGAGCTTACAAATGATGTAAGGCTAGCCACACATGTAACCCCTAAGGAAGAAGGAAAGAAAAGGAAGAAGACAGAAGTCACACCAAAAGAAGAAGAGTCTTTGTTTGAGGTCCCAGAAAATTTTAAGAAGTATGAGATAGATGACAGGAGAGTCATGATCAGAATGCCTAAACGAGAGGCGCAATCAGGGGAGGCCTATGATAACAAAGAAACCACCAAGAAAGTAGTTGTAGCCATCGAAGAAGGAGAAGAAAGATGCACGTACATAGGCCATGACCTGACGGAAGACGAAGAGCACGAATTGATAGCCTTGCTAAGAGAATACAGAGATGTATTCGCTTGGAGTTACAAGGATTTGAAGGGTGTTGATCCAGACATATGCTCACACACTATCCCCATGACCTTAGATGCCAAACCCTCCAAGCAAAAGCCATACACATATAATGATAACTATGCTGCTAAGATCAAAGAGGAGATAGATAGACTGGTTGAAGCTGGATTTATCTATGAAATTGAGCACACTGAGTGGGTATCCCCCATCGTAGTGGTGCCCAAGAAAAATGGAAAGCTGCATGTATGCATTAACTTGAAGAAGGTCAATGCAGCCACAATTCGAGATAACTATCCGCTTCCTATCACAGAACATCTCTTAGAAAGAGTAGCAGGCAAGGAAGTGTACAGCTTCCTTGATGGATTTTCAGGCTACAATCAAGTAGCCATAGCTCTAGAAGATCAGCATAAGATGGCTTTTGCCACTGAATGGGGCATTTTTGCCTTTCGTGTAATGCCATTTGGGCTCACCAACGCTCCTGCAACCTTTCAGAGACTGATGTGCCACGTGTTTAAAGAGTTCTTGAGGAAAAATTTGGAAGTCTATGTTGATGACCTATGTGCTCATTCCAACATTAGACAGACACATATACCACAACTCAGACAAATCTTTGACAAATGCAGAGAATATCAAGTCTGCCTGAACCCAGAAAAGTGTGTTTTTATGGTCAGGCAAGGCAAGATTCGAGGACACATAGTGTCAAAGAATGGCATATCCACTGATGAAGAGAAAGTGAGACCCATAGCCGAATTACCTAGGCCAAAGAATGTCAAGGAAGTACAAGCTTTCATGGGGCATTGTGGTTACTACCGCCGGTTCATTCACATGTATGCTGTCATTGCAAAGCCCATGTATGGACTTTTGACTAACTTTGAGTGGACTGACGAATGTGAGAATTCCTTCAATGAGCTTAAATGGCGATTATGTTCAGCACCAATCTTGACCACACCAGATTGGAATAAGCCTTTCCATGTTCATGTGGATGCATCCAATTATGCTATTGGATGTGTACTCGCACAACCTACCAGTGAAGGTAATATGGATCTTCCAATTGCCTATGCCAGTAGACAGTTGAATGCAGCTGAACGAAAATATACCACCACTGAGAGAGAAGGATTAGGCATGGTATATGCGGTTAAAAGTTTAGACATTACTTGCTTGCAAATAAGTTTAAATTTTATACTAACCATCAGGCACTACTATATCTTGTGAACAAGCCATGCAATACAAGAAGATTAGTAATATGGTTTCTCTTGCTAATGGAATATGATTTCGAAGTTGTGGTAAGGAAAGGGAAAACTCACTTGAGAGCAGACCATCTCTCTAGGCTCACATCTAGAGAAGCCCCACAAGGAGTGTCAGATGATCTTCCTGATGCTTACTTGTTTAATTTGGAAGTGGTGCCGCAGTGGGCTAAGCCATTAGTGCCAGTATTGACGTACGGACCTAACCACCCAGTAATAAGCACACAGGATAAAGAGGTAGTCAAAGCCCAAAAGTATCACATCATGGCAGGAAGTGTGTACAAGCACACAGATCAAGGGATCTTGGCTTGTTGTGTGGAAGAGGATGAGTACACTAAATGGTTGCAATTAGCACATGTAGGTGCATTAGAGCAACACAACTCAAAGCAACGAACCTTACAGACACTAAGGAGACTCGGAGTGCATTGGCCGACTATGGAAGCTGATGTTTAAAAGTTGTGCAAGGAGTGCCCAATCTACTGCATTAAACCACCGGTGGAACATGCCACTCTTTATCAAGTGTCCATAGTGCCAGATTGGAGTGAACCATTAGTAGCCTTCTTGAGGACAAAAACATTCCCTCTAGACATGACTCTGGCTAGGAAAAGGAGTTTAGAACAAGAAGCCCAGGATTACTCACTCATTGGTGATAATCTATACAAGCGTGGTAAAGATGGTTACCTAAGACTATGTGTCCATGAAAGTGAATATCTCAAGTTCTTGGAAACTGCTCACCAAGGTGTAGCAGGAGGACACTTTGGACCAGATCGGGTGATCAAGGCAATACTATTTGCGGGCTTCTGGTGGCCGACCCTTCACATGGATGCACATACCTATGTGAAACGGTGTGATGTTTGCCAAAGAACTCAGTATCCTATACGCAAAGATGAGATGCCACTGAAACCTATGATGGGTGGACGTGCATTCTCTAAGTGGGGAATAGACTTTGTAGGTCCTATTAATCCCCCAGCCAAGGGTTCACATGCTGAATACATCATTGTTGCGACAGACTATCTAACAAAGTGGGTAGAGGTAAAAGCCACAACGAAGAACGATGCTCAAACAACAGCTAAGTTTTTATTTGAGAATGTGTTCACTAGATACGGGCTACCTATAGAGCTAGTTAGCGATAGAGGCACTCACTTCTTGAATGAAGTTATTGAAAATCTGCTCCAAGAATTCTTGGTAGTACATAAGAAGTCTGCCCCCTATCACCCTCAAGCTAATGGCCAGGCTCAGAGCACCAATAAGATCTTATGCAATGTACTGACGAAATTAGTGAACAATAAACGCTCTGATTGGGACAAACAGCTACACCACGCTGTTTGGGCATACCGAGTCGCCTACAAAACTGTACTCCAAGCCACTCCCTTTCAGATGGTATTTGGCCAAAATGCAGTGCTACCATTGGACTTCTTAATACCTACATTGAAAGTAGCACAAGAGCATGAATGGACGGGTCATGAACTCTCCTCTAGACTGTTTGACCTTGAACAATTAGGAGAAACAAGATTGAGGGCGGCTGCAGGGATATATGCAGTTAAGAAACGACAGAAGGCATACTTTGATGCCCATGTTAAGGATAAAGGTTTGAAGGCAGGCAACCTAGTACTGGTCTACACTTTGAAACATGCGAGGAAACTAGAGAAAAGAGGCTACGGACCCATGATCATTAATAGAATCTCAACAAGTGGAGCAATGCAACTAGCCACATTAGAAGGCGATGTTCTCCCAAGATACATAAGCGGATGCAGGGTCAAGTTATATCAGGAACCTCTCACAGAGGAAATGCTAAGCCGACTCAATACTGCTAAGAAACACAAAGAAGAAGAAAAGCGAATTCGAGACGAAGCTCAAGCAGAAGCTTTAGAGCGCATACGGAGAATGAAATTAAGAAGACAAGGTAGAGAGCAACCTTGGTCAGATGCATATGCAGTTCAAGGATATCATGTGGCTATGTGTGAAGTTTCCGGTGTTAGCTCTCATAGGATAATTGATCGACGTCCTTTTATGACCTTAGATATAGGACAAGGAAAGGGTGCAAGGACTGTGAGAGCCTTGATTGACTCAGGTGCAACCACTAGTGCTGTTAAATTGTCTTACTGTCACGAGTTGAAATTAACTGTCAATCCTATAGAAGCATATCTCATAGGATTGGGAGGTGTGGAAACCCCTTGCATGGGTGAGGTGGAACTTCCCCTCTATATTCAAGACGAAGCAATGACAATCAAGGTACTAGTGTGTCAAGATGAGGACCTCACGGAGCCTCTTGTTTTGGGTCAGGACTGGATCTATGATCATGCAGTCAACCTAAACCTAAGAAGTGGACTTCTTCAGGTATGGGTAAATCATAGTCGAATTACAGTTGAATTGGAAAAATGAGGCACTCAAGGAACTAGGTAAGGCACGAACTCCTCGTCCTTCCAAGGACGCACATGAAGTTGACAGTGCTATTCTTGTCCAAAACTGTATGATGCAGAAAGAGGATTGTCTCAACAACGGAGTCAAGGATAAGACGGCACTCCCTTCTATTCCAAAGGCCCGAGGGATGCAGCAACCAAAGGCAGATCAAATACAGAAGAAGCAGGGCACTACCAATACTGGAGGCCAAAAAAAGGAGCAAAGCAGATTGTTTCAACTGTTGAAACAAGTATGGATGCGGAAAGGTGAACACCCTGTTGCAACCAGGCCAATCCCATGGCCAAAGCCTCTTATTAGTAGTCAACAACACGACACTAATAAGAAGTCTTTCATAAAATCTTCTGTGAAAGTGAAGTCTATTTGGGTACCCAAGAAGTCAATGAAGGCCAACCCACAATCACGACAAATCTGGGTGCCTAAGGCTTGCTTGCGGGCTCAAATAGCTACACCGAGGCCACACCCGGTACAACATGTTTCACTCACTCGAACATCCTATGCCCATTCTTATACATCACGCATGGACATATATTCTTCATGAGCACAAGTGGAATCACTTGTGAATGGGTCCCTAAAAAGCCTCATTTTCAAGTAGATACCCCTATCAAACTCTTCAGAGTCTCCACAAAATCAAGATCAAAGCCCATCCACTACATTTGGCAACCTAAAACTTGTAATAAACCCCCAGACCCCAGTTGTAAATCCATGCCCACCTACTAACTACATCACTCTTTCACTACATCATTCCACTTAGTTCTTAGGTCTACCCAATTCCTAACTACACACACAAGCACAGAGCACTTAATAACCTACTAATCTCTCCCGAATCTCATGTTAATGTTGTAATGGGGACAAAAACGGTTCTATCTTGTCCTTTACAATGTTAACACATGTTTCTATATTCTCACAGAATCAGGAGGCAAGAAGTAACATGGCAGATACGGCAGGAACTAGCTCCCAGGCAGGCACCAGCCCCCAAGTCGTGGACATTGAAAGTCTTCCCATTGAGGAGGAACTGAAGGAATGCCCAGTGGCATTGAGGGCATTACACGCCATACCGGTTCAGAATCCTCCACACGGGCACACAATGCCTATCAGCAAAAACTCACATTGGTTCAGTGACGTGGCAGGACCCCTAGGTGAAGGCACTTACATGTGGGAGGCCGAGATAGAATTCAATGGGCGCTGGGGCAGATATCACTTTTTCACCAGGGAATTTGAGAGACTGCAGAATAATGAAGGATTGAAACCTATATGGAAGAAGGCGGGACTCTACGATTACTTCAAATTCCAATTGCCAAAGCCCGATTTTCTAAGGTGCTCTTATTTAATTAGTACCCTCACTCCGAGCAAAGACAAAAAGGGATACAACTCCTTTGTCCTCCCATCTCTCACAAGGGGCAATGAACTGAAGCGTTTCAGGTTGACTATCAATTTGGTAAGGGAAGCTCTAGACATGAAAGGTATGCACATTCCCACAAAGAAAGAGACTATGGTCCCTGACAATATGAAGAACAGGAATTTGACGAAATTAAAGGACATGGTGGCAATGACACCTACGATTGCCATTCATTTGCGAATGGTCATGCAGCATTTCGCATTTCCCGCTCAGGAGAGGTTCACAATGCCACCTAAGAAGATATGGTTTAGTCTATACTTGGCTGATGCCTTCGATTTGACAATGAACATGCCCCACTAGATTATCGACCAAATCCACTTGGCTCATCAAAGGTGGTATAAGAAACAAAAGTCTATACTGTATGGGTGCTGTGCCCTCACCAGGATTGTGTATAGATGTCTGGCTTATGATGTGCCAGTGTAGAGGGCATTAAATTGGAGCAGGGTACAGGAATTCCAACGTAGACTATCAACAGCAGGACTGCCATCTAAAAAAATGAGAGGCGTAGTTCAGATGCCCTGTGCACAACCTCGTGGTGCGACATTGATGCCAGAGACAACTCCACGACTTCCAAGGTGGGTACAACCCTTCACTATCAGATTACCAAGACACAGCACTGATGGACCTAATCTGGTGTTCCCACCTGTACCAACCGACCTAGAGTTTCCTCACGGATTCACTTTAGAAGACCTAACTGATGAGGAGGTAGCCAGAATCATAGAGGCTGTTAATGCGGAAGTCGAAGTAGAGCAAGCTAGTGGACAATTAACTACTACAGAACAACCCCATCCCAGACAACCAGATGTCGTCGATGTGGAGAGTGAAGAAGAAGAAGAACAAGAGGAGGAACATGATGGACAATCCGAGGAAGAAGAGGAGGAATATGACCAGGAAGCTCTGCAGGTACTTGAAGGTGCCCTAGCTTATACGAAGGCATTGAAGAAGCTCTATGATACCATGAACAGAGTTCAAGAGAAACATAGACTGTCCCTAGCAGCAGGCAAGGCCCTCATGAATCAAATCCTTGAGGAGGAAGGCGTAGAGGAGCAATACCGCGCCACTCTTGACATGATATCTGAGGCTTTAGGTGTACCTGAGACGGTGCATACCGCCCTTGCACTAGCACGAAGAACGGAGCGAAGATACGGCAGACGCCCCCCTCGAGCAGGAAAGCAAATGAATGTATTAGTATCTGAACCACAAGGCACATCCACAACCACGGGCACCGCACACACCGTTTAGGATATCGAGGAAACCCATATATCAAGTGCACCTCTGTCACGCCCTTTGCCACCCCTGCCTCCAACTCCACCACAGTCACCTCCCACTACCAGTGTAACCACTACTATCATCGCCTCTGAGTCCACTACCCATACCGAAGCACAGACAGTCAGTCAACCCACACACCCAATCTCCACCTCTTTTGTCTATACGGCCACTGAAACAGTAATTCTAATTGCAGCCACAGAAAATCTCATTCCCCCAATTACACTTCCGAGTAGTTCATATTCACAATTGCACACACCACTGTACACTTTCACCACTATCACCGCACCCACAATTCCACTATTACAATCACTCCCACTACTGCATCTACTGTTGATTTTATGGACATCTCACCCACCTCCGCACCTCTCCCTCCCCCCATACACCCACCATCTCCCATTCCCCCACCTCCCACTTCACCATTTTCCAGCACCGCATCCACAATTCCATTCCCCTTCCCCTTTCCCTTCCCTTCGGCATTCAACACCCTTCCCGCATCCACCCCTATTAATAATGTATTTAATAATATGTATCAGTGTATGTCGCAACTACAACAGCACTACCAGCATCTTGATAACCAACATACGTGACTCTTTCAAAGTCATGAGGAACTTCAACTACGCTTCATTGATCTCGAAAGGGAAAAGCGGCTACTACAACAACAGCATGCCACCTTACAGGAACAACACGAACAATTAGTAGCCAACCCACCCCAGTCAGATGCAGAAGAAAAGAAACAAATGGATGATTTGCTGCACTCCCAAATAACGGAGAATCTCAAGCTCAGACGCAATCTGGCCCTCCTACGAAAACACATGTCTACAGCACTCGAAGAGAATAAACGGCTACAGAAACAGAATGAAGAGAACTTGGAAGCAGCCATGGAGGGTTCCCCTTAGGAAATCGACCCAGAGAAATTCAAGGCCATTCCCTCAGAGAATATGCAAATTGTGTTAGAAACCCATGCGGACCTCCTGGAGGCCCATGCAGCATTAGAACGAGAAAGAGATGACCTACTTAAGCAACTGGCAACTTAGCAGGAGTTACCAAGCAAAGTCACTGCCACAGACGACACATCCGAAGAAGTCACAAAACTCAGAGCAGAACTCGAAGAATTACGCAATAAAGTCATGCAATATGAGCGTCAACCCTCTCCACTTGTAGAACCGGAACCTGAAGACTTAGTATCCATTGAAGTAGAGGAAACCTTCGAAGACCCATACGTTCCCATGCATGCACGAGGGGGCAAGAAAACAGAAGAGGGTATGGACACCATCGAGATCGAGGCTCCTGAATGGATGCAGAGGTTAGAGAAAGTGGCCAGAACCCATGATGACAGAGTGGCAGTTCAGATAGCATCTATGTCACGCTTGGAAGAGGTAGTCATAAAATCGGAGTACTTTCGGAACCTCTCCCATCATAGGTGGATCGGCACATCTGACAATTTGTATGTTCCTTTCTGCGTTTTAATGGCGGACTACAATGCCGAATCAAGCAACACACCTCAAAAGAACCAACCTCGGCTACACAGTTTGCACCGGACGACATCCCAGCAAGTGCCAAGCAGGGCAATATACATCAACCGACGTGGAGGATTCGTCTACTGGAAACCTACCCAGAGATGGTAAGAACATGGAATAACATGCCTTTGTACATCAAATACAACCCATGCTACTGCCCTGTATTTCGAAGAAGGTCATGGCCGGAATACACAAAAACTGTGCTAACAACCAAAGGATGTGAGAAATGGCTCAATTATGTTTACTTAGCACCACCCAAAGGCCAACCTACCATAGGATATATGATCTCGAGGATTCGGCATTGGGGGGTCAGGTTTAAAAATGTACCAGATGTCATGGCCCAAATGTGCCTTAAAATTTTTGAACTCATGTTGGTCACCTTCAGGACTTTCAAAAATGTCAAGGAACCTCATCTGTCAGCTCTTGGATTTAATGAGGGTAATCAAGACATGGTCTACGACATGAGCGCAACACAATCTATTAATGTTGTATATGCATGGCACACGCGTATCAAGTATCTACCAGCCTGCTTCAAACAGACGTTTGAAGAAATGTTTGTCACGGGATTCTGGGAATATCATTCCGAGATATTCATTCCCAGACCATCACATTTATTGCAGTTGTTTGTAGTGGAACAAGCTCTCCATTCCGAAAAGTTACGTATACCACATCCAGAGGTTCCCGGGCCCGTAGATTGGGATGCTCTACTCACGGATTTGGCCAAAGGGTTGAGGATTGCAGAACATCACTTAGCACAAGACATTGTGGAGTACTACATCCAACGACCCACCCAACAAGGGTCTATCAGGGACGATAGACGCGAGCGAGGGGGGGGTGTTGGAACTGAAGGACTCACCAGGCAAGGAAGCTTAAGAAGGGAGTCAGAGAGAAGAGAAAGCACAAGCAGACAGGGTAGTCAACGACGATCTGGCAAGTAGGCCAATATTTTTTTCAGGGCACTAAAGCATATCGAAGAGGTGGACATGCAAGGAGAAGGAGCAAGTAGGGAGCTTAAAGATATGTATGTCAAACCGTTAGAAGAAAATCCCTACAACAATAGTGATTTTCATCACTAAAAACCATTGTAAATACCATTTCATATTTTTGTAGCTCCATTTTGTGCAAGCCAAGGAGTCCTTGAGCTTGAGGAGCTTTAGAAGTACCTACCTGTCAGTTTTCACATTTTTTAGACTTCGTTTGAACCTCCAAATAGGGTAGAGAACCTAATTTTTAACTAGGCCGGACACTAGGTCTGGACAAGGCCAAAACCTAGTCAAAAACTATAAATAGAGCTAGAGAGCTCATTTTTGAGGTTAGCTTGTAATTGATTTGGATTTGTATGAGCTTTTTGAAAGTAATCTAAGAACTCCATTGCTTCTCACTCTTGGTCTTACCGTGTGTGCGTGTGTGTGTATGTGTGTGCATGTTGGTGTGCTTCTCACTCACGCACTTGTGCCTTCACTTGCTCGAGGTCTTCATACCATCCTCACGTCTTCCCGGATTGACATTAAAGGAGGTGCTACTCATCACTGAGCAACAGGATGCCCTTCAAAGAGACCTGGTCAGGGGACTATGGATCAGAGAACAAGAATTGACAACTGACATACTACATCACTACATTGATCAAACCGTGGAGCAAAGGTCTGTCAGAGATGACAGACGCTAGGGGGGGAGAGTGTTGGCATCCTCTAGAAAGACGCAAGTACAGACATACATGCAGATCTAGCACTGAGGCAACCAATCAAGTTTTTCAATCTTACATTATTTTAAAAGTGATTTTCATCACTAAAAACCATTGTAAATACCGCTTCACCCTTTTGTAGCTCCATTTTATGCAAGCCGAGGTGTCCTGGAGCTTGAGGAGCCTTAGTAGTATTTGCCTACCAAGTTTCATAATTTTCAAAGCTCGTTTGAGCCTCCAAAATAGCTTAGGAACCTAATTTTTAACTAGGTCGGACATTAGGTCTGAACAAGACCAAAGCTAGTCAAAAACTATAAATAGAGCTAGAGAGCTCATTTTTGGGGGCTAGCTTGTTGTAGTTTTGAACTTGGATGAGAACTTGGTTGCAATAGAAGTGATTCCATTGTCTCTCTCTCTCTCTCTTTGTTCTTGCCGTGTGTGCACGTGTGTGTGTATGTGTGTGCATGTTTGTGTGCTTCTCACTCACACACTTGTGCCTTCACTTGCTCGAGGTCTTCATACCATCCTCATGTCTTCCCGGATTGACATTAAAGGAGGTGCTACTCATCACTGAGCTACAAAGGGCTTACTATAAAATTCCATAATTATTCATGAATAAACAAATTGTCAAATAATAAATAATGCAACCTAGGGGTTCACACCTCCCTTATGCAAGCTCTCATATAACATTTCCTTCCCCGTAACTCCATTTTTGTGTTAAAAAATGGTACTAGAAGGCTCAATGGAAGTAAAAGAATATAGAACAAATGCTCCCAGTAAACCCCATGTATTCGATGTAAAGCCGACTTGGGTTGCAAAAGGAATTAGATTGTTTGAAGCAAGCACCACATGCTTAGTATGAAAAGATACATGCCTACTTGACTACACATGGTTTTGAGAATAGTCCAAATGAGAGCACCTTATATGTTAAGCATGCAGATGATGTACTTTTGATCATTGATGTGTATGTTGATGACATGGTGGTCACTGAACCTAATGAGAATCATATGGTTGAATTTACAATTGTTTTGCATGCCTCTTTTGAGATGTTTGATTTGGGGCATTTTCAACATTATTTGGGCATTCAATTTATGCAAGTTGATGGGGGAATAGCTTTGTGTCTGTAGCTCAAGTGTAAGCACCACCTCCTTTACTTGTCAATCCGCGGAGACGTGAGGACCGGTATGAAGACCACGAGCAAGTGAAGGCACAAGTGCGTGAGTGAAAGCACACAAACATGCACACACATACACACACACACGCACAAAGTAAGATCAAAGAGAGGAACAATGGAAAGCTTAGATTGCAAAAGAGTTCTCTTACAAAAGTTCTATTCTCTAACAAGCTAACCCCAAAAATGAGCTCTCTAGCTCTTTTTATAGTTTTTTGACTAGTTTTGGCCCTGTCCAGACCTAGTGTCCGGCCTAGTTAAAAATTAGGTTCCAGGGCTTATTTGAGGGCTCAAACGAAGTCTAAAAATTATGAAAATTGGTATGATGGTACTTCTAATACTCCTCAAGCTCGAGGACTCCTCGGCTCGAACAAAATGGAGTTACTAAAAATAGATAATGGTATTTACAATGGTTTTTAGTGATGAAAATCACTATTTTTGTAGGGGATTCTTCTGAAAATTTGACATACACTTCTTGGAGCTCCCTACTTGCTCCCTTTCCTTGTGTGTCCACCTTTTGATGTGCTTCCATGCTTTGTCCTTGACTTTGAGCTTCAACACTCCCCCCCCTCTCGAGTCTGTCGTCCCTGACAGACCCTTGTTGGAAGGGCTGTTCCATGTAGTGCTTTGAGAGGTGGTGTCCATCCGTTGTATGAGCTCGTTCCTTGGATTCTAGCAAGAATGTGTCGTTGCGAGCTTTCAAAACTGCAAGTTGCTCAAAAGAGGTTGTCAAGAGTGATTTGGAGCAACTACTGGCTTCAATTTGCTTCCGAGATATGGATGTTGTTCCCATAACGTCCGCTAGCTCGTCCAAAGATGATGTTGAGAGCAGTCATGCCAACTACTCATAACCCATAATGAATGATGGGTAAGTGTGTTCGTGCCTGGGTTGTAAAAAGTATGTGCCTTGTGCATGGCCTTGTAATGTAGCCCTACGCATGCTTACTTGGAAAATGCATTGGAAGAAGCATGGTGCAAAAATTGCAAGTCTTGAGCTAAGTGCTCAAGGGTATGCTGACGAAGAGGTTTCCTAAACTATCATGGTTATGGTGTTTCCAGAGTAAAGATACTTACCATGGAGAAGGTTGATGGATGTTTGTCTCTTCGTGTTGTACACTCGGCCTTTGGGATGGAACCTTGTTGATGAATGTCCATGTTGATTGTCCACTGATGAGATCTTTTGAGTGGTGGATCCCCTCTCCTCTTTTTCAAAGCAACATTTGTCACTAACAATGTGCATTTCTGAGCTTGGGCTCATGCACGTTCACTTCCCTATATTGACACTCAGAGGAATATTGGACACGTGCCGGTTTCTAAGAGATTACCATGCTGATTGACATAGAGCATTCACCAGTGCTACTGTTCCATACTGGTTCAGGAAATACTGAGAATTGAATTGCTTTAGATTCCTTGGCAAGCAACATCGGGTAACTACACCAAGCTGAGTTTCACATATTCTCTTTAGCTCACCATATGCAGGAGTCTTCTCCTCCAGAACTACCTTGTGCAGATATCTCCTTGGATGCTCTGGTACGTGAAGTAGTTAAGCATCACTCAAGTTGCGGACCTTCAAGCTCTTCATTCCTACCATGGTAAGAGAAAATCATAGTTGTAGATGCCATGTTCATGCCAAATGCTTGTCATCTACCAGATAAGGCAGCAATAATCTCACTGCTGGCCGAGACACACTTCTATCCAAATTGATAAATGCCTAGTAATCAACAGTTCCACCTTCAACTAAGCATGACTCATTCATGTTTCATAAGCCAAACCTGGGAACAAGCTCTCTCCCGCTTTTGTTTCTCCCTTTTATTTTTTTTTTTTGAGGAAAAGGATATCACAAAACAAGAACACAAAAGTTAGTATCAATAGAAATATTTGACATATGTCACTGTGCTCTTGTGCATGGGATTCTCAAGTGTGTCTATGCACGGCCGTGTAATGTGGCCCTATATTAATGCATACTTTGGAAATGCATGACCTGAATGGTGCAAAAGACAGGGTTGTGCAAGGAGCACATGGTTGTTGCTCGTTCGAGGCTTTCGATGTTATTTGTGGAGGTTGATGCCGACCTTGGTGGAGGTATCCATTGAGTCTCGAACTGATGTAATCCTCCTTATTGTAGTCAATTTTAGAACATCATTTGGCACAGTAGAGGTCACTTCAGGCGTCTTTCTCTTTGGATGCTTTCTGAACTATGGTATCCAGTGTGGTTGACGCTTTGGTTCGGTGGAGGCTACTTGCACTTTTGGCTTCCAAACCCATATCCTTTTTGCATGTCTTCCTACTAATGTTGAAGAGCTGATTTGATCTTCCTTTGGTCTCTGTACGTGGGTCTTACCCTTTTCTCTTTTTGGCTTCTTTGTTGAAACCTTTTGCATGTGGGAGAACAAAGGTTGTTGTGGATGTAGGAGCTTCTTAGGTACCCACATCTGTAATTGCCCTTGTTGAGCTGCAACTAACTTCTTAGGCACCGAAACTTGTTGGATACCTTGTGATTGAGCTTTTCTGAGCTGCTTCCTTCGTCTTCTGGCCTGGTTGGTTTGCATGGATGGAATTTGTGGGGGCAAGGTTGGTGGTTGCTCTCCTTTGCGTACCCATATCTGCTTCATGCTCGGAGCTGCTTTTTTATCGAATGGTGTCTTTCTATTTGATGTAGCAGTTGTCGTGAACGGTTGTGTTTGCTTGTGTGGTGGACTCATTATTGTGGCTACTTGATTCTTTGGAGAAGAAGAAAGATCCACCCGCCTTTGAACCTGGTCTTCCACGATTGACTCCTTCTGCATCATAGAGCTTTTGACACATACAACATCTTCTTTCATATGATTAGTCTTGGAAGAAGTAAGAGAGTGTGTGGTGCCATGATTTAGGAGCATGCAGTTCTCTAATTCTAATGTAATGCATTGTTCATGTACCCAAACTTGAAGAATTTGACTTCTTAGGTTTAAGTTAATTGCATGGTCATAGATCCAATCTTGACCCAAGACAAGTGGTTCTGTAAGGTTCTCATCTTGACATACTAGCGCTTTGACTTTCATTGGAACATCTTGAAGGTAGATGGGAAGTTCCACCTCGCCCAAACAAGGGGTTTCCACACCTCCCAATCCTATGAGATAAGCTTCTATGGGATTGATGTTCAACTGCAAGTCTTGGCAGTAGGAAAGTCTAACTGCACTACTTGCTGCACCTGAGTCAATCAATGCTTTCACCATCCTTGCACCCTTCCCTTGTCCTATCTCTATGGTCACAAAGGGTCTTCGGTCAATGACCTGAGAAGTTGCTATGCCTGACTTTTGACACATATCCATGTGATATTTTGGGGCTTTTGAGTTGACTTCTAGGCCTAATCGCCTTAACTTATTTCGCCTAATACGCTCTCTGGCCTCTACCTGTGCTTCTTCTCTCACTCTTAACAATTCTTCTTTTCGCTTCTTAGCAGTGTTGAGTCTCATTAGCATATCCTCAGTAAGAGGTTCTTGATATAGCTTGACTCTACAGCCACTAATATAGTTTGGCAAGATATCTCCTTCTAGAGTGGCCAACTGAACTGCACCACTAGTGGAAATTCTATTAATGATCATGGGTGCGTATCCTCTTTTTTCCAACTTACGGGCATGTTGTTTTAGTGTGTATACCAACACTAGATCTCCCTCTTTCAATCCCTTATCCTTGATGTGTGCATCAAAGTATGCCTTTTGCCTCTTCTTTGCAGCGTAGATGCCTGCTGCCACTCGTAGCCTCGTCTCACCCAGGCGTTCGAGATCAAAGATCCTAGAGGACAATTCATGCCCATTCCACTCATACTCTTGTGCTACTTTTAAGGCAGGGATTAAGAAATCTAATGGTAGCACAGCGTTCTGTCCGAAGACCATCTGAAATGGGGTGGCGTTGAGTACCGTTTTGTAGGCAACTCGATAAGCCCAAACAGCATGATGAAGTTGTTTGTCCCAATCAGAGCGTTTATTATTTACCAGTTTTGTCAATACGTTACAGAGGATCTTATTGGTACTCTCGGCTTGTCCGTTAGCTTGTGGGTGATAGGGGGCAGATTTCTTATGTATCACCAAGAATTCTTGGAGAAGATTTTCAATGACTTCATTCAAGAAGTGTGTGCCTCTATCGCTCACCAACTCTATTGGTAGTCCATATCTCGTGAACACATTCTCGAATAAGAACTTAGCCGTAGTCTGAGCATCATTCTTTGTTGTGGCTTTGACTTCTACCCACTTTGTAAGGTAATCTGTGGCTACAATGATGTACTCTGCATGGGAGTTTCTAGCTGGGGGGTTAGTAGGACCTATGAAGTCTATGCCCCACTTCGAAAATGCACGTCCTCCCATCATTGGCCTCAAGGGCATCTCGTCTTTTCTAACTGGATATTGTGCACGTTGGCATGTGTCACATTTCTTCACATAGGTATGTGCATCCATATGAAGAGTGGGCCACCAAAGTCCTGAGAATAGAATGGTCTTGATCACTCGGTCAGGACCAAAATGTCCACCTGCAACACCACTGTGTGTAGTTTCTAAGACTTTCAAATAATCTGATTCGTGAACGCACAGTCTTAAGTAACCATCTTTGCCTCTTCGGTATAGGTTGTCTCCTACTAGGGCATAGCCTTTAGCCTCTTGCTCCATGCTTCTTCTTCTTGCTAGACTAGCCTCTTTGGGTAATCTTCCCGATCTCATAAACTCTACCAATGGAGCACTCCAATCTGGAATTAATGACACTTGATAAAGGGTTGCATGCTCCACTGGGGGTCTCTCTCTGCACCTTGCACAATTCTTAATCCACTCATGTATTTCTTTGTCCATGCTAGGCCAATACACTCCTAAACGCTTTAGATTCTGCAATGTTCGTTGTTTAGAATAGTGATTTCCTAGCATTCCTTCATGGGCTTGTTGCAACCAACTACTATGTTCATCATCCTCTACACAACAAGCTAATACACCCTCAGTATCTTGTTTGTACATGCTTCCTGCTAATATGTGATATTTTTGTGATTTTACAATTTCTTCTTGTGATGTTTTCACATTCTTATTTGCAGGGCCAAAGGTTAGGACTGGTACCAACTTATTTGCCCATTTAGGAACAACTTCTAAATTGAACAGATAAGCATCGGGTAATTCGTCAGACACTCCTTGCGGTGACTCTCCTGAAGTGATGCGAGAAAGGTGATCTGCCCGAAGGTGGGTTCTACCTTTCTTGACAACAACTTCAAAGTCATATTCCATTAATAAGAGGAACCATCTTACTAAGCGTCCAGTATTGCAAGGTTTATTGACCAAATATAACAAAGCTTGATGATCAGTGAAAAACTTGAACTTGTTGGCCAATAAATAGTGTCTAAACTTCTTCACAGCATATACCATGCCTAAGCCCTCTCACTCAGTTGTGGTATAGTTCCGTTCAGCTGCAGTGAGCTGTCTACTAGCATATGCTATGGGCAAATCTAAGTTTCCTTCACTTCTGGGTTGTGCTAGTACACATCCTATGGCATGATTAGATGCATCCACATGGACATGGAATGGTTTATTCCAATCAGGAGTGGTGAGTATTGGTGCCGTGCACAAACGTTTCTTCAGTTCGTTGAAAGAATTCTCGCATCCGTCGTTCCACTCAAAATTAGACAACAAGGCATAAAGGGGTCTAGCTATGATCGCGTACATGTGGATAAACCTACGGTAGTATCCACAATGGCCCATAAAGGCTTGTACCTCTTTAATATTCCTTGGCCTTGGTAGCTCCGCTATGGCTCGTACCTTATCTTCATCTGTTGAGATTCCATTCTTAGAAACAATATGACCTAAGATTTTACCTTGACGCACCATAAACACACACTTTTCTGGGTTCAGACACACTCGATATTCTCTACACTTGTTGAAGATTTGTCTGAGCTCAGGGATGTGAAACCTTCTTTCTTGGGAATGAGCACATAAATCATCCACATACACTTCTAAGCTCTTTCGCAAGAACTCTTTGAAGACATGACACATGAGCCTTTGGAATGTTGCAGGTGCATTGGTGAGCCCAAATGGCATCACACGAAATGCAAAGATTCCCCACTCTGTAGCAAAAGCTGTTTTGTGTTGATCTTCTAGGGCAATGGCTACTTGATTGTAACCTGAAAATCCATCAAGGAAGCTATAAACTTCCTTGCCTGCAACACGCTCCAATAGGTGTTCTGTGATTGGAAGTGGATAACTATCTCTAATCGTAGCGGCATTAACTTTTTTAAGGTTAATACACACTCGCAACTTCCCGTTCTTCTTGGGTACCACAACAATGGGGGACACCCATTCGGTATGCTCAATCTCATAGATGAATCCAGCTTCAATCAACCTATCAATTTCTTCTTTTATTTTGGTTGCATAGGTATCATTATATGTGTAGGGCTTCTGTTTGGTGGGCTTAGCATCAGCAGTCATGGGGATAGTATGAGAGCAAATTCTTGGATCTACCCCTTTCAAGTCTCTATAGTGCCATGCAAACACATCCCTATATTCCCTTAATAGAGCTATGAGCTCCATTTCTTCTCTTGCACTTAGATCATCTCCTATATATGTGCATCTCTCTTCGTTCTCTTCAATGGTCACTACAATCTTCTTGGTCTTTTCTTTATTATCATATGATTCTCCTATGATGGCCTCTCTCTTAGGCATTCGTACCAAAATTTTGCGGTTGTCAACTTCATATTTCTTGAAGTTTTCTGGTACTTCAAACAATGATTCCTCCTCTTCTTGTTTCACTGCTTTTCTTTCCTTTTTCTTTTGACTACTCTCACTTCCATCCTTTGAGTTTACTGTTTTAATACTTGTGAGAGGTTCTTCTTCTTTCTAGGTTAACACTCCTATATCTTCTAGATAGTGCTGCTCTGAGTTAAAGCAACTATCCATCACAATAGACTCCAGATCATCGTCATTCTCTTCTTCTTCTATGACATCACTAGGGTCACATTCTTCTAGCAAGGGTTGACACATGAAAACTGAGATATCATAACCCTCCTCATCACAATGAGGTGTCCACTGTTCCTCATTGACAGCAATGTCCATGGTGGCTAAGATTTCTGGCTAGCCATGAGGCTCAAACTCCTCATCTGGAAAGATCATCGGTGTGTAGGCTGGGTCTCTAACTGGTCTATCTCCTAGCGAAGTTCCTTCTTCCCTTGCCTTTAAACGTTTTTCCTCTTCCTTTGCGACCTTGCACATCCACAAATGAGTATCTTCATGCAGCCATGATGGATCAGGTGAACTTTCAGAATGCACAGAGATGGAATCTTCTTTCACTTTGTGGATAGAATTCCATTGTAGGGGTGGTACATCTCTGAAGGTGTAATCCTTCAAATTGACCTTGGTGGTGACCCCTAAGTGCTGTAAGTACAAGGAGTTAGTTCCCCAATCCTGTACTATTTGCAATTGTCGTAGGAAGGGTCTTCCTAGGATCATCTCATAGACATTATTTTTCTCAAAGTCACATATAGCAAATGTGTGCTCAAACTCTACACCACAAGTGGTTAGAGTGATCCCTTCTAGCAATCCTAGAGGTCTTTCAAAATGACCATCAGCCATTTGAAGTTTCATTCTAGTTGGTCTTAATGTGGGCTTGCCCCATTGCTTCCACAAGGAGGTGGTCGCAATAGCAACACCAGCACCTGAATCTATGATTGCTTTGGTTGTGTAACCTTGGTAGGTGATTGGGAGATAAGTATTACCTTCTTCACCCTCACACATGTCCCCTATTTTGTCTAGAGGTATCTCTGGTACCCTTTGCTTGGAGCCTGCTTTTGGCATGTTGGAATCAAGTTCTGGAACCTGATCCTTCACATGATTCCAAAGCTCAGGTTTTGCTTTGAGCAGCTCTTCTACAGTGAGATGACACTGAACCTTAGCGTTCTTCACGACATCCGTGTTCCTTGGAACCACTGAGTCTTCATTTCTTACTAGTATTGTGGGAGCTCTAATCTGGAGAGATTCAGATTCCCATGGGCCTGGAAATTGAGGCAGTTCTTCTAAGGTATTAGATTCAAAATCTAACCTTTCGTCTTCTTGTTGTTCTACTTCATCTCCGTAAATAGATGGAATGTCTTGGGGAAATTGATCATGAAGATCATCAATCTCAGGAATAGGAGGGGAATTACCCTTCTCCTTGGCCCATTTCTCTTCTTGTATTTCCCGCAAGAACTCTTGAGAGTACTGCTGAATTGAAGGAGGTATTCCAACATCTGTGGAATTAGGAACATAAGCTCCCATTGGTGGTGAGCTTCCTCTTTCAATAACTAGTTGAGCCTGTGGAGGTAAAGAGACTTGTGGTTTGTTTACCAACTGCTCTAATCGTTCTAGTAAGCCCTGGAAATGCAAATCCCCTTTGACAGAGTTTGTCTGATTGAACTTTTGACTAGTCTCAAGTATAGCTTGAGCTTGTTCTACCATTTTCATGCACATTTTCATCCGTTCAATCTCTAAATCCGCTCTAGGGTAACTCTTGTCTAGATTTGCAGCTGTAGGCCCTTCTTGAAGTCGAGCCTCGTAGGCTTTGAACATCATGTCCAAGCCTTCTGGGGTTGGATCTGCAAGAACAGACCCTGGTTGTGGTCTATTTACAATGGGTGGTGGGGTGGGATGAGGTGGAGTGGATGGAGTTTCGGCATGCGAGGGGTTTTGAGATGCAATGTCTTCTATTTTTGTTTTTGCATCTTTCAAGCTTTCTTCTAGTTTCGATAACTTTTTATTCCACTTACGATTGGCCTTTTCTCTGGTATCCTTCCATGTTCTTGTTTTCCTCTTACTAGGCTCTCCTGATTCACTCGAATCCAATTGCTCTGCTGGTTTATCTTGTTTTAATGCTTGTGCCCTAGTAACTGCCTGTATAGGTGCTACATTACTGCTACTTGAACTTGAATCCGCCACTAAGCCTACCACATTAATGGGTGTAATCTTGGGTGCGCTGGAGGGGTTTCTTGGACAATCTCTAGGGAGATGGTCTTTGCCACAATCAGGGCAAAAAGCCTGTATTGTGATAGCCTGTCCTTGACTCGGAGATGATGGGTGGGGACAGTCACGAATGAAATGATCACCTTGACATCTAAAACAAGATCCTCTAGGGGCTTGTGGTCTCATTTGTCTCAATTGGGGCCTAGGGTTAGGATTTGTGTACATGACATTGGAGTATTCTGGCTCCCAATTTTGCTCCATAGGTGGTGCCTCATATTGATACGAGTAAATCTCACTATGTTCAGGTGACTCTGTGTAATATGCATGTGGACTACCTTCATGGGAGTAGTTTGAACAATGAGCATGAGAGTCATTATCTGGTATCAATGGGGTTAGTGGCACCAATGCTCTATTTGGATTTTCTTCTCCCACAGCATATTTGACTGGAATCACGTTGGCTGGAGCTGGTGGTTGGTTTCCCAAGACAGGTTGTGGCCTATATGGTACCTGATATTGCTGTTGTGGTCTATAATATGGCTGTTGGTATTGGTTCTGATACCTACCTTGTGGGTAAGGTTGCTGATAATTCTGTCTAACAGCCTGCCTATTGTAGGGACAATCTTGAGCCGTGTGGTTTGTGTATTTTCTCTCAATAGTGCAATATGGAGCATTCCTTTCTCTAATGTTTTGGTTTTGCATTGGGCATACATTAGCCATGTGGTCGCCCCCACAAGTATAACACCGATTCACTGGAGTGACTCTCTGTGTTTGTTTATTTTGGACTCCCAGCTTCTTGGCAACTTGCTCAGCTATCTCCTCTATTTCCGTGGAGATTTTTGAAGTATGACTAGTAGAACTATCTGAATCCTTATAGAGTTTGGATAATCCTAACTCCTCACCCAAGTTATCTTCTATGTCAATGCATGTCCGCACGCACTCTTCTATGGATCTAGGCTCTTTCAAATATACATATGATCTGAACTTTGTGCTCAGTAAGCCATCTAAGAACAAAGCCACTTGTTTGGCTGGTGTGGGTAACTTGGGAGCAGGGCATCTTTCTAGGTACTGTCTGAACCTTCTACCTGCTAGTCGCACTGTTTCTTGGGGTGTCTGCTTGAAACTGTGGATCAGGGACGATGTGTTATGCCTGATACCACTCTTGGAAAATTCTACAATGAATTCGTCTAGCAGTTGACCTATATCGCGATAGTTGCGACTACTCAATGGTTGAAACCAAGCCAAGGCAGTGCCCTTAAGAGTCAAACCAAATGCCTCGTATTGGGTGAATAAATCCTCAACCTGTTCAGCTCTTAACACTTGTTTGAACTCGGCCACATGATCATAAGGATCTCCTGACCCGTCAAAATAATTCTTCATTGCCTTGATCACTTGAGTGGGTCTAAGGGTTCTTGGGTGCTCTCGGGGTCTAGGCAACGGAAAATCATGTTCATCTCTTTTTTGCCTATGTGCTTGATGTCTCTCTCTTTTAGGTCTTTCATTTTCAAATCATGATCTATTCCTGCCCACGGTGTGTGCAAAACTTACCTCAGGTCTCTCTCTAGCTCTTTCTCTCTGAGCTTCATGAGCGTGGGATGATCCTACTCCTTGGAGGCCATGGGAAACATTGGATCTTGGTGGGGGGAAAATCAATTCATTCTTCCAAGTATATGCATGTCTATCATGTTCTGTTACCAAGAATATCTTCTCTGATGTGTTATCCAGGTAGACAATTTTGCCTGGTATCTCAGGATCTTTGAATTCATAGATGATAACTATGCCCAATTGGCTAGGTTGATTTGGCTTGAATCTCCAAAAGGCTTCCTCTGTTTCTCTATTCAAAAATAGTTCTATGCTTTTGTTGTCTTGAGGGATCCAGTCCGGAGTGATCACTCGGGTCAAAACTGACTTACCTCTAGGAGTCTGGGGTCCTTGTCCTACATTCCCTTGTTCTAGGTCTCCTATTTCATTCTCAGGAATGACATTTCCAAACTCATCAGTCCTATCTGGTAGGTTGGTGACCACATACATGGTTCCTTCCTTATCAATGTATGAACCCTCTTCGAACTTGACCACCGGGTGTTCAAGTCCAAAGGATTGATCTGGATTTTTGAGTTGGAGCACTGATCGCCTCAGACCATCCTCATAGATGCGAGCACCTAATTGGTTGGTCCGAATATATTCCAACTGTGTCTTATAGGGACCTTCTGGGGTTTGTAGATGGGCAGTCCCTGAGCCACCTACAGGTTTTCCCATACTAAAAGACATTTCTGAATCACTTGTGTCTGAACTTAGTAAAAGATGACCACTTAGTTGTTGTGCCCAAGACTTGGATGTATGGTTGACACTAGCCTCAGAAGATTTAATGCTTTGTTTATCCTTGCCTAAGTGTCTACCAGATCTCAGGTTCATAAGCTTTAGTCAAGAGTCCAAATTTTCCCCTTGGTTCCCTAGTCCCACTTGAGGGTCAACTTCAAATTATCCTATCTCAGGCTTTGGATGAAAAAGTTATGCCAATTCAGGCTCCTAGGGGTCAAAACAGGCAAACAGGACCTTTGGAGAAAATCGCGATTTTGTGAACTTTCAGAGAATCGCGATTTTGGGAACTTAGAAAATCGCGATGTTGAGCACAAAATCGTGTTTCTGAAAATTGCGATGCTGAGCACAAAGAATGGGCATGAATTGTCCTCTAGGATCTTTGATCTCGAACGCTTGGGTGAGACGAGGCTACGAGCGGCAGCAGGCATCTACGCTGCAAAGAAGAGGCAAAAGGCATACTTTGATGCACACATCAAGGATAAGGGATTGAAAGAGGGAGATCTAGTGTTGGTATACACACTAAAACAACATGCCCGTAAGTTGGAAAAAAGAGGATACGCACCCATGATCATTAATAGAATTTCCACTAGTGGTGCAGTTCAATTGGCCACTCTAGAAGGAGATATCTTGCCAAACTATATTAGTGGCTGTAGAGTCAAGCTATATCAAGAACCTCTTACTGAGGATATGCTAATGAGACTCAACACTGCTAAGAAGCGAAAAGATGAAGAGTTAAGAGTGAGAGAAGAAGCACAGGTAGAGGCCAGAGAGCGTATTAGGCGAAATAAGTTAAGGCGATTAGGCCTAGAAGTCAACTCAAAAGCCCCAAAATATCACATGGATATGTGTCAAAAGTCAGGCATAGCGACTTCTCAGGTCATTGACCGAAGACCCTTTGTGACCATAGAGATAGGACAAGGGAAGGGTGCAAGGACGGTGAAAGCATTGATTGACTCAGGTGCAGCAAGTAGTGCAGTTAGACTTTCCTACTGCCAAGACTTGGGGTTGAACATCAATCCCATAGAAGCTTATCTCATAGGATTGGGAGGTGTGGAAACCCCTTGTTTGGGCGAGGTGTTCAAACTCGCGCGTGAAAAAGTGGTATCGTCCCCATTTACCATTAAATTCCAATTCTGCTTCCCAGAAATAGGTTCCATTGCCCAATGGTCCAGTGACATCACTGAACCAGTGAGCGTGTTTACCTACTTGAGAAGTGTGCCCTTGAGGAGGATCCTGAATGGGGAGCACATGCACGGCTTGAAGTTCTTGCGGCCTTGCGGTGAGATGTGGCTCGAGGAGGAGTGTTTCTATGTCCACAATCTGTGCACCGGATCCGGCTTGAGAACTGGCACCTCGTGCTTCTGCCATGGCCCTGCTTGCTGGTTGGTTCTGTGAGAATATAGAACCACATGTTAACATCGTAATGGATAGAATGAATCCGTTGTTGTCCCCGTTACAACATTAACATGAGGTATATGGTGAGTTAGTGGTTAGTAAGTGCACGAAGACAGTGTGTGTAGTTAATGCTTGGGTAGTCCTAGGAGACTAATGCAGTTAGTAAGTGGGGATGAATTTACAAATTGGGGTCGGGGGGTTTATTATAGGTCTTAGGCTGCCAAATGCAGTGGATGGATTTTGTTCTTGGTTTCGTAGAGACTCTAGAGAGCTTTATAGGTGTATCGGCTTGAAAATGAGGCCTTTTAGGGACCCATTTACAAGCGATTATGTTCGTGCTCATGGGCCTTGGTGGGTTCTTGAGTGTTGAAAACGAGTGAATGCTGGCTGTGCGAGTGAATGGGTTACACTGTATAGGTTGTGGCCTTGGCATTGCTATTTGCGCCCACAAACAAGCCTTAGGCACCCAAATTTGTCTTGATTGTGGGCTAGCCTTCATCGACTTCTTGGGCACCCAAATAGATTTCACGTTAGCAGAAGAATTTCTGAAAGACTTCTTATTAGTGTTGTGTTGTTGGTTACTAATAAGAGGCTTTGCCCGTGTGGTTGGCTTGAGTGCAACCGGGTGTTCGCCTTTCCGCACCCACACTTGGTTCACTTGCTGAGACATTTTGCTGCGTCGGTACTTTTGATCTCCGGTATAGGTAGTATTCTGCTTCTTCTGCCTTTGATCCACCTTTGGTTGCTGCCTCCTTCTGGCCTTTGGAAAAGAAGGGAGTTCCGTTGCATCCCTGACTCCTTTGTTGAGAATATCATTCCTCTGCAACACATAGTTTTGGACAAGAACAACATGGTCAACTTCATGTGCACCCCTGGAGGGACCAGGAGTTTTTGCCTTTCCTAGTTCCTTGAGTGCTCCATTATCTAACTCTACTGTAATTTGACTATGATTGACCCATACCTGAAGAAGTCCACTTCTTAGGTTTAAGTTGACTGCTTGGTCATAAATCCAGTCTTGACCCAAGACAAGAGGTTCCGTGAGGTCCTCATCTTGACACACTAGTACTTTAACTGTCATTGCCTCATCATGAATGTAGAGGGGAAGTTCCACCTCGCCCATGCAAGGGGTTTCCACGCCTCCCAATCCTATGAGATATGCTTCCACAGGATTGACAGTTAACTGCAACTCTTGACAGTAAGACACTCTAACAGCACTAGTGGCTGCACCTGAGTCAATCAAGGCTCTTACGGTCCTTGCACTCTTTCCTTGTCCTATATCTATGGTTATGAAAGGACGTCGATCGGTTATCTTATGTGAGCTAACACCTGAAACTTCACACATAGCCATGTCATATCTTTGATCTGCGTATGCATCTTGCCTAGGGTGCTCTCTACCTTGTCGTCTTAATTTCATCCTTCTGATGCGTTCTAAAGCTTCTGCTTGAGCTTCTTCTCGAATTCGCTTTTCTTCTTCCTTGCGTTTCTTGGCAGTATTGAGTCGACTTAGCATTTCCTCTGTGAGAGGTTCCTGATACAACTTGACTCTGCATCCGCTAATATAGTTTGGGAGAACATCACCTTCTAATGTGGCTAATTGCACAGCTCCACTTGTGGAGATCCTATTGATGATCATAGGTCCGTAGCCTCTCTTTTCTAGCTTCCTTGCGTGTTGTTTCAGTGTATAGACTAAAACTAGATCTCCTGCTTTCAAGCCCTTATCCTTCACATGGGCATCAAAGTATGCCTTCTGTCTCTTCTTAGCAGCATATATCCCTGTAGCTGCTCTCAGTCTGGTTTCTCCTAATCGTTCAAGGTCAAAAAGTCTAGAGGAGAGTTCATGACCCGTCCATTCGTGCTCTTGTGCTACTCTCAATGTAGGAATCAAGAAGTCCAAGGGTAGCACAGCGTTTTGGCCAAATACCATCTGAAAGGGTGTGGCTTGGAGTACCGTTTTATAGGCGACTCGGTATGCCCAAACAACATGGTGTAGCTGTTTGTCCCAATCAGAGCGTTTAGTGTTTACTAATTTTGTCAGTACATTGCATAAGATCTTATTGGTGCTCTCAGCTTGTCCATTAGTTTGAGGGTGATAGGGGGCAGACTTCTTATGTATTACTAAGAATTCTTGGAGTAGATTTTCAATCACTTCATTCAAGAAGTGAGTGCCTCTATCACTAACTAGCTCTATAGGTAGCCCGTATCTAGTGAACACATTCTCAAATAGAAACTTCGCTGTTGTTTGAGCGTCGTTCTTCGTTGTGGCTTTTACCTCTACCCACTTAGTTAGATAGTCTGTTGCAACAATGATATATTCTGCATGAGAACCCTTAGCTGGGGGATTAATAGGACCTACGAAGTCTATTCCCCACTTAGAGAATGCACGTCCACCCATCATAGGTTTCAGTGGCATCTCATCTTTACGTATAGGATACTGAGTTCGCTGACAGACATCACATCGTTTCACATAGGTATGTGCATCCATGTGAAGGGTCGGCCACCAGAAGCCCGCAAATAGTATTGCCTTGATCACCCGATCTGGTCCAAAATGTCCTCCTGCTACACCTTGGTGAGCCGTTTCCAAGATCTTAAGATATTCACTTTCATGGACACATAGTCTCAGGTAACCATCTTTACCACGCTTGTATAGATTATCACCAATGAGTGAGTAATCCTGGGCTTCTTGTTCTAAACTCCTTTTCCTAGCCAGAGTCATGTCAGGAGGGAATGTTTTTGTCCTCAGGAGGGATACTAGAGGTTCACTCCAATCTGGTACAATGGATACTTGATAAAGAGTGGCGTGTTCCACTGGTGGTTTAGTGCAACAGATTGGGCATTCCTTGCAGAACTTTTGGACATCCGCTTCCATAGTTGGCCAATGTACTCCAAGTCTCTTTAGGGCCTGTAAGGTTCGTTGCTTTGAGTAGTGTTGCTCTAACGCACCTACATGTGCTAATTGCAACCATTTAGCGTACTCATCCTCTTCTACACAACAAGCCAAGATCCCTTGATCTGTGTGCTTGTACATACTTCCAGCCATGATGTGGTACTTTTGGGCTTTTACAACCTCTCTATTCCGTGTGTTTACCACTGGATGATTAGACCCGTATGTCAATACTGGTACCAATGGCTTAGCCCACTGTGGCACCACTTCCAAATTAAACAAGTAAGCATCAGGAAGGTCATCTGATACTCCTTGTGGGGCTTCTCCCGATGTGAGCCTAGAGAGATGATCTGCTCTTAAATGAGTCCTCCCTTTTCTCACCACTACCTCAAAGTCATATTCCATGAGCAAGAGAAACCATCTCACTAATCTTCCTATATTGCATGGCTTGTTTACGAGGTATAGCAATGCCTGATGATCAGTAAAAAATTTAAACTTATTTGCAAGCAAATAGTGTCTAAATTTCTTAACTGCATATACCATGCCTAAACCTTCTCGCTCTGTAGTGGTGTAATTCCGTTCAGCCGCATTCAATTGTCTACTGGCATAGGCAATTGGGAGATCCATATTACCTTCACCAGTAGGTTGTGCAAGCACACATCCAATAGCATAATTGGATGCATCCACGTGAACATGGAAAGGCTTATTCCAATCTGGTGTGGTCAAGATTGGTGCTGAACACAATCTTCGTTTAAGCTCCTGGAAGGAATTCTCACATTCATCCGTCCACTCAAAGTTTGTCAGAAGTCCGTACATGGGCTTTGCAATGACAGCATACATGTGTATAAATCGTCGGTAATAACCACAATGCCCCATGAAAGCTTGTACTTCCTTGACATTCTTTGGCCTAGGTAGCTCAGCTATAGCTCTCACTTTCTCTTCGTCAGTAGATATGCCATTCTTTGACACTATGTGTCCTAGAATCTTGCCTTGCCTGACCATGAAAACACACTTTTCTGGGTTCAGGCAGACTTGATATTCTCTACATTTGTCAAAGATTTGTCTGAGTTCAGGAATATGGGTTTGCCTAATGTTGGAATGGGCACAAAGATCATCAACATAGACTTCTAAATTCTTCCTCAGGAACTCCTTAAATACATGGCACATCAGCCTCTGGAAGGTCGCTGGTGCATTGGTAAGCCCAAATGGCATTACTCTAAAAGCAAAAATGCCCCATTCTGTGGCAAAGGCTGTCTTATGCTGATCCTCTGGAGCTATGGCTACTTGATTGTAACCCGAAAATCCATCAAGGAAGCTGTACACTTCCTTGCCTGCCACTCTTTCTAAGAGATGTTCTGTGATGGGAAGTGGATAGTTATCTCGAATCGCGGCTGCATTAACCTTCTTCAAGTTAATGCATACACGCAGCTTTCCATTTTTCTTGGGCACCACTACGATGGGGGATACCCACTCAGTGTGCTCAATTTCATAGATAAATCCAGCTTCAACCAGTCTATCTATCTCTTCTTTGATCTTAGCAGCGTAATTATTGTTATATGTGTAGGGCTTTTGCTTAGAGGGTTTAGCATCTGAGGTCATGGGGATGGTGTGTGAGCATATGTCAGGGTCAACACCTTTCAAATCCTTGTAACTCCAAGCGAATACATCTCTGTATTCTCTTAGTAAGGCAATTAACGCATGCTCTTCTTCCTCTGTTAGGTCATGGCCTATGTACGTGCATCTCTCCTCTCCTTCTTCTAGGGCCACTACTATTTTCTTGGTGGTTTCTTTGTTATCATAGGCCTCCCCTGATTGTGCCTCTCGTTTAGGCATTCTTATCATGACCCTCCTGTCATCTATCTCATATTTCTTAAAATTTTCTGGGACCTCAAACAAAGATTCTCCCTCTTCTGGTGAGGCTTCTCTCTTCTTTCATTTCTTTACTTCTTCCTTCGGGGTCACATGTGTGGCTAATCTTATATCGTTTGTAAGCTCTCCATACCTCTGGGGTTGAAATTCTACCTCATGGAAGTATTCTTCATCTGATGCAAATGGTGGGTCCATGATGATTGAGTCTAAATCGGAGTCACTTGCATCCTCAAATGCATCAGGGCTAGGTTCGCATTCTTCTAGAACTGCCTCTCCCATGATTGGCTCTATGGAGAAGACTGAAATGTCATAGCCATCCTCATCACAGTGAGGTGTCCATTGTTCTTAATTGATGGCTACGTCCATTGTTGCTAGAATTTTTGCCCAACCGTGAGGTTCAAATTCTTCGTCTGGAAAAACTACAGGTGCATAGGCTGGGTCTTGGATTGATCTATGGGTTTCTTTTGCACCTACCTCTCTGGCTTTCTCTCTCTTCTCTTCTTCTACTGCTACTTTGCACATCCATAAGTGAGTGTCTTCATGCATCCATGAGGATCCAGACCCTATGGAATGCACCGATTCTGTATCATCTTTGGCTCTATGGATGGGATTCCATTGGATAGGAGGGACATCTCTATGAGAGTAATCCTTGAGATTGACTTTGGTCGTAACACCTAAGTATTGCAGGTATAAGGAATTAGTTCCCCAATCCTGTACCACTTGCAACAGTCGCATGAATGGTCTTCCCAAGATCATCTCATAGGCATGATTTTTGCTAAAGTCACATATAGCAAATGTATGCTCAAACTCGACACCACAGGTGGTGAGAGTTATTCCTTCTAGCAATCCTAAGGGTCTCTCAATATGACCATCGGCCATCTGCAATTTCATTCTCGTTGGTCTGAGTGCTGGCTTGCCCCAACGCTTCCATAGGGAAGTAGTGGCAATTGCAACTCCTGCACCTGAGTCCAAAATTGCCTTGGTGGTGTACTCCTGGTAGGTGATGGGAAGATAGGTGTTCCCTTCTTCACCTTCACACCTATCTCCTATCTTATCCAAGGGAATTTCTGGCATTGTCCTATGGGATCCTACCTGGGAACGAGGTTTGGCTATTTCTGGTACTTGTTTGGCGACATGTTTCCATAATTCAGGTCTAACCTTGAGTAGCTCTTCTAACTTGAGATTACACTGCACTTTGGTGTTCTTCACTACCTCTGTGTTCCTAGGTATGACTGAATCTTCGTTTCTTACCATGACTGTAGGTGCTCTCATACAGGTGGACCTTGCTTCCCATGGGCCTGTGAAATGGGGTAGTTCTTGTAAAGAATTAGACTCGAAGTCTAATCTTTCTTGAGATTGGATACTCTCCTGCTCTCCATAAATGGATGGGATGTCTTGTGGGAATTGGTCATGTGCATCATCCACAAGTTCAATGGGAGGAGGGACTTCACTTTCCTTAGCCCATTTGTCTTCTTGAATCTCGCGTAGGAATTCTGGTGTGAACCGATTCATAGAAGATGATGTGTCCGGCTCCGTAGAGTTAGGCACATAGTCTTCTTGAACAGGAATGCTTACTCGTTCACTTGCCTTATCCTTGTGTTGAGAGGCTGGTTCCTTTTGTGATTGTGCCATTAGATTCTCTATTCTTTCTAGGGAGGGGGGGGTTGTCTGGTTCAGTGGAATTTGGCACATAAGCTTTCAGTGGGGAATGGGTCCTATTTTTGCTTGAGTTATCTCTTTCTTGATTTTCTTCTTCCTTGGCAGATCTTGCAACTATGCCCTCTAACTTCTCTAGAAGTCCATCCAAGTGTAATTGCATCTTGGCTGAGCCCGAGTAATTGAACAGGCGACTGGCTTCAAACATAGTCTGAGCCAATGCGACCATTTTCGCGCAAAGCTTGGTTCTTTCTATCTCTAGGTCAGCTCTAGGGTAACATTTGTCATGATCTGTGACATTTGGCCCTTCTTGGATTCTGGCCTGATATGCTTTAAGCATCATGTCTATGTCTTCAGGAGTGGGGTCAGCTAATACTGATCCTACTCTAGGGGGTGGTGGAATCATATGAGGTGGGTTGGAAGGTGGCGGGTCGGATGGTGATGGGAATGGTGGTGGTGGGATAGTGTGAGAGGGAGTTTGAGATGTGAGTTCAGTTATCCTGGCTTTGGTTTCTCTTATGCTTTCCTCAAGTTCACTCATCTTTTTAGCCCATTGTCTTTTCATTCTTTCCCGACTATCTTTCCACGCTCTAGTCCTTTTCCTTGTCACGCTCTCGGGTTCACTAGCCTCTGGGTTCTTATCCTGGTCTACCCCTTGGTTCTGCTGCAATGCCTGAGCTCTAGTCACTACCTGTACTGGTGCGGTGGACGTCACACTTCCTGTGGAGTCTACCACCAACCCAATAATGTTAATAGGGGTGATTTTTGGCATATTATTAGGATTCTTAGGGCAATCTCGTAAGAGATGCTCCTTTCCACATTCTTGGCAAAAACCTTGGATCGTCACTGACTGGGGTTGTGTAGGTGGAGGTAAGGGACAATCACGAATGAGGTGATCTCCTTGGCATCTGTAGCACGGCCCTCTAGGGAATGGGGGTCTTACCTGCCTAGGTTGAGGTCTAGGATTGGGGTTTGCGTACATGACGTTTGTGTAATCTGACTCCCAACTAGGTTCATTTGGCTCTTCACTATAGTAGGACTCACCATGCTCAGGAGATTGCATGTAGTAAGCATGGGGACTATCGACATGTGTAGAATCAAAGCTATGGTCACTGGGGTCACTTTCAGGAAGCAATGGTGTTACAGGGACTATTGCTCTATTCAGGTTTTCTTCTGCTGCTGCATATTTTATTGGGATCGCATTAGCTGGGGCAGGGGGTTGTTGAGCTAACACAGGCTGAGGCCTTTGTTGGTTTTGGTAGGGTTGCTGATACGGTTGTTGTGGCCTGCCATAGGGTTGTGGAGGGTATGGGTTCTGGTACCTTCCCTGCTGAGGGTATGGCTGAGGGTAGAGTTGCCTAACTGCCTGCTTGTTGTATGGGCAATCTTGTGCGGTGTGATTGGTGTATCTCCGTTCTATGGTGCAGTACTGGCTACTAGGATTTACTTGGGGCTGAGCCATAATGGGGCAGACATTCGCCATGTGGTCACCACCACAAGTATAGCACCTTTTCACAGGGGCAAACCTTGGGATTTGTTTGCTAGTTACACCTAATTTCTGAGCTACTTTCTCTGCAAGTTCCTCGATTGATATGGATTGCGTGGAAGAGAGGTTAGAGGCACTATCCGAATCTTTGTATATCTTGGAAAGCTCTAACTCCTCCCCTAGGTTGTCCTCAATCTCAATACACATGCGTACACACTCTTCTATGGTCCTAGGGTCCTTCAAGTACACATAGGATCTCAATTTGGTACTTAGCAACCCATCCAAGAATAAAGCTACTTGCTTGGCTGGTGTGGGTAACTCCGAAACAGGGCATCTTTCAAGATATTGCCTAAATCTCCTTCCTGCAAGTCTCACGGTCTCTTGCGGGGTTTGCTTGAAGTTGTGAATCAGCGAGGAGGTATTATGCCTTATGCCACTCTTAGAGAATTCAATAATGAAAGCCTCTAGGAGTTGGTCTATGCTTCTGAACTGCCTCTCATTTAGTGGCTGAAACCATGTCAGGGCAGTGTTCCTAAGGGTCAGACCAAAGGCATTGTACTGCGTGAATAGATCCTCCACTTGTTCAGCTCTCAAGACTTGCCTAAACTCGGCCACATGATCGTATGGATCTCCCATGCCATCGAAGTAGTTCTTCATGGACTTAACTAGCTGAGTCGGTCTCAAAGTCCTTGTGTGCTCTCTAGGTCGTGGTAGAGGGAACTCATCCGCATTTCTTTGATTCCTGTGAGCTCTAAGCATCTCAGGTTCTACTCTATTTGTTTCCGTCCTCGTTCTTTCTCTGCCCACTGGGTTGGCAAAGCTTACTTCTGGTCTATCTCTACTTCTGTCTCTTTGCATTCCATGAGTTTGGGATGTTCCAGCTCCAGGGTGACCATAGGATACATTCGATCTTGGTTGGGGGAAAACGAATTCACCCTTCCAAGTGTAAGCATGCCTATCATTTTCTGTCACCACAAAGATCCTCTCCGAAGCGTGATCTAAGTAGGTCACTCTGCCTGGGCTATCAGGATCCTTAAACTCATAGATCATGATTGTTCCTATATCAGTTGGCTGATCAGATTTATACCTCCAAAAGGCTTCGTCAGTTTCTCGATTGAGGAGCAGATCTATGCTCTTGTTGTCTTGGGGAACCCACTCAGGTGTGATAATCCTAGTGAGAACAGTTTTGCCTCGGGCGGTTCTAGGTTCTACACCCATGTTTCCTTGCTCCAAGTCACCTAAGTCCGCTTCTGAGATTACATTCCCAAATTCATCTGTCCTATCTGGGTGACTGGTGACTACGTATATGGTTCCTTCTTTGTTCATGTATGCTCCGCTTTCAAACTTGACAGCTGGGTGCTCTAGTCCTATGGATTGGTCAGGGTTTTTAATTTGGACCACGGATCTTCCTAGGCTGTCCTCATAGATGCTAGCACCTAATCGGTTGGTCCGAAGGTATTCCAACTGTGTTTTGTAAGGGCCTTCTACCCTGTGCAAGTATGGCACACTTGAACTTCCCGTAGGTCTCTCCATACCTTGAGACATCTCTGATTCACTAGTCTCAGAACTTGGGTAGCACGAGTGGTGACTCAACTGCTGGGCCCAAGACCTAGCAGTGTGGTTGACACTAGCCTCTGAAGACCTAAGGCTTTGTCTCTCCCTTACTAGGTGCCGTCCTGATCTAAGGTTCATATGCCTATTTAAGTAGCCCAGTTTTTGCCCAGAGTACAGCCTCGTTGTCGATCAATTGGTATCAGTCACTTGATTCTTTTTAGTTATTTCTCGTGTTTAAGGTCTTGTCTGATATTACGTCGTCAGGTATACTTGAATGTTCTTCGTGCTTTTAGGTTGATCGTTCCACGTTAGGTTCTTTTCCTTTTAAGGTTGTCGTTCGCACACACACAGGTTATCTCTTGACTTGCACTAGATTTCTTAGATAGTCTTTGATTTATCTCGTGCCTATCGTTGCCTGGAATTACTTCTATCACTACCCGCACTTAGCCTAAACTAAGAATTGACAGAGGGTGTTGCGGGTTTTCCAACCTTGAGTTCCTTTCCTTGTATTGTTGCCCTGGTGTGCCCGTGACGCGTGTTCCCAAGCCTGCACTTACTCTTGCCTTGCGTACCCTTCGCTGCTCTCAAAGGACCTGTAAAAGGCCCACTGTTAGCTCAAGACTTAAATTCGAAAGACAGAACCAATTACTTTCATTCATGTAACACTTCACCAATATGCACAATGATTTTTTTTGGACACAACTCTAGAGATCCCTGAATTTTGTTTCCCCTGGGTATGGTCAACTTCAAAATACCCTATCTAATATTCCTGAGTTTAATTTAACCGTAACCAGTCGATGTTTCTGTTGTACTCCCTGCGAGCTTTCCAACAAAACAAAAATCACGGCAAACAGATTTCGTATGAGAAAGTTATGCCAGTTCAGGGTTTTGGGGCTAAAACAGGATTAAACTAGGTTAACAGGAAAACAAGAATTCTCGAGTTACTTGGGTCATGCCCTCGTAATGCAATGCTACACCCTAGTGTTTGTCCCACACTTGGCCAAAATTTGGACCACTATTTTTCCCTTAAAAATTTGACCTAATTTGCCCTTCTAACGTGTTCGCAAAGTCTGTTGGTCGCGATTGACAGGTCAGTCGCGATCGACGTGTCGATCGCGATTGACAGGTCCGTCGTGGCTGTCAGTCGCGATTGACTGGTCAGTCGCGATTGACAGAGGTTATGAAAAGTCAATCAGTCGTGGTCAAAGGGTCGTTGACTCTGTCGGTCGCGATTGATGGGTTGATCGCGATTGACAGGTCGGTCGCGAGGGTCTGTCCGTCGTGGTCAAACAATCGTTGACTGTGTCGGTCGCGATTGACAGAGCTGTCGGGGCTGTCAATCGTGGTCAAACAGTCGTTGACTGTGTCGGTCGCGATTGATGAGTCGATCGCGATTGATGACTCGATCGCGATTGACACGTGTCACGCGTATGGTCCGTCGGTCGTGGTCAATCGGTCGTTGACTCTGTCGGTCGCGATTGACAGAGCCGTCGTGGGCTGTCGATCGCGATTGACGTGTCGATCGCGATTGTCAGATCTGTCCGTCGTGGTTTGTCGGTCGCGATTGACAGAGCGATCGCGATTGACAGAAATCTGAGGAATTTCAAGAAACTAAGCACATTTTTGGGAAGCTCTAGGCCTGTAGATCATGGTTTTGCACTTTGTTTGGTAATTTGAGCATTTTTTCTGTCGGTCGCGATTGACAGAAGTCGGCGACACACAGACAGTTACTTCGAATTCCGTACCTGCGCAGAGTGCTGGGGACGATGATGTGACCTGTACCTGCAAGACAACTCAAGAAACATGCAAAAACAGCACACGCAATTTCGCTCTCTCGCTCTCTCACAAGTGAAATGAGGGAAATGAGGTGGAGATGGTGATATAGTCAAAAAACTGAAATTTTCGCGAGGATGGAAATGGAGGTGGAAAATGGTGATGATGATGATGGTGATGATGGTGGTGAAGAAAAAACAAGAATATAGATGAAAGTGAAGAAAATACCTACAACTCCAACGCGTCAACTCTACGTCTTACCATCACACGCTCGTCCTCAAAGCTCGATCCCCGGCAACGGCGCCAAAATTTGGTGTAGCTCAGTGATGAGTAGCACCTCCTTTAATGTCAATCCGGGAAGAC
>CM035430.1:101968430-102005930 GCA_020310875.1 Ceratopteris richardii | reverse complement strand
TGAGCTAGTTGAATGCTCACAACTGCTAGTCAAGTAGAGACCTCACTTCACTCCAGCAAGCTTTTCTCAGAGATTATACAGAGAATGAATCTCAAATTTGGGTCAACTTTAAAGCACTCTAATAGCTACCCAATGACACCAAAATCATAGAAAATGCATAAATAGAGAAGGAGAACCAGCCCTTACATCAGAGAGCAAAATATTTCCAACAGAGCCTACACACAGAGAGAGATATCAATCACACAACTTCACTAAAATGAATGTTTCTCAGAGACTACTCAGAGAATGCTCCAGAGAATTTGTGAGCATAAAATAGACTCTAGTAGATATCCAATGAGACAAGAATTACATCAAATGGATACAATATGAGGGAGATCCAATGCTACCAACTCAGGGGTAGAGAGTTGCAACACTGCCTGCACACACACATAGATATGCCTACTAAAAGAAAACAAACAAGCAAGCAAGGGGCTAGCTTAAGCAAGGGGCTTGCTTATCACAACTCCTACACTTAGTGCTCATGAGCTAAAACGCCAAGAAGATGGCACAAAAGAAGTCGGGATACATGCTCTTTTTATAGTGAGAAGTGTGCCCCTAAGATCTAGGAACTACCTTTCCAAATCAGCCTCCTAACTTGGAGGACTTAGTTGAGATGACTTGGGGAGTGGTTGAGTGACTTTTCTTGATGGAATATCGTGGCTTTTGGCTTCCTTTGATTGCTCCACATGTCTATAAAAGATTCCCCACGAATTTGTAGCTTGAAGCTTGACTTTTAACACATATACATATACATATACATATACATATACATATACATATACATATACATATACATATACATATACATACACATATACATATACATTCACATATACATATACATATACATATACATATACATATACATATACATATACATATACATATACATATACATATACATATACATATACATATACATATACATATACATATACATATACATATACATATACATATACATATACATATACATATACATATACATATATACATATACATATACATATACATATACATACACATATACATAGACATATACACCTGATCGACCTCGTGGATAGCTGAAAAAGGTCGTCAACCTAAAGTTGGAGCCTTTTATTTGTGAGGTTTTACAGCGCCTTGGAGAGCTGAAGAGAATTATGATATGAACGAGCACTAGTAAGTTGGAGATCATGAAGCTTCAGGCATGAAGAAGATGTAAGTGCTCATGAATTCACCAAGGTCTCCATTAAAACTTGCGTGACATCAATGATGAAGCCCCATCAAGGTCTCCATGGAAGCTCAACCTTGAGCTCTGATACCAATGCAAGAGAACAAGGATTACAACCGCCACGTGCTAGAGAGATGACTCTCCTCCTAGCCAAATGCCTCTATATATAGCTCTCTCTAGGGGACTGCCTTCTTGGGCAGGTGGATACTAGATGGCCATGTAATTGCATGTGCACCAAGTGTAGGTTCAATACTCATAAAATCACCCGATGTTAATCGCTCAAAGTAGGGGATAAAGCGAAACCCCCTAGATATCTGACATATACTTCCAAATCAGAAGCTAACAGAAGAATAGGTATAAGAACAAACTTCCAAAATTTTAAAAATAGTGTTAAAAATCTTTTATTAGTTTAATTTGAAAATCAAGTTGATGACTTACTCCTCCATCTATACTTGAAATTAGAAAGAACAATGCATTAATCCATGAGACCCCCTATATTCCCCACTTTTTAGAGGTCTAATGCCACATAATTTGGAGATATTGAACCATAAACCTTTAGTCCAAAGAAGAATGTTTGAACCCGTACATCATGCATCCATGAGTATGGAGGTAAATGTGTCTCATTAGGAAAGTTACCGTTAAGGTTTCTACTTGCGTTTCTTTTTAAAATTTTGTTTCTCCTTTTCCTGATCGCTTTCCTTGTCGTCATGATTGCTTTTCTAATAGTAAAAAAGAGCAAATCAGAAAGCACTCAAACGCCGAGATAATTGCTACAGATCCTACATGTCTTCAAAATTTGAAAGCGTAGAAATTCAAATTAGAAAAACAGTTCAATGCAAAGATCATCCTTATTAATCAACCTAGGGTTTTGGTCTCGGTGAACTATGCATGCATAAGTACTCGCGTCTTCAAGGCTCCACTACGTTGTTTTTCTCATTCTTAGCATGATATTGCTCGTCGGACACACCCTCTTGCCCTTATCTCCCCCCGCGAGAGGGGGGCAATGAACTCGCTCTCTCAGTCCGACTCGATGCTACAAATGGAACTCTTGGTAGACCCTCTACTTCAGGCATCATAGGTGCCTTGTTCCCTGATTGAAGATAATGGAGTTGTTGTCAGAAAAGATGGGCTGATGAAACCTATAGATGGAGCTGTTGCCAGAAAAGATGGGCCGACGAAACCTATAGCAATGGAGGGGGTTCCCAGCAACCGAACGCATGTGTCGGGGACTTATCCCACCCCTAAGGGTAACCAAAGAACCTTGGTGATGCTCTCGCTCATGGAAGTCGAGGGACGAACTTCGGTATGCTTGAAACTTTTGCTCTTGTCAATCAGTAGTGGAAAGGTAAGGCTTTTTTGTTCCATATGCCTGAGTGATTCATTAAAGATCACATGTTTGTGCGGGATGACGACATGGTCGTCATAGATAAATTTGTGTTTTCTCAATGGCAAGATAAGCTTGTTAATAGAGTTACCACTGCATTGTGCCACGATCCTCGACCTTTGCAAGAGGCGCTAAGATAGTGGATTCACACGAACTAGGAGAGTCGTGGTCTGTTCGTTAAACAAATCCAATATCTACCTAACAGATATTATCTCTTTTATTTCGATGATGCAAATGAAGCCCTTCATGTTATTACAAAAGGACAGTGGATAGTTAAAGCGACCCCTATCTCCTTTTTTAGATGGTTCCTGGGTTTTAACCCTAAAGGACCCAAGCCCTCTAGAGTCCCCGTGTGGGTTGAGCTACCAAACTTGCTTGTGGAATTTTACCCATGGGTAGATAACCTTTGTAACCTTCTTGGCAAGGTGCTCGGGCAAAAGTCAAGTTGGGATCATTAATCCCAAGTGGGATCATCAAGTGTTGGTCAAAATTGATGTGACAGGTCAAATCTTCACTCAAAATCATGGATTCAGAGAGCAATTATCTACATGACCAAAAGATTGTCTATAAAAACCTTCCTAACGCCTATTTTGAGTGCTACAGGCAAGGCCATTGGATCCGTGACTATCCTTTGAATAAGCTGGAGGAATCTACCATTCTCGGTCTTTGCTTGGAGTTTTGCTCCGCAAGGTAATGCCTCTGAGCACAACTTTTTGCATCATACTGCTGAAGATATCAACAGATTTTCAGTCGAACTAGATAAACAGGACAATGTTGTCATTCGAGATCTTAACGTAAAAAGTGTTGATGTTGAAGAATTTATTGAGAACCAAAAAGAGAATGACACCCCCTAGCCAAAATGTGTCAAAGGCTAGAAGGCAAAATAATCCTAAGAACAAGAGAAAGGACATTTTGAAGAACTCGATCTCTTTGAGTAAAGTTTCTTAGAACATCAAGAAATGAGTGAGTTCAGGTTGTTGTTTCCATTGTTAATGATCCTTATTTGCATGATCATGTTAAACAACATACATATTATTTCCTATAATATGAAAGGTGTTATTGATCCTGTTCATGCTAAGTGTCTGGCCAAATGGTTATATGATATTTTGGCTTCACCTAATTTTTTATGTCTGTAGGAATTGAAATTGAAAGATTGTAAGCTTAATCTACATCTTAATATTATTTCTAATAAACATTGCTAGTACTCTACCAAGCACACTCGGAGGAGGGGTGGAGCATCAATTGGTGTCTCCTACTCCATTGTCCACCTCGTTCGTGAGGTTTCTTATAGCCCCTCTTATCAGTGGGTAGGGCTGGCTCTTAAAGAGCCTTTCAATTGCACCGTCATTTGTGTGTATGCATCTAATAATCTTTCCCAAAGAATTTAATGTTGGGAAGAGCTTTGTTCCCTGACTAGTCCTATTATTGTCTTGGGTGACACTACAACATATGAGGGGCATACCGACGCTGCCTATAACGATTGTCACTCCCGACGTCGGTATAAACATTGGAAAATTCCACTTAAGCATACCGACATCAAGTGACCGCGGTATGACTGTTTAAAATGGATCATCGGGATGTCTCGCAATTGCCAATATAAGCACAAGTATAAGCGTCGGTATAAGCATCGATATAAGCATTGGTAATTTACTAGAAATTATCAATGCCCATACTGATGTGTATATTGAGGCCATGTTTTAAATATGCCGATAACCGGAGAGCAAAACTCAATATTTTGCATGTGTTTTACACTGAGTACTGCTTGCTTTTGTCGAGCTTGCACACGTGAACCGAATTCTGACCTGCATTGTCTTGTGCACACACAAACACATAGAGATCTCTCTCTCTACACACACACACACTCTCTCTTTCTTTAGATCTCACATCTTGGTAAGTGGTGTGCGTACTCTTAGCCTTTTTCTTTCTCTATGCTTTGTGTTTTATATTTTTTTTTCTCTTTGATTTTGCAAGAGTATTTTGGCATCGATTCTTTGGAATTCAACGATAGAGGACATTCATTATGCTTTGATGACAACGATCCAAAAGAGGGACATACCTATAAGTGATTGTTTTATTCTCTATTGATAGAGAGAGAAAGAGAGAGAGAGCGAGAGAGAGAGAGAGAGAGAGAGAGAGAGAGAGAGAAAGAGAGAGAGAGAGAGAAAGAGAGAGAGATAAAGAGAGATGAAAGAGAGATGAACGAGAGGAAGATAGAGATAGGAAGATAGAGCATACATACACACACACATCTACACATGCATACATACACACACATGTAGATAGATGCATACATACACACATATACACACATCCATACATACATACACACACATATACACACATGCATGCATACACACACACGCATACATACAAACACGCATGTACACACATGCATACATACACACATATACACACATGCATGCATACATACACACACATATACACACACGCATGCATACACACACATACACATATACACACATGCATACATACAAACACATATACATACACACACATGCGTATATACACACATATACACACATGCATGCATACATACACACACATATACACACATGCATGCATACACACACATACACATATACACACATGCATACATACAAACACACATACATACACACACATGTACACACATGCATACATACACACACAAGTGTACACACATGCATACATACACACATATACACACATGCATGCATACATACACACACATATACACACATGCATGCATACACACACATACACATATACACACATGCATACACACATACATACACACACACATATACACATATGCACACACATACACACACACATACACATACATACACACACATATACACACATGCATACACACACATACATACACACATATACACACATGCATGCATACATACACACACATATACACACATGCATGCATACACACACATGCATACATACACACACATGCATACATACACGCACACACATGTACACACATGCATACTTACACTAACACACATATACACACATGCATACATACACATAGACACATATATACACATGCATACATAAACACACACATGTACATGCATGCATACATACACACACATGTACACACATGCATACATACAAACATGTACACACATGCATGCATACATACACACATGTACACACATGCATGCATACATACACACGCATATACACACATGCATGCATACACACACACATACATACACACATGCATGCACACACACATAGATACACACATGCATGCATAGACACACATGCATACATACACACACACATATACACACATGCATACATACACACACATACATACACACACATATACACATGCATACATACACACACATACACATATACACACATGCATACATTCACACACACATACATACATACATGCACACATATACACACACATGATTTCAGTATAGATAAATAAATATGAAAATAGCTAGTGTTTTAATTAAATATATAAAATTATGATTTTAAGGTTTTTTTCACATCAAATTTATAAAAATAAGATTAGGGTTTTGAGGATATTTACACATGCATACACATATGCTTATACCCACATATATATACACATATATACTTACACATATATTTACACATGCATACACATATATACATGTTTTAGGTCTAGGGCTTTATGACTAGAGTTTTAGGGTTTTTACACATGCATAACATATATACACACATACACATACACATATAATACATATATACATGTATATACACATGGATACACAAATATACATATTTTAGGTCTAGATCTTTAGGATTAGGGTTTTAGGGTTTTTACATACATATGACTCAATTAAATTTATATAAGGAAAAATAAAGAAAAAATTAAGAAAAAATTTGAATATATAAATATATATATATATATACAAAATAGGATAATTGTATAGATAAATAAATATAAAGAGAGGTAGTGTTTTAAATAATTAAATTAACTATATATATTTAAATATATAAAAATAGGATTTCAAGGTTTTTTATCAAAGTAAATATATGTACACATACACATACACATACACACACACACACACACACACATATATATATATATATATATATATATATATATATATATATATATATATATATATATATATATATATATATATACACACACATGCATACACAAATATACATATTTTAGGTCTAGATCTTTAGGATTCGGGTTTTAGGGTTTTTACATACATATAAATCAATTAAATTTATACAAAGAAAAAATAAATAAAAAATAAAAAAAATAAAAAAAAATTGAATATATAGATAAATATATATATATATATATATAATAAGATAATTGTATAGATAAATAAATATGAAAAGAGCAAGTGTTTCAAAATAAATAAATTAAATATACATAATTAAATATATAAAAATAGGATTAATTTTATGGTTTCTTATCAAAGTAAATATATATACATATACACATACACATACACACACCTATATATATATACACATACACATACACACATATATATACACATGCATACAAAAATATACATATTTTAGGTCTAGATCTTTAGGATTAGGGTTTAGGGTTTTTACATACATATAATTCAATTAAATTTATATAAAGAAAAAATCAAGAAAGAACTAAGAAAAAAATTGAATATATATATATATATATATATATATATATATATATATATATATATATATATATATATATATATATATATATATATATATATATATATATATATATATATATATATATATATATATATAGAATAATTATATAGAGAAATAAATATGAAAACAATTATGTTTCTAACAAATAAATTAAATATATAAAAATAGGATTAATTTTAAGGTTTTTTATCAGAGTAAACATATATACACATACAGATACACACATACACATACACACACACACACACATATATATATATATATATATATATATATATATATATATATATATATATATATATATATACCTACTGGATGCATGAGGTGTTTAAAGATTGCTTTCACACAAAACGATGATTTTGGAGGGCTCAAGTCTCATGATTGGCACAATTTGTTATAGCTTGTGCTCCTTTTAGTCTTAAAAGATTGTCTTTCAAAGGATGCACGAACAACCATTTATAAAATTAGTTCCTTAGTACAGTGGATCTCTTGTAAAGAGATGAATAGAGATAGGATAGAGAGTGTGAAACGCAATGCTATCGAGGTTGTTTGTATGGTAAAGAAATACTTTCCCACAAGTATTCTCACTATTCATCTTCATTTACTCGTTCATGTGGTAGATGAAGTTGCAATAGCAGGAACTCTCCATAGTCAATGGATGTTCTTCTTAGAGTGCTTTATGGAGACATTAAAAGGGTTTGTTCGATAGAGAGCACCTCTAGAGGATAGCATGGCAAAGGGATGGCTCGTACAAGAGTCTCTTGTATTCATAACTGAGTTTCTACATATGTCGGATCCAAAAATGCCTCGCTTATGGAGTGATGATGAAGATGTTCGTCTCATAGGCGATGAACCACAAGGTAAAGGGTTGCAAAGAAAAATGGATGCAGCTTTTAGAGAGAAGGCAATGAAGTTTTGCATAGTTAACTATGAGCCTATGCAGACGTGGTTAGAAAAGTATGAGCTTGCTAAGGAGACGAACACAAAGGAAAGATCTCAGTTTTGAAGGAATCATTCCACTCGATTTTTACCCCTTCCAGAAAGTTTTCAATGTCTTTCACCTTTTCCAACGAGCAGATGGCTAGATATAGTGGCTTCACAAGCAAAGGAATCGGGTGAAGATATCTTTGAAGAAGAAGAAGAAGAACTCGCAAAGGGATGTGATTAAGAGTATCCTAAATACGGTGCACTATGGTCTCATGGACAACACTTCAGATCTCAAGAATCGATAAAAATAGGTCTACTTTTGATAGTGGGGTCATGGTGAACTTTTTGCAAAAAACTAGAGTGAGTGCAAGAGATGATAATCCTCAAGAAGGCTAGCTAGATTATTGAAGAGTGATTCAAGATATCTTGAAACTATCCTTTAGGAAGTTTGATTACTTTGTTTTTTATGTGAAATGGTTCAAAGTAGTCACCTCTAGAAGAAACGCAATAGTGAGGGGGGGATAAAAGTGGTTTGTTTCAAGTCAACTCCACAAAGTTATGGACGGATGAAAGAGATACATTTGTACTTCCCGAACACTGTGAGCAAGTTGTTTTTATACCAGATTTAAATGAACCAGAGTGGCTATTTGTTTTACAAGTCGCCCCACATAGTAGACAAATTTGTGAGAACATATATGTAGAAGAAAGTCCATCTATAGTGGACTCTGAGATTCACTCAATAGTGGAGGAGTGAGAGATCATTGTTCGAGAAGAAGAGGTCCTTGAAGAAGAAGAAATAGAGGATGAAGAAATAGATGATGATCAAGAAGAAACTAGCATACCAAGTTATTTAGAAGTCTTCAATATAGAGATAGATATTCTCTGTGCATCGGATCTCCACGAGGATGCTAGAAGAGAGGAGTTTTGAATCAAATACTTGTACGTACTACTTTTTATGTATTTTTTTTGCTAGGTTCTTTTGTACAATATCGTTTCTCTATATTACCTTTATTATCGTATGCTAATTATTTGAGTTCTTTTGTTAAAGAGCATGATGGGAGACACTCCTCCAGTCACTCCACATTCCATGACATAGGAGCAATTCTTAGAGTTCATATCTCAGGTACCTCCAATGTATATGGATGCTGCATCATAGTACTGGATCGCCCTTGGTAGCTCTCCCCCTAGCCTCACTCCTATCGGCCTCACTCCTATCGATCTCACTCCTACCAGCCTCACTCTTGCTGGTGTCACCCCTGTCGGTGTCACTCCTGCTGGCGTCACTCTTGATGATGTCACTCCTGCAGGTGGTGCTAATCCTGTCGGACATATGTCTCCTAGCTTTATGACTCCACAATGACCATCTTTTCAACCATACCCTACTGGCTCTAGTAGTAGACATGTGCATTCAACACCTCAACACGATATAGGTGCTCACCCGTCTCGTAGGTCGAGGTCACGCTCTGGAGTAGGAGTTTCTAGGAGTGGATCTATAGGTAAGTCTAGAGGAGGTGACTATTGTGGAGGAAGTGCAACGGATGTTGTGTCACCCACTTCTACTCCTAGAATGAGTACCTCAGATGAAGGTACGCCACGTGGTACACAATGTGGAACACCACGTACACCTTGGTGTGCTCATGACCATGATGACTCCAAGGTGTATAGTATCCAAGATGGAGCTTTGGTGATGGATGCGGCCCGAAAAGCAATGCGTCAACATATACGACAACTTTGCTCCATACAGTTTGGACATGTTGAAATGGAGTGAACAAGATAAAGATTGGAAGAATTATATCATAGAGATGATTTATCAAGAGTTATGGCCACCACATGGGCAGCCTCTTGTCAGTTCATAGTCCATTCTGCATATCGCACGTGAAGTTTGTTGGAGTTAGATGTCTGCAGAAGCACGCGAACAACACAAGGAAGAAGAAGAATCTTGGAGCACAACACACAATATTGAATGTATTACTAGAGAATGTACAAAGATAAGTAGCCCATTAGGGCAATAGGCGTATATACAAGCCGGGGGAAAAAACCTTCTAAAGATGGAAAAAAGTGCCCCGGCTGTCCTAGTGTGTTCACACACATCACTACCTAAATACATCAACAATTCCCCACTAGGAGTGATGCGGTGAACAAGGAGTTGGAACTCATGTATAAGGAAGTGCCAAGCTATGTGAAATTAATCCACAAAAAGAAGTAAGCCCAAAGCTTTGCTAAAAGCTTCAAACTTCTCCCTAGGCAGAGCCTTCATGAAAAGGTCTGCAATGTTCTCCTGCATGGGCACATATGCAAAGCTGATCTCACCAGCAGAGAACCTCTAGGTTCCTCGCAACTACTAATGCGCTCTGACTGTCAGTGAAGATGGTGGTGGCAGAAGACTGACCAACACACAAATCAGCCATAAGGCGTCTCAGCCACACACACTCAACAATAGCTCTGAAAGCTGCCCTATACTCAGCCTTACAACTGGAAGTGGCCACAATAGGCTGCTTCTTGCTCAACCAAGATATACATGAACTTACCAAGCATGAAGCAAAAGCCATTAGCGGACACACGATTGTCATAGAAACCAGCCCAGTCAGAGTCAGAAAAAGCATGCAAATCTGGCAGTAGTGATCCCCCTTGGGATAAAGCAACCCAAGTAGCCGAGTACCACTCAAGTAGTGAAAGATGTGCTTAATCGCTTGCCAACGCTTGACACCAGGGCAATGCATAGACTTGCTCATCTGTGAGACAACAAACTGAATATCTTGCCGAGTAATGCATAAGTAAATCAAGCATTCAATAGCCGTCTGATAGAGAACAGTAGCAAATGCATCTCCAGCATTCTGAAGACTCAATCATAAACCTGTCTCCATAGGAGTGGCAATAGTCTTACAGTCTTCAAGGCCAAAATGTTGCAATGATGTGTCAATATATTTCTTTTGACACAAAGCCATTCCACCATCAACGTGCATAAGCTAATTTCCCAAATAGTGATGCAAATGCCCTAAATCAGACATCTCAAATGAGGCATGTAAATCAGCCTTAAAATCAGCAATATGCCTCTCATGAGGACCAGTGAGCAACATATCATCAATATAAACCACAATGATCAGAAGTACATCACTACCATGCTTAACATATAAGGTGCTTTCAATTGGACTATTCTCAAAACCACGTGCAATCACATAGGCATGTATCTTCTCGTACCAAGCACGTGGTGCTTGCTTTAAGCCATATAATGTCTTATTTAACCTGTACACGTGGTTCTCATACCCTTTTTACATAGAGCCATGGGGATAAAAGACATACACTTCTTTATGCAAGTCACCATTCAGAAATGTTGTTTTGATATCCAAGTGATGTACATACCAACCATGATGAGCTACAAGTGCACAGATGCTACGAACAGTAGTCATTGGACAAGTAGGTGCAAAGGTCTCATGAAAAGTAACCCTTTGCAACAAGCCTAGCCTTATACCTATCCACTGTACCATCAGGCTTATGCTTCAGCTTGTATACCCACTTAGTCCCAATGGCCTTCTTGCCAAAGGCAAGTCACATAAAGACCAAGTACCATTCTTCATTATAACATCATAATCAAATTGCATAGTAGCCATCCAATTTTTTGAATTTTGTGCTTCATCAAATGAAACAGGCTCATTCCCATCATAGAGACTAGATGCAGCCATAGCATAGCAATCTGATGCAAAAGAGGCACTATTAGAGCCAGAATGAGTACGATATGACAGAGGTGCATCTAATTTGCTATCACGCAAAGTCTACACCAGCCATTTTATGCATAGTTTTTGCCTCCTCAATATCAGCTCTCTCATCAACAAGTGCATCATGTAAATCTGCATTAGAAATGGGATGATCTGCATCAACACATGAAACCTGCAAAGGTTGAGAAGTTGCCTCATTAGGACCAACACTAGACTGTCCACCTATAAAAAGAGGCAGCAAAGTATCATACATGTCTTTGGAGCTAACAGATGTCCTGTTAGTACATGAAAGCAATGGCTGGATAGCATTTTCCACAAAAACAACATGACAGCTAACCTGAATGCATCTAGTCTATGGATGATACAGACAATAGCCTTTACTTTAAGAACTGTACCCAACAAAAATACATTTTATGCTTTATCATCCAATTGTTTGCATTGTTGTTCAGGCACCAATGCATATGCCAGACAACCAAAAACACGCAGTTGAGCAACGGATGGCTTGCCACCATGCCAAGACTCATATGGAGTGATAGACTGCACTGCTTTAGTGGGACATCTTTTAAGTACGTATGGTGCACACATGAGAGCCTCAAGACAGAAATTATGTGGTAAAGCCTGACTCTTGACCATACACCTCGCCATCTCCATTAGTGACCTGTTCTTTTGTTCAGCAACTCCATTCTCTTGAGGTGTATACGGCACTGTACACTGGTGTTTTATCCCACGTTCATCCAGAAATGCATTAAAATCAGAAGACATATGTTCCCCCCCTCGATCAAAATGGAGTGTGCCCATTTTACATGCTGACATATTTTCAACCAAAACCAAAAACTGTTTGAAGCACATGAACCCTTGTGACTTTGCCTTCAATGGATATACCCATGCATGCCTAGAAAAATCATCGATGAAAGTCATGAAGTAAAGATAATTTCCAATATATAGATAGATAGATAGATAGATAGATAGATAGATAGATAGATAGATAGATAGATAGATAGATAGATAGATAGATAGATAGATAGATAGATAGATAGATAGATAGATAGATAGATAGATAGATAGATAGATAGATAGATAGATACCACAGACATCACTATGTACAAGCTACAATTTTTGCATAGCCCTAACTGAACCATCTTTTGGAAAGGAAGAACGCTGCATTTAGCCCAAAATACAGCCTTCACAAACATGTTTTTCGTGTGCGTCAAGTTTGGGCAAAGAGGACACCATTTCAGATTTCTGCAAGTGTAGCAAACTAGCAAAATTCAAATGACCAAAGCGTGCATGCCAAAGCTTGGCATATGACATAGCCTGGGAATCATGTACTGCATATGCCAAATCATTTACAGATCTTTCATAGTCTGTGAGCTTATACAACCCAGGACATAAAATGCCAGAAGCAATAATGACATCACCATTTGACAGATCATGAACTGTACATCTATCATCAACAAATTTCACAACCAAGCCAATCTTGGCTAATGCAGAAGTTGATAATAGATCTTTCTTGATCCCTGGCACAAACAAAGCATCTGACAAGGTGAAAGAACTACCATCAGTAGTAGTCAAAATGATCTTAACAACTCCCATAGCAGGATACAAGGAGTTGTTGGTGCATGTAACAGTATTCCCTATAGGGGCAGGCTCGATTGAAGTGAAGAAATTGCACTACGAGGTAATATGTTTGGTCGCCCCACTATCAAAGTACCGAAAATCTGAGTCTACTATAGACATGCACTGCTCATGAGAAGATGGGTCAAAACTTCAAACAATAGTAAACACCCATACTTCTTCCTGCACAAGATTAGTAGACTCGTTTTTGGTGTAGAGGCCTCTACAACAACCATTCCAGCCTCTTTCTTGATCTTTGCCTCTTTAGTAGCTAGTTTTGGATAGTTGTTTATGATATGATCATTTCCTTTAGAGTAATTGCAAAACATTTTGTGCTTTTCTGATTTCTTATCATCTTTGTCTTCCCTCTTCGATTGTGTTGAATTAGCAGATTTTTGCTTACTACTTGAAGAGCTCCATTTTCCTTTTCCCTTCTGACTAGCCAAGAAAGGTTGATCTGCAACATGCATAATGGACTTGTTCTACCTGGAGTGATCCTCCTGCAACAGAATAAAGACTAACTCCTCAAATGACAAGGCATTTGGATTGCCTTTCATCATCAACCAAAGGATAGAAGCAAAACTCTCATATGAATCAAGAAGACCATTCAGAATCGTCTGCACAAGTGTGTTATCTCGTATAACCTCATCAGCAGAAATCAAATGTTCCTTCAAGTCTTTGATCTTTGTTAGGAAACTATCCATAGAATCACCTTCATTCATGTGCTCACTCTCCAACTGTTTTCGGAGGTAAGCAACATAAGCCTCATTCCTAGCTTAGTACAATGTGGTAAGTGTATCCCAAGCATCCTTAGCTGTTCTACAAGAGCGAATGTGAGGAATAATGGCACGTTTGATAGACAAAGCTATCAATGCATGTGCCTGGGCATCTCTACCATCCCAATGAATTTTCTATGTAGTAGATGCAGTAGAAATCGTAGCACGAATAGGAATATGCAGAATATCATCATCTTCAACACCTTCTACATCAGCTTCAGTACCTACTGTTGTAATAGTTGCAGGTGTGATAGGACGTTTTTCAACACCCTGCACAATGTTCCACAATCCTTTTGCAACCAATACATGTGGCATCATATAAGCCCACAATGGGTAGTTGGTACCATCCAACTTATCCTCAATAGCCAACATAGGAAATACATCACTGCTTTCAGCCATGGCCAGTGACTAAAATACCTTGATGCAGAAAATTGACTGTATCTCAAAAAGTTGAACGGAATTGCCCAGATGAGTTCTGCTAAACCTATACTAGACTTTGAGACGCTTATATTGGTGAACAGAAATAGGTATATACCTTTGGCACAAAAAGACAAAATAGCCTGCACAAGCACTACGATAGTGCATTTGGAGGCCGAAACGAGCTTAGATCGCGATTTCGGCACCACATAGCAAAGCTATTTTGATCTTTGAAACACCCTTAGTATGCTCACCAAATTTAGTGCAAAACTGAGAGTGTAATCGAAGAGGTGTAGAGGATGCCCTAGATGAAGCGACGACCTGCTCTGATACCAATTGTTGGAGTTAGATGTTTGTGGAAGCACGCGAACAACACAAGGAAGAAGAAGAAGCTTGGAGCACAACACAGAATACTAGATGTATTACTAGAGAATGTACAAAGATAAGTAGCCCATTAGGGCAATAGGCATATATACAAACGGGGGAAAAAACCTCCTAAACAGGGAAAAAAGTGCCCCGATGGTCCTAGTGTGTTCGCACACATCACTACCTAAATGTTGGAGTTAAATGTCTGCGGAAGCACGCGAACAACACAAGGAAGAAGAAGAAGCTTGGAGCACAAACACACAATACTGAATGTATTACTAGAGAATGTAGGAAGATAAGTAGCCCAGTAGGGCAATAGGCGTATATACAAGCCGAGGGAAAAAACCTCCTAAACAGGGAAAAAGTGCCCCGAGAGTCCTAGTGTGTTCATACACATCACTACCTAAATATATCAACAAATCCCCCCTGGGAATGATGCGGTGAACAAGGAGCTGGCACTCATGTATAAGGAAGTGCAAAGCTATGTGGAAATCACTCCACAAAAGGAAGTAAGCCCAAAGCTTTGCGGAAAGCTTCAAACTTCTCCCTAGGCAGAGCCTTCGTGAAAAGGTCTGCAATGTTCTCCTGTGTGGGCACATATGCCAAGCTGATCTCCCCAGCAGAGAACCTCTCCCTGACATAGTGATAATGCACCTCAATGTGCTTAGTGCGAGCATGGAACATAGGGTTCCTCGCAACTGCCAATGCACTCTGATTATCAGTGAAGATGGTGGTGGTAGAAGACTGGCCAACACCCAAATCAGCCATAAGGCATCTGAGCCACACACACTCAACATTCGCTGTGAAAGCTGCCCTATACTCAACCTCACAACTAGAAGTGGCCAGAGTAGGCTGCTCTTGCTCAACAAAGATATACATGAGCTACCAAGCATGAAGCAAAAACCACTCGTGGACACACGAGTGTCATAACAACAAGCCCAATCTGAGTCAAAAAACATGCAAATCTAGCGGTAGTGATCCCCCCTTGCAATAAAACAACCCAAGTAGCCGAGTACTACTCAAGCAGCGAAACATGCGCTTAACCGCCTTCCAATGCGTGACTCTTGGGCAATGCATAAACCTGCTCATCTGTGAGACAACAAACTGAATATCTGGCTGAGTAATGCATAAGTAAATCAGGCATCCAACAGCGTGCTAATAGAGAAGAGCATCAAATGCATCTCTAGCATCATGAAGACTCAATCGTAAACCTGTCTCCATAGGAGTGGCAATAGGCTTATAGTCTTCAAGGCCAAAATGCTGCAATAATGTGTCAATATATTTCTTTCGACACAAAGCCATTCCACCATCAACTTGCATAAACTGAATGCCCAAATAGTGATGCAAATGCCCCAAATTAGACATCTCAAATGAGGCATGCAAATCAGCCTTGAAATCAGCAATATGCTTCTCAATAGGACGAGTGAGCAGCATGTCGTCAACATAGACAACAATGATCAGAAGCACATCATTAGCATGCTTAACATATAAGGTTCTTTCAGTTGGACTGTTCTCAAAACCATGTGCAACCAGATAGGCATGTATCTTCTCATACCAAGCATGTGGTGCTTGCTTTAAACCATATAATGCCTTCTTTAACGTGCACACCTAGTTTTCATGGCCTTTCTGCACAAAGTCACGGGGCTGAAAAACATACACTTCTTCATCCAAGTCACCATTCAGAAATGTTGTTTTAATGTCATATTGATGTACATTCCAACCATTATGGGCTGCAAGTGCACAAATACTCCGAACAGTAGTCATACGACATGTAGGTGCAAAGGTCTCATCAAAATCAATGCCTCTTTCCTGCGCATAACCCTTTGCAACAAGCCTAGCCTTATACGTGTCAACTGTACCATCAAGTTTACGCTTCAACTTGTATACCCACTTAGTGCCAATGGCCTTCTTTCCAGGAGGCAAGTCACATAAAGACCATGTACCATTCTTCATTATAGCATCATATTCAGATTGCATGGCAGCCATCCAATTTTTTTAATTTTGTGCTTCATCAAAAGAAACAGGCTCATTCTCATCACAAAGACTAGATGCAACCATAGGATAGCAATTTGATGTAAAGGAGGCACTATGAGAGCCTGAACGAGTACGATATGACAAAGGTGCATCTAATTTGCTGTCATGCAAAGTCTGCACCAGCCATTTTGGCATAGTTTTTGCCTGCTCAATATCAACTCTCTCATCAACAAGTGCATCGTATAAATCTGCATCAGAAATGGAATGATCTACATCATCATATGAAACCTACAAAGGCTGAGAAGTTGCCTCATTAGGACCAACACTAGACTGTCCACCTGTAAAAAGAGGCATCAAAGTATCATACATGTCTTTGGAGCTAACAAACGTCTCCTTAGTACATGAAAGCAATGGCTGAATAGCATCTTCCACAAAGACAACATCACGGCTAATGAGAATGCGTTTAGTCTGTGGATGATACAGATGATAGCCTTTACTTTTAGAACTGTACCCAACAAAAATACATTTTACTGCCTTATCATCCAATTTTCTGCGATGTTGTTCAGGCACTAGTGCATATGCCAAACAACCAAAAACACGCAGATGAGCAATAGATGGCTTGCGGTCATGCCAAGCCTCATGACACCTGTTCAGTAGCGCTTTAGTGGGACACCTGTTCAGTACATATGCTGCACACATGACAACCTGATACAACGCTTTAGTGGGACACCTGTTCAGTACATATGCTGCACACATGACAACTTGATACACCTCGCCATCTCCATGAGAGACCTGTTCTTCCGTTCAGCAACTCCATTCTGTTGAGGTGTATACGGCATTGCACACTGGTGTTTTATCCCATGTTCAACGAGAAATGCATTAAAATCAGAAGACATATATTCCCCCCCTCGATCAGAACGGAGGGTGCTCATTTTACGTGTTGATAGATTTTCAGCCAAAACCAAAAACTGTTTGAAGCACATGAACACGTCGGACTTTGCTTTGAGTGGATATACCCATGCATACCTGAAAAAATCATCAATGAAAGTCACGAAGTAAATGTAATTTCCAAAAGAGGGTGTCTGCATAGGACCACAAACATCACTATGTACAAGCTACAATTTCTGTGTAGCCCGAATTGAACCATCTTTTGGAAAGGAGGAATGCTACATTTTGCCCAAAATATAGCCTTCACAAACATGTTTTCCAGGTGCTTCAAGTTTGGGCAAAGAGGACACCATTTCAGATTTCTACAGGCGTAGCAAACTAGCAAAATTCAGATGACCAAAGCATGCATGCCAAAGCTTTGCATCTGACATAGCCTGAGAATCATTTACTGCACATGCCAAATCATTTTTAGATCTTTCATAGTCAATGAGCTTATACAACCCACGACATAAAATGCCATAAGCAATAATCACATCGCCATTTGATACATCATGAACTGTACACCTGTCATCAACAAATTTCACAAACAAGCCAATCTTGGCTAATGCAGAAACTGATAACAGGTTCTTTTTGATCCCTGGCACAAATAAACCATCTGACAAATTGAAAGAACTACCATCATCAGTAGTCAAAATGATCTTACCAACTCCCATAACAGGATAAGAGGAGTTGTTGGCGCATGTAACAGTATTCCCTATAGGGGCAGGCTCGAGTGAAGAGAAGAAATTGCGCTGCGAGGTAATATGTTTGGTCGCCCCACTGTCAAAATACCAAACATCTGAGTCAAGATTTGTAGACTTTGTTTTTGGTGTAGAGGCCTCTACAACAACCATTCCAGCCTCTTTCTTCTTTGCCTCTTTAGTAGCCAGTTTTGGACAGTTCTTTATGATCCAATCATTCCCTTTATAGTACTTACAAAACAATTTCTGCTTTTCTGATTTCTTCTCATCTTTATCTTCCTTCTTCGAATATGCAGAATTAGTAGATTTCTGCTTACTAGTTGAAGAGCTCCATTTTCCTTTGCCCTTCTGACTAGCCAGGAAAGCTTGATCTGCAACTCGCATAATGGACCTGTTTTGCTTGGACTGATCTTCCTGCAACAGAACAGAGACTAACTCCTCAAATGATAAGGCATTTGGATTGCCTTTCATCATCAACCAAAGAGTAGAAGCAAAACTCTGATATGAATTAGGAAGACCATTCAGAACGGTCTGCACAAGTGAGCTATCTGGTATAACCTCATCAACACGAATCAACTGTTCCTTCAAGTATTTGATCTTCGTTAGGAAACTGTCCATAGAATCACCTTCATTCATGTGCTCACTCTCCAACTGTTTTCGGACGTAAGCAACACGAGCCTCATTCCTAGATTGGTACAATGTGGTAAGTTTATCCCAAGCATCCTTAGTTGTTCTGCAAGAGCGAACGTGAGGAATAATGGCACGTTTGATAGACAAAGCTATCAATGCATGTGCCTAGGCATCTTTGCCATCCCAGTGAATCTGCTTTGCGGTAGGTGTAGTAGAAACAAAAGCATAAACAAGAATCTGCGGAATATCATCGTCGACACCATCTTCATTAGCTCCAGCACTTGTATTTGCACTACCTGTAATCAGAGATGTAACAGGACGTCTTTCAACACCCTGCACAATGTTCCACAATCCTTTTGCAACGAATACATGTCGCATCATATAAGCCCATAATGGATAGTTGGTACAATCCAACTTATCCTCAAAAGCCAACATACGAAATACATCACTACTTTCAGCCATGGCCGGTGACTAAAATACCTTGATGCTGAAAATTGATTGTATCTCAAAAAGTTGAGCAGAACTGCCTAGACGAGTTTTGCTATAGCAGACTTCGAGATGCTTAAACTGGTGAACAAAAACTGGTATATACCTTTGGCAAAAAAAAGAGGAAATAGCCTGCACAAGCGTTGCGATAGTGCGTTCGGATGCTCACCAAATTTCATGCGAATCTAAGACTACAAACCGAGGAGTGTCGACGGTGCCCTAGATGAAGCGACGACCTGCTTTGATACCAATTGTTGGAGTTAGACATCTGTGGAAGCACGCGAACAACACAAGGAAGAAGAAGAAGCTTGGAGCACAAACACACAATACTCAATGTATTACTAGAGAATATACAAAGATAAGTAGCCCATTAGGGCAATAGGCGTATATACAAGTTGGGGGAAAAAACCTCCTAAAGAGGGAAAAAGTACCCCGGTAGTCCTAGTGTGTTCACACACATCACTACCTAAATATATCAACACTAAATACATCAACAAATCAAGTTATGGCCCATCGACGATCCGAGGCTCGTGATGCTTTGAGAGCACGCTTACAAAAGCCTATATGGTTAGATGCTGAGGAGTGGGATATGATTCGTGACGAGTAGTAGCAGACTCTTGACCGATATCGCTAGCATCGAGATGCCGTAGCCACACATTTAGATACGGTTGGACCATCACATTTGGGCAGCGAAAAATATGACACGATGCGTCAGGAGTTTGTAGGTACCATTTGGTTTATTGAATTTTTTTGTGTTAAGCTTGTCATGTATGTTCCTCTAATGTTTTATATATTTGTTGCAGGAGCTGGCAATGGGTCATCCTCCAACACGAATGGAGGAGGCTTATGGATATTGTCATGGATTGACTACACTATTGGAGGACTTGGAGGAACGCAATGCGATCGTTTCATGGGAGCGTTTGCAATGAGGTGATGAAATTATAAACTTGTTTTTTACTTGTTGTTTATAAATATCATGTGAATTTATCTCATTTCATGAATGTTCTTTGTTGCAAGACTGTTGATATGGAACATTTTCTACATGCATATGCCAGTGGTGCACCAAAATTTTGTATTTGATTCTTATATGGCAATGCTTTGCCACATTTTTGAAAAGCTTCATATATGACAGTAGTTTGCCCTACTCTTGTACACGATTCATTTATGAAATATATAATGTTTTTTGTACATGGTTCCTGGTTCATGATTCATTCTGATTATCTCTTTTGTGTCCAATAATATTTTGCTTTATGAAATCATAGTTCAGTTACCATTAGAGTACACATCACATGTACTTGGTTTTTTTTGGGAAGACTATATTGTCTTTTGTTAAACAACATCATGGTGATGTTGGTGTAACAAAAGACAACACACTCTGCCCAAAAATAATTTTGCAGATATGGTCGTCAGTATAAGCGATGGTACTCCCAGCATGGTCATTGGAATAAGCGTCCGTAAACCCAGTGGGCACCGGTATTCGCAATGGTACACCCAACACAGGTGCCGGTATGATTGTCGGTATGAGCATCGGTATTACCGATGCTCATATTGATGCATATACTGGTGCCTATACCGGCGCTTTAGTTGTGACGTGCATACCGAGACCTACACCGACGTCGGGTCAAAAATGCACCTGCTCAATTTCTTCGGTAAAAGCCTCTGTATAGGGTTGATCTGTTGTAGTGTGATTTTAACATGGTCACCTCCTTGACTGATAGATATAACAAAATGGGTGGTACCATTCAAGGCCAAGAATGGGCCTCTTGATTGAGACTGGTCACCACTCACGACCTTCTTGACATCTCGAACCATACTAGTTTCACTTGGACAAAAAGGATGTAACTTTTTGGCTACTAGACTTGACAGATGCTATGTCAATATCCCCTTTTGTCAGCTCTTTTGGGAAGTTAAGGCTTCCACTGATCAGTCCATTTGCCTATCGAACCATGTTCCTCTATGTATCTCTCTCAAAAGCAATTGCCCTAAGTTCAAGGTTGGGTGGCCCCACCTTGATCCCTCACTTTCACAATTGCCTTGTGTCATAGAGAAGACCAAATTTATTTTTTGTCATTGTTTTGAGAAATTCTCCAGTCCCTCTATTGCTTGGGCTAAAGCTATAAAGGAAGTGCAGTCAGTCTTCACCTACTTCAAGAACCTCAAAAAGAAGATTAGAGCTGCTAGGAGAATTCAAATCTCCAAGGATTCAAATTTTCTCCTGGATTCTAAGGATCCTAGTTGTATGGATAAAATCTTATGTCTTCAAGGAAGGTTGAGATATGAAGAGTACCTTGAAGCTAGTAGTATTCTCTCTTCCTCAAGAGAATATTGGCTTGAGAACCTGGATAGACCTCACAAGTGTATGTTCTCTCTGATCAATAAGAAGAAGTGTACAAATTTCATTCTGATACTCTTGAAAAAGTCTGGCGGTTATGCTATTAGTGTTCGCGAGAATTTGCAGGAGGCTACCCACTTCTTTACAGATGTTTTCTCTAGTTCCCCCAAGTGGGGGGAGGATATCCTCGGGGCCAAAGCTTCCATTGCCTTTAAGAGGAGAAAAACTGTCCCTCCTTGTGTGGCTGCCATGTTGGACCTTCCCCTCACTGTCGGTGAGATTAAAGAAACCATTGGTATTGAAACCCTGCAAATCTCTTGCCCTTGATGGCCTTCCCAATGAGTTTTTCTTGGCTCTTGCTAATTTCCTGACTCCCTTCATTCTCTTGGTGTGGAAAGAATCTACTAGGAAAGGAACTCTCCCTATTGAGATCAATATTGGGGTCATTAGACTCATCTATAAGAGGCATCCTAAAGAAGACTTAAATAATTCAAGACCTATAACGTGTTTAACTTCCATCTATAAGATCATTGCTTCCTTCCTAGCTAGGAGACTTAGTCCTATCATGAATTATATTATCCTCCCTGAGCAAAAAGGTTTTATCAAAGAAAGATTCATTCTTGATGCTATAATTTCCCTGTGGGAGGGCATTGAGTTTTCCCAAGAGTCCAATCAACCATTCTACTTCTTTAAAATTGACTTTGACAAAGCTTATGATAGAATTGAGTGGGATTTTGTGCTTCAGTCCCTTCATGACATTGGGTTTGGGAAAAATTTCATCAAAGCTGTTAGAACCCTCTTTGGTAATGCTCACTCTAGAATTTCTATTAATGGTGTCATTTCTCCCCTTTTAGACTCATGATGTCTATCATGCAAGGATGCACCCTTGCCCCCTCATGTTTGCCATAGATAGTGATGCTCTTGGATGGCTCCTTAAGGATGCTATGAATCAAAAGAAGCTGGAAGGAGTTTTCGTCCCTAGGTTTGATGAACAACTTTGCCTTCAGGCTTTTGCTGATGACACCAATATTCTGGTTAAAGCTGAACCTAGATTTGTTGATTGTGTTCTGGAGTGTCTTAACACCTTTTGCCTAGCCAGTGGCTCCCACATTAATCATGAAAAAACTACTTTGAAAGCTTCTACTTATTGTGTGCCCCCATCTATTTTAGGTTTGGGTTGTAATATCATTAAGAATGGGAAGATCTTTAGGTTGCTTGGCATTCCTATGGGGTTCCAAGTGACTTTAAATCAGAGATGGGATTGGGTTATGAATAAATTTAGAAGTAAGGTGTTCCATTGGTATGCTTGGCAGGCCTCCCTATCTCACAGGGTGTTTGTGTTGAATCATTATATTCTGCCCTCCCTAGTTTTTTTCTCTCTCCTGCTCGATGCCTAATAAAAAGAACTTCAATCAGGTCTTTGAACTTTCTAGAAGATTTCTTTGGGGAGGAAACCTTCTCTCCAACAAAATCCCAAAGATGGCATGGAAAGTATGTTGCCTCCCTAAAAAAGGAAGGTAGCCGACTTGGTATCTTTTGCCCCATCAAGATGGCTTCCAATCTCTCAGCTAAGTGGATGGATAAGGCTATCGATTCTACTAACTTCTGGGCTCTTTTAATTAAGAGAAACATTGACAAATTTCTCCTTGTTCAATATAAATCTTTGAAAAAGCACAATTTGTGGGATATTTAGGTTTCTCCCCAAATATACTCACCAGTTGATAGTACAATCTCTTGCAGGTTCTGGAATGCTTGGATCTCTATCAAGAAAGCTTGTTCCCCTAACCCTAAATTCTTTCATCTAACTGATTTTGTTATGCAGGAGAGCATTTGGACTAGTTGGATATCTCTATGGGAGAATGGCTCTCTAGGAATAAGACAACACAAGTGCTGTAAACTTGGATTTTCCATTAGGAGAGACCTCACTTCTCGAAATCAGGTACTGACTCAAGAATAGATTGTTGACAATTTTGTTTTATCTTATGGCTGTTTCCAAGTTTTGCTATCACACAAAGACATGGTAAGCAGAAGGCTTTCTAATTGCAACCAAAGACTAGCTCTCAAGCTGAAAGATGTTACCACTGACATGTTGAAGAGATATAAGCAACAAAAAGGTTCTATCAATATTATCCTTCCCAAACTCAACGAGAGATGGAAGACCCAATGGACTGCTGCTCGACGGACTCACATATTTATGAGTCTTTAGCACATACCTTATAACATCAAACATTCCTTTTTGATGTGGTTGATCATTCACAATGGTATTTGTATTTACCAGGAAGTTTGGCATTAAAAATGAAGTTTGTATGTTTTGTGGCAAAGAGGAGGATATCCCCCACCTATGTTTCAATTGTGTTCATGCTCAACAGTTCTCGAGGGTTCTCTCACATATATGTCAAAAGATGAACATCACCCTCACTTATTGTGAGACCATCCTTGGTTCCTGCAACAGGCTCGACTATACTCTTTGGAATATTTGGAGAGGTCACATTGTCTGGCATATTTGGAGATCTAGAAATCTTAAAGTTATCAATAATTACAAAGGATCTTTGATGCAGATTTTCCTAAGAGGCTTCAGAGACCTGGGCATCAAAGCTATCTCTGACATCAGAGATGCCCCCAATGAAGAGTTCAGGTTGTCCATACACTTGGCCAATACCCCTTGTAAGTGGAGGGAGTCCCTCCTGCAAATGTACTCTGATGTAAGATTTCAAATGGTCTTGTATTGTACATAATTGTACTGCACTAGGGTGTGCTCCTGTTTGTTCTTTGTAGCCATTTCTATAACCTTTGTGGCCATGTCTAGTCCCTAGAGGTTCTGTTCCTCTTGTTGTTTTGGTGGGGGCCCTGCCCCTTGTACATCCATACATTTCTTTTTTAATCTAAACTTCCTGCTCCTTCAAAAAAAAAAAGAAAACGATCATGCTTACACATTCTCCATGTCCTTGCCAAACTCTCTGCATTACTTCTCTTCTTCATCGTTCTTGCCTCTCGTTTCGAAAGAAAAAATTGAACAGAGCTGGGATAATGGACATGCAGACCATCACGCGGTTGGACTGCGAGGGCAATGGGACCGACACGGCCAAACGAACGCTGTGGACGAAGATATGGACTCCCCTATCCTCTCTCGGCGCAGTCAAGGAGGAGAGAGAGGTATAATACAGAGTATATCCATGTAGCGACGGGAAAGACGGAGGATCTTATCAGTTCCATGCTCTCTCTTTCTCTCTCTCTCTCTCTCTCTCTCTCTCTCTCTCTCTCTCTCTCTCTCTCTCTCTCACACACACACACACACACACGATTCGTACAATAAAACAAGAAGTCTAGTGTTCGTGAAGGTTATTATGCGAGTGTTATCCTGTTGACGTCGACATATTTCCATTCCCAATTCTGTGGCTAGCGTCCATATTTTTCTTCTCGTCGTCTGGTCTGAAATTACGTGCTCAAGCTATCTGCACAGTGAAGCGCTACGTGTTGTTACGGCGACGTGAATCGTTTGGGTCCTGACCCACATGCAATCGATGCATGGTCTCAGATTCGGATGCAATCCGGGGTAGTTTCTCCCCGTTGAAGGACTTTTTCCCGGTCGTGGCGTCGTGTAAGATCGCCTCAGCGATCTGCATTGGGCCCATCAACTTCCTTACGAGCTCATGACGAAGGTGGCCAATGGCCTTACGAGCTTCATGTCGCCAACTCCATTTCCCCTTCTTCATGAATCATGTCTGGCTGAGATGCTGACTCGTGACGTAGGAGTGATAACATGCTGCCCGTATTCCGTGCAATTTTCGGAGCTCCATCTCCCTGGTTTACTTGCTGAGGTCGTTGATCGTAGGGCAGAGCAGGTCGGTGCGTCAACGATTTGCAAACTTGTGTGGAGAATCGATCACTGGAGTGCCCCCCACAAACTCCCAACGCCGCTCGCACTCCATACGTAGGAATGAGCACGTGCCCACAAATCTGATGAAATTTCCCGAGAATGATTATCTGTAGGGGAGTTTGTCGATGGCGGAGTGGCAATTGAAGGTTGTATGTTGACGGTCTACCATGTCCTTCAATTTTGAAGGTCACTAACATCATACTTACATTATGTCTGTATTTAACATTTTTAGTGCAATTTATGGAAGGCTATAAAAAATTATTATCTTATTTAAGGTCTAACATGGGCAAAACGAGCATTATGGCCGTCAAAGAACAACTATGGATAATGTAAAGGAAGTTGGGAAGGGTGGACACTAAAGTGGTGACCCTCTCTCTCTCTCACACTTTCATTCTCTTTCTCTCTTGATCCTTGACTCGAGAGTCCGGACACAGGAATGAGTACATGCCTCAGTGTATTAGTGACGTTCCTCAAGAACTTGAAGTAATAGCCTTTCGAAAATTTTCCTTGATTACTATGGAAGCAGTCACCTTGAAGCTCTGAAGCTCCATTTGGTTTCATTGCCTTCCTCAAGGTTTCCTATGACACCTTTTGTAGGAGTCCAAGCTTCATCACTCTGCTATATAGAGAGATATTCCAAAAAAAAAGGTAATCGTGTCACTACTTTTAACGCCTACCTAAATGAGCTCGCATGGTTAAGTTTGAGACTTAGGCACAAAGACTACAAAATGAAGAAATGGTGACTAAGATGAGACTCAGAGGCCATTGTAGATTGCAAAAGCCTTCCTTCAATGCATTCTCATTGTTCTTTGAATTCTAATTGTTTTGCATTTGAAGGATCATTTCGCACATTTATATCAGTTTCACACATTAATACTCTTCTTTGAATCTTTGCACATTTATTTTTTACCCTAAAGGTTGAATCATGTAAAAAACTTGGGGTCATCTTGTAGTAGCACCACATATGCTCACTAGGACATACCCTTATTGTATTCGTAGTAGTACAAGTTATTCAATCTTCTAGTATTCACTATACTAAAAAATAGCCTAATGTAAATTTCATGCCTATTCAGTATCATATAAATGTGCAAGATTGCACAAAAAATTACCTTGAAACAATAGTAGTAAAATTTGTACGTGCTTGATCTAGTGGGGGAAGGATCAACCCATTCCTAATTCAACATGAATTATGAGTGGCTGCAAAAAGTATCATCACACACACCTTTCGAGATTAAAATTATGATTTCACTAGGGTACTTTAAAATAAACCCAAGATCTTTTGCACACTCTAATTAATTAATGACATGAATAAAAGTTATCTCACTCAAAATACTCACATAAACTCAGAGAACCAATGCCATCAAGACATGCTAGTAATTGAATGCCTCCATTTTATAGGACAAAGATCAAACTTGGCTTTTAGAAAAGTTTCTCCTAGATTTTGCAAAATCAAAACTAGAGAATTGATCCAATTTTAGGAATTGTATTAGCTAGTTAAAAAGACATAGAACATAAGAAATGAATATGAGATGCAGTAGAAACTTTGGACATAATTAGAGCTAACTAGAAGAGTCATTATCAAAATAGCTATATATATATATATATATATATATATATATATATATATATATATATATATATATATATATATATATATATATATATATATATATATATATATATATATATATATGGCTACCTAAGGATTGCATGGTAGCACGCATAGGGCTTGTTTGATTTCAATACTCCAAAGACCAAAAGACACTAATACATGCAAGGGATTTGAAATTACCTCATGAAGTTTTTTTATACAAGTAGAAGAGTTTGTCTAAAACATAAGCTCCTTTTCCAAAATTCAAGCTCAGTGTCTAATCTATGTGCAGTTCATGGGATTGATGAGATATTTGAATGGGATTCAAATTCAAATTTTGGAGCTTGATTTCTAGCACTCCTCCTCAAGCTTTAACCTTTAACCTTGATCAATCATTCAAATGCCTTTCTTGAAGTTCAATAGATTGGTAATCTCCAAAATGCTACCGAGCATATCCAAACATTGATTACTATTATATACATGTTGATCTTGGACTTGCCAACACTTTCTCTCTGATGAAGTGATAGTGTACATCTATGTTTTTTCTTGTAGCATGGCATAAGATTGACTAATAAGTAAACAATCACTGAGGTTGTCCCGATTAATGCAAAATTATTAGAGGTGCCTATTCAAATCAAACGTAAGATTCCTTGTTCGGATAAGGAAACATTCCACTTAGGCTAGTGCTTTGTATTTAGCTTCAATCGATGTTAAAACAAGTATGGGTCGCTTCTTAGAAGACTATGAGCTAAGCCTTATTCGGATGATCACTACATATCACTTGTAATCCTTCTATCCTTTCTTTTATCAAGTCCAATATGTATCTTTATATTCTTTAACAAGCAACTCATTTGATGCATGCTGCAATTGCTATTAAGCCTTTGATGGTGTTTGCAAAAACAACAAGGCTAAACGTTTCTTCAAAGTCAACACCATAGTTTGAGAAAGTTTCTTTTTCCACAAGCCTTTCTTTGTACCTTGAAGTGCTACCAAATGTATTTATGCATGTACGTGTGTGTGTGTGTCTATTGGTGTGTATATCTATGTCTCTATGTATGTATGTATGTGAGCACATGTGTAGGTGTGTATGCATCTACATATGCATGTGAAAGAAAGTATGTGTGTGTGATAGTGTGAAGTTGGATGTGTGTGACTATGTGTATGTGTGTGTGTGCAAATGTGTGTATGATGTGTCTGTGAATTGGTGTGCATTGATGTGTGAAAATGTGTGTTGGCATATATAAATACAACTCTATGCAGTATGATGGCTTTGTGTATTCGTAGTGTGGATGCATGTTACTTTGTGTTGGTCTAAAGTTGAATGTGTGTCTCTTGATGTGAGAATTATATATGTACATATGTGTGTATGTATTAGTGTATCAAGATATGTATGTATGCATGTTTATATTTTCTGATGTGTATATGTACAATGTTGTGTATACATGCATATTTTTATGGGTGCATGTGTGTAGATGTGCATGCATGTATGTGTGCATGTGTATAGCTGTGAATGTGGACATATATGTGCAAATTCATGTTCATGTGTGACTATGCACTGGTGCATATATGCACAATATGCATTTGTGTGTGTTCATGAATGTATGCATGTGTAATATGCTCATATGCATATGTAAAAGTGTGTATATGGATGTATGTAAATATGAATGTATGTATTGTATGTGTAAGTATGTGCAAGATAAAGAGTGCAAGTTTCTATGTGGGATGGTTTGAATGTTGATGTGTATGGATGTGCATGTACTTGTGTGCACATTTCAATATGCAATGTAGAATGTAAATATAGATACGTTTTCGTGTTATTTTGAGCAAATGTAGGTATGCATGTGTGTTTGTACTGATTTCTATATGTACATGTGTGTAAGTTCATGTGTTTGTGCTTGAGTGAGGGATCAAGTATGTGTATGTAATAATTTTAATCATAATATATGTTTCTATGTGCATGTGTGTCTTTCCATGTATATGCACAACAAACATGTATGTATGTGTAGTGTGCATTTGCTTGCATGCATGTATATTTGCATGTCAAATGTGTGCCACATGTGTATGTCCTTGCATGTGTTAGGTTGTGAAACTAATAGATCTCTTTGTGCTATTGCTTGGAGCTATACACATGCATGTATGCTTCTATCTGTACTTGTGTATATGTGTCTGTATGTATGTATGTATGTATGTGTGCAAGTATGTTGGTGTTTATGATTGTATATATATGTTTGTATGTATGTCTGTGATGATGTAAATATGGATGTGTGTGAGTTTATATAAACGTATGTGTGCGTATATGAATATATGTACTTGTACAACTTAAAGGCGTCTTTGTTGGTGTAGACGTTGGATCTAAGGTGTGCATGTATGTCTATGTGTGTTTGCGTTTGCAATTTACCTGTAAATGTATTTGTTTGCGTTAATGTGCATATGTACAAGTGTGTGTATGTAAACCGGTATATGTGTAGGTATTTATGCATGTATGTGTGCGTTCCTATGCAATTTCGTGTACGATAATGCAAATGTGGATGTTGGCATTTGTGAATTTTTGGGATGTGTGTGTAGGTGTACCTTCGAGTGTATAGATGTATAACCTATAGGAGAGTGTGTGTGTGTATGTGTGTGGATGTGTAAAAATGTATGTATGCATGCATGTGTGTGTGCATGATTGTGCATATATGTACAAGCATGCATATGTATCAAGCTAGGCGTTTTGAGTTACGATTGATAATTTGATTATGATTGGCCAGGATCTTGTCAACATTGCCGACTTTGATATGGCAAATGAAGTCCTAGTTTCCTCAAACTCCATAAGCTGCAACAAGAAGGTTCTATCCACATTCTCATCTATTGCTTTCTATTTTTATATTGATGTTCCTTTAATATTTCGAAAAGTGTTCAGATAAGGCATAGAAGACCAAACTTATTTCCTCAATCAACATTGCACTAGGCTTTTATGCATAGTAAATTGTCCTAAGACCAGTGAGCTTTATAAGTGGATTTTGCATTGATAGTAGGAGGGTTATAATTGTCAGAAAACAAACATATAGTCTATCGGAGCAATACTTGAAAATCGTTTTACTTTTCAGCTTTATAAGTGTTTTTTGCATTGATAGGAGTTTTCACAGAGAAGGTTTGTTAAAAGGTTTATAATGTATATTATCTATCATTCAAGCAAATATTGGCATATCAGTTGCGCATTACTTTAGATCAAATTCGAATAGTTCTTGCAATGTAAAAGTGCCCCTAGAAATCATATGTGGCGTGAGGGTGTACAGTTTGATGGCTCTATGATTTTTTAGTTTATGATTCTAATTTTTAAGTTGTTAGAAATTGTCTTCCTTTCAAGCTTCATTATTTTATTGTACTTCACTTTCTGTTATAGCTCGTCAAACGTATTTACAACAAGGTTATTTCTGCTCCAAGGAGGTGTTTATCTTCTTTGCTACCTATTACAAGTATTAATGCCATTTAACTCATACTGATACAAAATGTCATTGTGCAAATCATTTTTGTGATTTTTATGTTCCCTTTTTCCTCGCAACCCTCTCAATCAAAGCTTGGAGGTGCTCCATCATCTCTTTTTCAACGTCTAACCTGGCTCAAAGTCGTAATTGTTTCTCTTTCCATTTTTCTTCATGTGCTCAAAATCTCTGAAATGGGAACTTCAATAGATGATATGAATTTATTTTAAGTTATATCAACTGTATACTCTATATAGTGTACACATGTATGTATTCATGTATAATATATACAATTTAAGTTTACCAATGAAGCCTTACGTTCAATTAGCCTTCGCAAGAAACCCAAAGATCTTCTCCCAATCTTCACGAGTATTTTCTTAAAGCGCACCCTCTCTCTCTCTCTCTCTCTCTCTCTCTCTCTCTCACACACACACACACACACACATCCAAATGGCTTTGCATACTTGACCTCAACGCCGCATCACAAATGCAGAAGTCAGGACGTAACCACCCGAATGTTGCAAACCGTCTCTCTCTCTCTCTCTCTCTCTCTCTCTCTCTCTCTCTCTGTGCACGATACACAGAATCCATATCGCACTCAGTTCGCCGCCGTCTGTTCCATTCTGATGAGTTTTCTAAACAGTTTATGGGACAATGACTCATGCCAAGCTGACATATGCGGACTAGCTGATTATAGATGCGTTGGAAGGGCCGATGAACAATGGTCCATACCCTCGTGACGCAGCATCACACATCATTGAACATAGCAAGTTACTCCCGCCAGAATAAAGCGTTGACCGTGTTCGAGACTCTGTGCCAAACAATAGCTAAAATATCTTTGAAGATTTAAATATACAATAAAACGTCTTCAATTTGTTGAAAAACATCACAAAATTAAAAGAATGAGATAGGAGTCAGTACACAAATCTCTGTTTATGGTTACAAAGAATACGCACTTACATACACACACACGCAAGAGAGAGAGAGATAGAGAGAGAGAGAGAGATAGAGAGAGAGAGAGAGATGTATAAGTGTGCATGTACGCTATAGAAAATCAGTTCTTGCAACATGAAATTGGATGATCAACAAAAGCTTGTACACATAGAAATATCTTTTTTCGGTTTCTTAATTTACTTATGACTAATTATCGACTAATTGCAAGCATTTGAATTGGTTTCTAGCTTTATAAGAGGATTTAACAAGTTCTATGATAGACCACATCATGGCCACAGATGGTTATAAACTTGAAAAAGAGGAAGGAAGCTATGTTGGAATGCCTAGATAAAAGATAAATCGTATTTGCAATTTTCTCCCACACTTTGGATAATATTTTTCTATACATTCGATAATACACTAAAGCACCTTATATCTCGACATTTTATAAACCTTAAAAATTAGTTTGGAAACAGTACACACATATATATATATATATATAGATGTATATCATCACAGACACACGTATACATACATACGTATATATGTTCATACATACATGCACACACATACATGCATACACACAAACAGACGTGGGTACATACATACATATACACATGCATACATACATGAATATACACTTATGTGTATGTGTGTGTAGTTATGTATGTATATATCTATGTATGTATATATGTGTGTGTGTCTTTGTTTATGTGTGTGTAAATACACACACACACATATACATACATACATACATACACACACATATACATACATTCATACACACATACATACATATATACAAATACATACATAAATATATATACCTACCTACATATACACACACTTAGTCGACTAAGAAACATATGTTGAGTACTCATCGTATGCCTTTCTTCTACATTTTCCACTCTTCTACATACTAAGAATCATTATCACCCATTTTTTTTTTCTAGTCTCCTCCTTAAGAGTAGAAGAAGAACTTCGAAACACTGGATGTAATGTGTGGGATGCACAATCACAAAGAGTCCTTCAAGGGTTTGTTCTTCAATGTGTAGTGTATGCAATTTTATGTTGGTTACTGTACAAATAGTTCTTGTTGCAAGTAAAGTCCATCTATGTTTGCGGGACTCTTTAGGAGAGACCTTGTGATGTACAAATAGTTCTTGTTGCAAGTAAAGTCCATCTATGTTTGCGGGACTCTTTAGGAGAGACCTTGTGATGTTGGTGATTTGCCAAAGGTCCCTCACAAAAGCACTCATAATGCGGATTTATGGGGAAACTCATGCAAGGTCTCAATGGAGAACAATGTTCCAACCACATCCTTCTCAAACAAAAGCAATAGATATCAGGTTTCTTCAAGAATGCCAAAACATGTCATTTCTAGTGCACATAAATCTTCTTCACCCTCTAACAATTTGTTTTCTTAAAATCTCTATTGGGAAAGAAGACTTTGTGGTTCTCTTTAACTAAATGCACTTGAGTAACATGATATGATTGAGGAGAGAACATATGGTGCGCCCTTGTACTCAAAGATGTAATAGAAAAAAAAAAGCCAAAAACGACATATGACAAGGCTAAATATCTTGCCAAAATGTTTCTTTTTTTGGTCCAAAATACGACTTAGAAGCTTCCATCATCCTCGTACAAGGAACAACACATGTGGGTCTCTCTCAAGGTCCTCCTCCACCAAAGGAAGTCTTAGGGATTGGCATACAAATGTGTTTGACCCCTGGACTTCCCTCCCCCCATGTCCAATATCAGGCTAATGATTTTCTTTTTCTCTTCTTTCACTGAGCCTTAGAAGTAAACTTGGTGCTCAAACAATAGACTAGGAACATTCCATTTGTGTTCTTCAAGTGCTACCTAAGTTCAATACCCTCATTGCAAAAACAAAGAAACTACCTATCTAGGTTGAGTTTCCAAATCTCTTATTATTGTGGATGCATTGTATCGAAGGGATTGCAAGGACCTTGGCTTGATTCTTTACCCAAAATAAACCTACGTTTGGAACTTAGAAGTCCTCATAGAAATTCAACGATTTCCTATGAAATGTTGAAGACATGCACGAGATTCTCTACAAGAGCCTCCCAAAATCATGCTTCTATTGTCAAGGATTGCTTCCTTTGAAAGTAGAAAAATTCCTAAGCAAAACCCTAGGAGGAGAAGGATGAAGTGGTCTTTACCGCAAAAAGTAGGAGAAGCAGCCCCCCCTAGGGTTAATTTATGCTCACACTCCGCCTCCTTAGTAATTGATCCCCTTGAATAGTCAAAATAATTTTTATGCAAACCTCTTTGGTGATAACAATCTACAAACCATTACACAAATGCCTCAGGATCCCTTGATTAAGGACATAGATAATCTAGACATGGAAGTTGAAGAAAATCTCAAGAGTTCTTCTTTTCCCTTAGAAGAGGACATTCACATCGAAAATCATAATGAAAGAAAATAATGCTTTAAAATTGAGCTCAATTACTTAATAAAAGGGTTGGAAAGGTACGAGAATGGAGGACCCTCCTCAACCTTTAACTACAAGGGCTTGCATCTTCTATCTCCAAGAAATCAAAGTTCAACACTACAAGAAGTGATCCCCATAGCAACTTCTAAACCAACACAATATCCTTGCTAGTCTAAATGATATTCATAAAATTAGAACGCGCCATTGCATATGCAGTACTCATCACGTCATACGTGTCTTCATAGAAAAATTAAAATAATTTATACGATGCTTTCGATAGAAAAAAATATAATGATTTATTGGATGATTTTAAAGTGGTTTACAAGATAGTTGCTGTATTCAAAAGTGTAAAAAGAAACATCACACTTTGATCAATCCCGTTCCATATTAAAGGTAAAAAAATGGTCAAACAATAAATCTCTCTCTCTCTCTCTCTCTCTACCTCTCTGTCTTTCTCTCTCTCTTACCATCTCTCTCTGTCTCTGTATCTCTCTCTAGCTTTGTTTTTCTCATTTTTATCTTCTTAAAAATGTTAACGGTCAAACAATAAATCTCTCTCTCTCTCTACCTCTCTCTTACCATCTCTCTCTGTATCTCTCTCTATCTCTATCTTTCTCTCTCTAGCTTTGTTTTTCTCCATCTCTCTCTTTCTCTCTCTCTCTCTCTCTCTCTCTCTCTCTCTCTCTCTCTCTCTCTCTCTCTCTCTCTCTCTCTCTCTCTCTCTCTCTCTCTCTCTCTCTCTCTCTCTCTCTCTCTCTCCCCTACCTCTCTCTCTTTCTCTCTCTCTCTTACCATCTCTCTCTGTCTCTGTATCTCTCTCTTTCTCTCTCTAGCTTTGTTTTTCTCCATCTCTCTCTTTCTCTCTCTCTCTCTCTCTCTCTCTCTCTCTCTCTCTCTCTCTCTCTCTCTCTCTCTCTCTCTCTCTCTCCCCTACCTCTCTCTCTTTCTCTCTCTCTTACCATCTCTCTCTGTCTCTGTATCTCTCTCTTTCTCTCTCTAGCTTTGTTTTTCTCATTTTTATCTTCTTAAAAATGTTAACGAATGAGAGATTATCTTACATTATTGTAAATAAATTATAAATGTGTTTGTATCTTACGTTATTGTAAATAAATTATAAATGTGTTTGTAACATAAACATACGTAATAGATACATAGACTCACATACATACATAATATATACATAATACATATAATATGCATACATACATGGATCTGTATATTCTTACACAAACATGCATATATACATATATATCTACACAAACATAAATGCATTAATACATATGAATATGCGTATTAAATACATACATGCAACCCTCACACACACACACACACACACACACACACACATATATATATATATATATATATATATATATATATATATATATATATATATATATATATATATATATATATATATATATATATATATATATGTGTGTGTGTGTGTGTGTGTGTGTGTGTGTGTTTACAAGCACACGCATATATTGTTAAAAGCTTTAAAGAACAAAATCATGGGCAAAATAATTTGTACAAGTGAACTGACTTATGAAGGCCTCAAGTCACAAGATTCGACCAAAAGGAATCATTCAACTACTCCCCAAATCATTCCAATCAAGTCCTTTAAGTTAGGAGGAGCAACTTTAAGAAATAAGATTCCTAGATTATAGGAGCTTACTTGATTTATATATGTATATGGCTTTGAACATGAATTTGTGTGTGATCCCATGTGTTTATTTTGTTTATTGGAGTTTCCTTAGAAATCTAGAAGCCTAGCAAGCAAGCTCATAGCTTAAGCAGACCCCCTACTTGCTTCCATCCTAAGTTTGTTTAGAATATCTCACTACCTATATGAGTAGTGGCTAGTTTCTATTTTTTTGCATTGTATCCATTGCTTCTCCTACTACAGGGAGCCATTTTCTATTATTTTACTCTTAATGGATAGAGAATATATTCTTCTAAATTTGAGTTAAATCTCATGATTTATTTATGCATATTTTCTAAGTTATTGTCTATGCTGTGAAAGTGTGACTCTACACAGGTGTGTGACAATGTAGCCTGTTCTGGAGACATTTCCATGTGGAAGCATCCTTTATGGGTGATATTTTTCCTTTTTAAAATTTTTATTAGTATTTTTTATTGGGAAAAAGATCTATAGAAATATTTGCACCATCTCTGAGAAATAACTACAACATCAGAACAGTGTCTACTTAAGTGTATCTTGGGAGGTCACATCGTGCTTCTTCACATTACCAAAGAAAGTTGGAGGAAGTTTTTTTATCAAGGGGGAGCACTAAATCCTCGTGAATTGAAGCATACTTGGAGTTTATCAAAGGAGATCTAATATTTTGGTAAGATCAATTTGCTTTTCCATGAATATCAATTCAAGAAGGTATTAAGGGAGTTCCAAAGCTTAGGGAAAGCAAGATATGGCTGAGTTCAACACTCAAATGGAGAAACTTGACAAGGGAAACTATCATCCTTGGAAATCTAGGATGTCAAACTATATCATGGAAAAGGCCCTTTGGGGTTTGATAAGTGGGAATGATCGAAGACCTAGGTTGGGGGATAATCCAACCAATGACCAGCGCAGAGCATTTAGGGGATGGAGAGAGCATGATAAAAGAGTTATTTTCATTCTTTTACAGCACATAAGCAATAGTATGATAGAACACATTCAAGACATAAACACATTGGGAAACCTTAGAGAGGCTCTACTATTCTAGTACTAAAGCAAGAAAGATGCAACTCAAAAATGATTTGAACAATCTAAAGACAACCTTATGGTCGCATCAATTGGAAATCTCCTTATGATGCATATGTATGGAAGCTCAAACAATGTAGATACTACATGGTGTATTAATAGTAGTTGCAGCAACCATATGAGTTGCAACCAAAATTTCTTCACTAATCTACATGCTCCAAGTGGTAAAGGGCATGTGCAAATAGGGGATGATACATCCCATGAGATCATACACATAGGTGATGTGGTTTTGGGTG